>JAWWEW010000001.1:16946888-17012642 GCA_035583185.1 Anabacerthia variegaticeps | reverse complement strand
AAGCAGAGATCCTTGTTGAAACAACGCGCGTTTTGTAGGCCCAGAGGAGGCCCGAAGCCTCCGAACTCCCAATAAAGGCATTGTCTATCTTTCTCCATTAACGTTTTGCTGAGTGCCTATTTTCCAGGATTTTAGGCATCAGCATATTGGCTGAGGTAAGTCACTGGATAGCCCAAGTACTGTTAGTTGGAAAGAATACTTAGTTGTTGTAATGAGTGACTTAACCATGATTTACTCTTAACTATCAATGTAAATAAAATCCATTCACCGAATTACTAGGTGTTCAATTAATATTTGACCAAGTAACAGAAGGCAGTGCTAACCCTTCTACACCTCATATATATTGTAGGCACATCTTTGTTGGCTGAGACGCAGTAAGAGTTAAATTACTGACCCCAGCTCCTTATTATTAGACTCCTGTTCCATTTCACTACCCTCTCAAATCTGCTTGTCAGATGTCTCCTTAACTCATCCCAGGCAAATCAAATTCTTCAGAAAGAAATGAATTAGGATATCTGTCCACAGCCTGAAACTTCAAACAGACTCCCAGCAACAGCACAAAATCAAATGTCTGAAGCTGCCATTGTCCCTGGGCATCAGCCTCACAGGTTAACGGAGGGTCATGGAGCTGCTGCTGAATTGTCACAGTTTTCAGCCTAACACAGGAAGATAAACTATTCACATCTGGCAATGATTGCTAGAGCAAGCATTTCAGAGCCAGCCATCTTTTAGCTGCCTGATTTTAACCCACTTCTGACAGTCTGACCCTTAATCATTTAATGATACTACTATCATAATATAAAATCAACCTTAAACAGTATACGTAAAAGGTATATATTGGATACTGGTCTTTGTAACTACACCTACATTTGATAATATGTTCAGTTTGGGCACAAAAATTTCATTGGCTTAAAACAAGGACTTAAAACATCCTAATTATGATGGCTTTCTCAAACAGTGGGGAAAACTTAAAGCAGTACTAAGGTAAATACTTAATCTTCCAAACTTATCACCATCATACTGTCTTCTAATGAAAATACTTTGTGCCACTTCATCTGGTTTGATTATATGTAGCCACCTTTCTGTGAACAACTTGTCAGGGCAAATGAACACAAAGGGCTGTAGCAGAGAAAGTGAAGGTGAAAGGACAACACAAACTCAGTATACAAATTCTCAATGGGTTCAGTAAATCCTGCAGACACTGGAATCACCATTACTTCTTCCAAAATCCTGCCAGTACAGCATTTTCTTGCTTCCTTTCCTGTTGCGCCTGCCGCTGAGTACAAGAGTACAGCTGCTCAGAAAATACAGGGCTTGCTTTTCTTTAAACTATACCAGATGGGATGTTCATTTATTGACTTTGTCCAAAACAATAAGGTTCAGTGAAAGACAGTTTTCCAGATATGTAAATGGCCAAGTTTTCTCTTCCTTCCTTTATTCTTCTGTTGTAACTAAGCTCAAGTTTACATAAACTATGGATTATTAAACCATTTTGGAATAGATTTCTGGGGGCCAACTAATTGCAAGTTCTGCTTTAATTTTCTTTATAAACTAGTGAACTATCACTACAGAGAAAGGTACAGTATTTAAATAAATTTTTATTACAAAAATGTTTATCCATGATATCTCTGATAAGAATTTATTGAAAGAGTGCCTACTAGGGTCAGAAGATGTAAAAATATTGCTCAAAACATTTCCCTTCTAGTATTCTCAACATCTTTGGCCTGTGTATCCAACAAGCCCTCCAACTTATTAATTTAAGGGTTGATTTGATTAATCATGTCTAAGTGATATTTCCATAAACAAATATTAACACTGCCAGTTACATTTTACAGCTTGTTGTGGATATCAGAATCAAAAATACTTCCACAAACGGACTCAAACTATTTATTAGTTATTTGTCCTAGGATTTGCAGTCTACTAGGGGAGAGCTAACCATAAACATGTAAGCAGTTCTGACTGACACTTGTAGACAGTAATACTATGTATAAATACAATGACAGAGAAAAGGAATATATCAGAGGGATATTGATACGAAATTTTACTGCATTTAATGTCTACAATGGCACATTTTAATTATGGTAGATGAGACAGTTGAACAGATCTCTTCTTGACTCTGTATTAATTCAGCATTTATTTACTAGTTGTAAGTCATACAGACTAAAAAATAACTTTTCCCAATTCCAAGCTGAGACACCTATGCTTGGAAAGTCATTCAGTTACAACTTCATTTAAAGAAAAAATAATCAATAATCATGACAATTTTAGATGCAGCTGATTTGAAATCCTGTAGCCAATCATGGAATTGAAATATGCAGAATGACCTAAGCTGTTCATGGCTTACTAGTACCTGTCAGACCATGACTAGATAGACTGGATGGATAGATAGATTGGATGGAGGGATAGATGACGGATAGATGGATAACTGGGCACCGCCAAAGTGCTTGCCAAGCTCCATTGTGAGTTTAGCACATAATACTTTTGGTACCAGAGAGACCTTCCTTGTAACCTGGGCCAGAATGGGGAAGTGACTAAAAGCTTCTCTTATAGGCTGAGGCAGGCAAAAGTAGAACATTTAAGGACAAGATGTGCTATGGAAGCATATGAGGCAGAAGTCAAAGGGATCAAAAAGCAGAGACATTCCCCATTGTGTCTCTTCCTCCCTCACTATACAACTATCTAAGTAGATACATACAAGCATAAATTTTTCAAATGGTTCTCTGGATTTATCTGCACAGAAGGAGTCTTGAAGATTGATTTAGCTGCTGAATAGTGCATCATTACCATATTTACAACCTCTAGAAGGGTTCCAGCAGCCTGTGCTCTGAAGCACACTGTGTTGTATCTACTGTCCCTGTGTAACACTCACATACCTGCTTATACTCTGGCTATAGATATTGCAACTAATCTGGAAGATCTAACAGTTAATAACATGTATTTCTCTAATTCTCAAGTTCTCATTATTAGCATAAAAACTACCTTAGGTAATATTCCAATACAAGCTCTAGTAGCTACAGTTTCCCACTCATAGAGCAACCGTCCTTTTCCTTCTTAGCTCCTCCCTTTCCATTCTCCTTCCCTCTTCACAGAGCATGTTTTCTGTTCATAACTGATTGCAATAGATGATGATGGTGGATGTCACATAGATAGAATATACAATTTTTATTGTTAAGCATAGAAGAAACAAAAGAATAAAAAAACCCTAAAAATGGTCTGTGGACAGATTGAAACCATCTTTGCAGAATGCTGGAAAAAACCACACATGTTAAATGGATATTGAGAAGTAGTTACTGCATTTAATATAAACAGTAGTATTGCTTTCATGCACTTTTTTTAAAGTACATTAGCTCATATACTGGAATTGACTGAGTATTTTTTTTATAAGCACTATGCTGTCTGGGGTTGCTCTGACAAATAGGGCACATGTCTTCAATTTGCCTGTTTTGCTGTTCAGCTATGCTATAAGTATATAGAATTCTGGTTGCACAAAGTAGTTTGACAGTCCAAATATATGGAACAAAATTTTATTTTTTTTTCTTTTTATAGAAAAGTGATGGGGTTTTTTTACAGCCTGCTTTTGTATTTTGCCCAAACATTCTTGAGGCCAAATGATATATTTTTAAATACATACATTATTGTTTTTCTTTTCCTACTAATTTTTCTTGGTCCTTCATTTGCCCTGAGTTTCTTCCTCAACCCATTTTGTTCCAGGTTCAGTGATTCCTTGTTCCTTGCATGCTCATTTGTTTCTTATCCTTATTTCCATTTCTTTCTGACAGCTGTTTTTCCCTCTGAAGCAGACTCACATTCCACGTCACAGTACCGTGATGCAGAGACACCCTATGAATGCTCTCTATGTGGCTCACATATCTCAAAATCTTGTTTTGGTACATCACAGCAAATGACTATGAGCTCATATGAGAGAAATATAAGTACTTTTTTTTTTCATATGCAATCAGACCTTCTGTTTTAGAGATCTAAGGATTTAATGAAGGATTAAAACTGTACACACAATGTCTGTAGTTCCACAGATGTCTGACCAGTGTTTTACAGTCAAATAGTACCATATTCTTGGTACTGTCAGATGACCTTAAAAAACAAGTTCCACTACCTCTTCCTCAAACTCCTTACCACTACAATCATACTAACAGGAGCATCTATCACAGTGCTATTGAAACTACTTATCTCATACCAATATTTTATTTGAGACTTTGCAGTAAACAAATCTTTTCAGTGGGGACTGATACCTGGATTTGAATTTTTGAAAGACACTATTTGGCTTGAAAGTTTATTTACAGTTACTGTGTTCTTTGTATTTGCAACTGCTATAACAATCTAAATGTGCTTCCACAGATATTAGCTTGGAATCTTACACAATACACTCAGTTACTTGAAACTGAAAATTGGCTTTGCACACAACATATTTCAGTTTTTGGAAAGCTCCTACTTTCTCCTTATTCCCAAAAGGAGATAGCTATTTTATAACACAGCCTGTGGAGAGAGTGGTATAAATTCTTTTCTAATTTCTTCTGTCAAACTACACACAGCAACCATGTGGAAAATCTATTTAAGAGAATATTGCATGGCAACTAAAACGTGAGAGAAACTTGTGAGCTAACTTACAACACAGTACAAGAATTCAAAGCATATGTGTGTGCATGCATAATAAGTATATTGACATTTTCTTAGGGTCAATATGGTTTAGTAACTTTCCATCTGACTGAAGTTCCTTTGTGGCTGCAATGTTTTACTTGCATATTTACATGGTTGTCAAAAGAATTGACATACAGCTTACTCAATTATTAAACAGCTCTGCAAAACCCAAGTCCTATGGCATATCAAACTGCAAGCCATATACATTGAAGTTTAATAAATCTATACAATAGCATTTCCTGTCTTTGCTAAAAATCACAGGCTTGTCTGACCAGCCCATTTCAAACATGACAAGAAATTAAGACAGTTATATTTAATTAGCTCTTTCCTTAAAGGAAGTGCATGAAGTAAAATCACACTCAGCATACTGGCAACACTCAAAGTGAGGGAAAAGACCCCAAACTTGTTACAAGAAGTTTGTTATTCTCTCTCCTAGCCAAAATTTGTTAATGTCCAGTATGTAAAGACTAAAAGATACCCAAGATAAATACTTAGCTTGATGTAATTTATATTTATGCTTAGCTGAGATACCTCGTAGCTTCAGCTCAAGAGAACTGACATAAACCTAAATAAGCTTTGAACTCTATTGGAAACAAAGAATTATATCACTTTGGGCGAGTTTAGCTTAGAAGTTTACTAGGAGTCTAAAAACTAATGAATTCAGAAAGAATTGAAAATCATTCCTAATTATATTGGAAATTTAAATTATATTCTAGTGCTAACGTTAGAAAGAAGCAAATCTTGCCTCCAGGAACAATTTGATTTCATTAATTCTGAACAGATTTTATATTAATTTGTTTAAATTCTAAACCACACGATTGTTAGAATTATTTTAAGTTTACTTACCAATACTTATTCCTGGCTGATGACTTAGTTATGTACAACTAGATTTCTTGAAGCTTTATAACTCCTTTTAATTTTCAAAATTAAAGCTCTAAGAGAGTCCAGCACCAGTTTAGTCTTTCTTCCTTATTTTAGGTAAGGATATAGATCCATAAATAATGAGGGATACTAAAGATAACCAGCAGATACAGTCATTATACCAACTGTACATGTAGTTCCCTCATAACAAGGCAAATCTTTACACACATGACCTATACCTTATCATATTTGAAATACTAAGACCTGACTCTCGGAATTAAAGTTGACAGAGTAAGAGTTTAAGATGACAAAAGACTTCAAAAAACCCTAGACTTAAGTATTCATATTTTTTCAAGTAAACTTACTAGCAAAATATAAGTTTCCAAGGAAAGTTGCTAACTATAATACATTTGCCCTTATATGTCCTTAAGGACAGATGCCTGTCTCCAAATGAATAAGCTTGAGCCTTTTATCACCTCTGGACTGTTTTCAAGCATTCTCATTATTATAGCACAGGGATATGTTGCTAAAATGTTTGAAACTGGTTTTCTCAGAATTCCAAATAAGGTCAGTTATTGCTGGACTGGTTATGCCATTCAGCCTATTTTTTTTTTCTCATGGCATATTTTAATTGCTTATATCCGTTTGGAGATTCTTTTTAGTATGCACAAGAACAAGTTTAGAGAAATACCCAGTTCATTATTTGAGCCCATACACAGTGAATCAGCATTTGCAGACATATGTAAGCTCCCCATGGTGTTTGTGCACAGTTTTGATTCACAGCTGAAAAACTTCCTAATAATAATTCAAACAAACCAACTATAGTTCACTCATAATAATGCCAAAATGTAAATTTCCTCAGCTTTTCTGCCCTAAAATTTATTTAATTCACTGTAACTAATCTGCAATTTGCATATTTGTATGTTGCTTTCTCCTCCAAGTCTAAGTATTAAGGTTTGGGCAACGTACAGATGGTTTTGAAGCCTCCAGTAAAGCTTGGTTTCTTTTGATGTTAATACTAAACCTTATTTAAGGATTGCAGTAATATCATAGTATTGTAGTAAACTCTAACTTATTTGTTAAAATAGAATGCATACCCAAAATTTAACACTTGGCAGGTAAAGAAGTTTACAGAGTACTCCTTTTCTGAAGATCACTAATGACATCCAGTTCTGAACTTCCCAGTGAGGAAAAAATACGTATATTAAGCACAATTAGGCTAATTATAGTGTTTATGATATAGGCAGAAAAGTTATTATGTTTGCATCATAAAAGTTTGGGGCTTCAAAGAGCTGCAGAATCAGAATGTAACTTAATCATTGCAAGGATGAAGGCTTCTGCTTTTACACTGGACCAGGCACCATGCATTCATTGGTTTGCCAGTTGGGAACATATATAGCAGAAACAGACATATTAAAAAAAAAGACACATTCAAGAATATAAGTGATCTACAGCTCAGGTAAGATAGCAATATTAAAAAGTAAACAACCAAAAGAAAAAGAGTTTTGACTTTTAAAAGTGCCAATGTGCTATTCATTTCTACTTTAACTTCTTGGAAAGCATGGCAGGCTCTCAAGAATTCTGGCTGGATCTTTTCCTGAGTGTAGTGCTAATCTCAGCATGGCAACTCTCATGCATATTCCTTTTTCATGGGTCAGAAGCACCTTGTTACTATATAATAGGATAGCAACCTAAGGCCAGGAAATTCATAACTTTTTACTGGGTAAAGTAATAATTCCAAGCAAAATACTGATACAGTAATCTGGGGGCATGGAAATACCAAACTGATCCTAGAAAATAATCATTGATTTGTGCCTGGAGTTCATTTGGCAGAGACCACACCACATGGGATGCTGAATAGAATTTCCTGTAGTTTACAGGCTCTCAGTGGTAATTACATCAAACTATCTTTAGATATTGCCAGTGGAGCTTTTAAATGTACTGGGAAGAATTTCTATAGAACACCACAAGTCTTTCACCTTACTACTCCAATACCCAAATAAAACCTTGATTACTTCCATATGACCTTATTTTTCATTACAGAAATCTTATGTGAAATGATTTTACATATTGTGAATTGTCATAAAACTTTGTTGAAGAGACGATTAACCCACCACAGGAGCTGCTAAAATAAAACTGATTTTAATATAAAACTTAGATACATATTATTTGAATATATTTCCAGCAAAATTTCTTTTTAGACATTTATTCCTTTGGAATACATACAACATCCCAAATAATATGAATAGGAAGAAAAGACATTGCATTAACATTTAAATAAAGAACATGCTCTTTACTCACTAGATTTTGTAAAGAATATACTGCTGATTCATAGCCCTCCCCAATTATTCTATTAACCTATAGGTATAGAATAAAGGAAAAGGTAAAAAATAGTTCAGGTATGCTGGTGACCTGCACGAGAGTTAAAAGTTAGGTTCTCTAAACACTGTGCATACCAATAAATTCATCTTTTTAAAATAATATCTGTTTAGGCATTCAAGAAAAGAGCTTGCCTTCCAATTAAGATTTGCAATCTGTCATCATACAGAAACGGCTTATTTTAAAGGACTCTTATAAAAGTTTCAATTGAATGTGCATTTTATAAAATGGATAAGTATTTTACAGGCAGGCTTTAGAAACCCAAGCATTCAGGTGGAAAAGAAAATAATTTTTTTTTCTTCAGATGTATAATGGGAATATACCTTTACATTTCAACCACCAAAGCACATACACACATTGAAATTTAAAATATTAAAGAGAAAAGTGTCTCTCAAGTAGATGATGAGAAAACAACTCTCCTATCAGGTGGCACATAGGACACATCTTCCAATTTCTTACTTCTCTCTTCCCAATGCTTAGTCACGTGTCCTGAACTCATTTTCCTCTCTCCTTCCTCAAACCTTACTCTAACAGTAAGATAAGCCTCCCTCTACCCCTGTTTTTATTTCTTTTTGATCATTGTCATGGGTGGGAGTGGAAACCTTAGACAAAATTTATTAAAGAAGCCCTGCCTTGAGTCATGAGGTGCACAAAGGATTCCCTTCCTTTCTAAACCCCTTCTCAGAAAGGAGTGTGGCTGCAGCTGTATCCAGTCTTAGCTTCAAATTACACCAATGGTTTGAATTTAAGGGATTACAGAGGTGTGATGGAACTACTTTTGTCCCACAGGTTTTAATGACTGGCAAAATGAGAATATTTATATTAAATGAATGATTTATTATTATAAATGAACAGGCAAATATCCTGATCAGATTTACTACAGAATATAACAAGCTAAAAATCTACTAGTAGAGTATAACATAGGATACAGCAGTATAGTGTAAGATAGGATTGTGCACTCTATTGAAGCAATTGTTGAAGGATTTATATTAAAGCTAGCAAAAAGGAAATAATTATTAAGTAGAGATTTGATGTAACTCACCCATACCAACTCCTGTGGGGAGATCTTCAGGACCACTGAAAGCAGGCAGAAAAAAAACATTTCATAGTAAGGGAATTTCAGAAAGTTGCATATGAATAATACTTAGCTATATGGAAGAAAACAAGAGGGTTCCGAATTTTCCAAGAATACTGTAAGCACCCATTGCTGCAAATTTTGAAAAAACTGTTCTAATAAAGTTGTTAAATCAACAAAATTTGCACCTCTACCTATATTGTGTAACATATAGCACACAGAAAAAACAAAACCACACACCCATTTCCCAAACTACGTGCTGAGTCCATTCTCACCTTCTTCTACCAAAGAGAGACTACGAAACACTCAGATAATCCTGAAAACAGCAAAACATTATATTGCACAATGAGAAGAGTAAGATTACTCACCTGAGGATAAATAATCAGCAGCATCATTCCCTATACAGCCACCAGTACGCCGTGGCCACCTCCTTCCCGGCATGCTCTACCATCCTGCAACACTACAATACCTGCTTCCTTCCACCTGGGAGGCAGGTGCTTCCCATTTTCAGCTCCCTTCCCTCTCCCCACGGTGCCTAAAGAATGCCAGTGACCATAGTTGCAACCTGACACAATCATCCACCTCTCAAAACACAGGCTGCCACAGTAATGAAACTGGGCAGTCTGTTCCAATGCTTGACAATGGTTTCTACAAAAAAAATTTTCCTGACATCTAATCTAAACCTCCCTTGGTGCAATTTAAGGCCATTTCCTCTTGCCCTGTCTCTTATCTGGGAGAAGAAACCGACCCCAACCTTGCTACAATCTCCTTTCAGGTAGGAATGATCTCTGAAATGGGTGTCCCCCAGCCAGGATGTGAATTGTGTCTGACATACCAGTATATGAAGCATGACAATGTTGTTTTAAGTGGAGTTGTCTTTAATCTTGGTAGACAGTTGTTTTAAAGAAAAAGACAACTGTTGTTGTAATTTATTTTTTTTTTAATATTTATTTATTTTTTAAAAAGTGACCAAACCAAATCAGCTGGAGTGACCTCAGACTTGTGTGTTCTGCTACACTGAGGGAAAACAATGTCCCTGGCAGCCACTGAATGGATGGCTTTGCTGCTGTGTTCTGAGTTCACTTCACTGGAAATGGCAGTGGGGCTGTACCTGAACCTCTTGGTTGAATAATGCTTCACACAGGTTTGACTCAGGTCCTGTGAGAGCATCCAGACTTCATGGGGGTTGCCCTAATAAAGCAAAAAGTACATTTATGTCATTCATTTTGTGCTAGAAATCCTATTTGATATAAGGTCACTGGCATACCAGCAATCCCAGTATGTTTATGGATCAGGAAAGAGTAGTGAAAGAGCTGTAGGATCCTACATTTAGGTCCATATGAGGCTAAACACTCATGCCCTCAAGATTTGTGATTTTCAGTTAAAAAAAATTTTGAGGTTAAAAATGGAATAAGCTGAAGTTTTTATCCATTTCCTAAATGTTATAAACTTCTAGGGGACATGACACTAATGGATAAAAACACAGGTTTTGAAGGTTATCTAAAGCCGCTTTACATTAGTGACTGAGTATAAGGAGAAAGTGGTTAAGGATCTGTGTTCTATAATGTCAAGGAATTTTGCAGCTCTTTGTCATCTTTGGATTGCGAAAGTTCCTAATCCTTAGCAGGGAAGGCATGGATTTTGTGAAGAGATGATAAAGTACAGAGCACAGTAAAACATTTTTTCCTTTAATGTAAATATCAGAAATTGGCAGAAGGCTCATCTCAGAAATGTAGGCTGACTTTCTATGCATAATTACATAAAGATATTGTAGAGAGAAGAAATCCCTCTAGCTTTTCCCTCTAACAGGCTGTATAGGCATATATATCATATTATTACCCAAATGCCCATAGGCTGGTGTTAGGTAACAGCCCTATAAAGGTGCAGTTGTAGCATGGCTATGATGGCTTTTCAACGCTAGAATTTAGTGTGGGTTTCTGTGTGAGGCAGGTTTTCAAAAGTAACATTGCTATTGGTGAAATTGATTTAAATCAACTCAGAATGAGAAGTATCAGCTAATGGTAGTTTCAGAACCTGACTTAATTGGTTATACTTTTTTGAAAATATTTAGCCTTGAAGACAGTTTTTGTCTTGTACTACCAGTCACTGATTTTGACAAGAATATTTGTATGTGAATAAGGTTTCTTCAGTGCAATGTTGAGAAAGCCTCGGTGAGAACTGCTTCAAGTTTTTTCTCTTTTTTTTCCCAGAATATTTTATGTCTTGCCCCCATGCCACACTCATCAGCAAAGCCATAACTGAAACATAGTTATATGATGTCTCATTATTAGTTCTTGGTATAGGTTATTACCAAGTATATTTTATGAAGATAGTTATGAAGGTATTAATATAATGGTTACTGGAACGTGCCAAACTTTGCTTCTTAAAAGTGCAAAGATCATAAATTAGAGGGAGTGATTGGAAAAGCATCAGTGCAGAACCACATACTCTAAAGAGGCTTCTGCAAGAGAGATTAATCTGGTTAGAAGGATCATCAGCTGTCACCATGTAAAAACAGTAGAAAAAATTCTACTGAATGAGTTGAAAATTATTAAAATATTTGAGATGATTTTCTACAGTTGTTTAACATTAACTGGGAGCCTCACTATTCTTTGAGCTTTCAGGGTGTTTCTGACATAAGCTTACTTTAAAAGCCTTCACGATTTTGCTGTTTACTTAGAGCCAGTCTCCCTCATGACAGTTCTGCATGACTTGGCTTACATTTCTATTACAAACTATTTGCTTCAAAGCCACTAAGCACAGCACAGAATACTAAATCTTAAGTTGCTTTACTTTTGCATGTCCCAATAAACTCTTTTGCTCATAAGCACAGTGAATACTATTAATACACAGCTATTTAGGGGACTGGGGGGAGACCAAAATAGTAGTGGTCTTCATAAAGTTTATTTCCTGAATCCTTTTTAATCAGTTATCTCCATGTGCATGTTGGTAATCCTAACACAGGCACACATCTATGCTTTTAAGTTACAATTTTTTTAATAAGAATGAAACTGATTAATGACTCCATGTCGAAAATTGCAAAATTGGTAGAGTCTATAAAAATCTCTAGGATATTATTGGCTTAGTATATTATTTCAGTATAGGAATCTGCATTTGTTTAACCTCAAAACTGGTTGTCTAGGAAAAACTGAAAAACTAAACTGTAAATGCAAAATTTTATCTCGCCATAATGTGAGGATTCAGGAGAGGTGTTTCTTGGAATATGGGATGAAAGGATTATTATAGAAAAGAAAAGGAAAAGTATAAAATGAACTTACCATGGAACTTAAAAGAATTCAGAACTTTGGCATGAAAAGTGTGAGAGAGAGAGACTCTGGATTCTGCTATTAAAGGAAATAAACGTGCAGAATGTGCTGTCCTTTCGTGCTTGCATACAATTCTTTTAAGGAAACTTCCTAGAACTACTGAAGTCAGTGGTGTCTGTCCTCTGTATGGTAGAGTATGGCAGAGGCTTATTCAGCTTATCTTGATAATATGTTGTCTCAAATGTATAATAGCACTAAACTGTTTTGTGTCTTCTTCACAGGACATTTGAGTTATTGTTTCTGAAGTTGAGCATTTCAGTAGTTTTGTTTATAGCAATTTATTTCTCTTCTCATCTACTCTTACTTCAAATACATCTTTGTTTTTCTTATTATTGTACAGGCTTTTGGTTCTATATCTAGGAATATCAGTTTGAAAATTATTTTTGTTTAGTTTTGTTGAGTCATTGAAATACATCAACTAGATTATGTGTTTTTGTTAGTTTTCCATGGTTTCTATTAAAGAACAACATAAGCAGCTGAAGGGGTCACTGCCCTGGCCATTTTGTGGAAAATGCTCTTTGCATAGAAAGGATGACTAATGGGTAAGAGCCATGCCTGAACTGCTGCAATTTAGTTTTAGGTGTATGAAAATTTTGCTTTACTGCAAAACAGCTGCTGTTTATTGGTTTAAGCATTGCTATGTATTCTACCCACCTCTTCCTCCATTTATGAGTCTACATTTGAGTCAACATCCTAAGGGATGTTGAGTTTTCTGAGCGTGCAGTTGAGTCTAACAATGGGGTACTGAATGAACATGATCTACAGTATTCCCACTTAGAACTACATATTTATTTATAAAGGTACACATAGTGCATTTGTTAACAAAAAAGTTTTGTTTTCTTTTCTCTTAGTTTCTTTTTATCATTTTTGTGACCTTCTTGGGAGTTTATTTTGTCATGTGGAAAACAGAGTTCTTGAATCAAAAGTGAGCTCACTGTTTAACAGCCTGGAGTACCTAATAAAGTTGACAACTGTGATGAAAGTTGTGCCGTACATACGGTAATCCTATGAAACAACTCTGTTTAAGTAAAACACTTATAAGTTAATTAACAAGCAAACCTAGACTCATGTAATTAAATCTAGGTTGCTCTTTACTTTCAGAGTTATTACATGCGTTGGCTTCTGGCCAGTGTTAGCACAACCGTAATGAATGTGAAGTGTGCAATTCGATTTGAGGAGACACTCTTCTTAGAAATAAAAGGCATTTTCATAATAAATTGCTTATAAACAGACTTATGACTATGAGCTACTGAAGAAGTCATGCTGAATACAAATGTTAATTTGTTTATAGCATGATAATCTTTGTAAATAGACTAACCCTTCAAGCCTCTGCCTTATAATATTTCATTAGAATGTTTAAAACCAACACCATTAATGTCTTTTACTTTGGTAGTTTGGGTAGTTGAGCTATTAAACGCATCAATGACACAGCTAGTTTTTAACATATTATCACTGATAAAATGTTTTAAATATTGTGCAATTAATTCTGAGTTCTATCTGCCATTTCCACATTGGCAGAAGCACTGGATCAAATGTTGTATATTGATAGTTCTTAGCTTTGGTTCATAGAGATTAATGTTGCTAACTGTACATAAAAATCTGTGAGACCACAAAACCATTATATAAATGTCATTTAACTTCCATTAAATAGCGATGAATTTCACTTCAAATTGTATTTAATCTGTTTATCAGGGAAAAAAACAAAAACAAAGAGGACATTTAAGTGCACTTTCCTGTTCCAGAAAGATGACAGTCCAAATACTTCATTATAGTTTGCAGTTGTGAAAATAGGCTGAAAGTTAATGAATAAACTTCCAAGGCTTTGTTTTCCTATTTATTGGCAAAATACGACCTAAACTAGCTATGCAATCTATGGCAAATAGACTATTCTGCCAGAGACATGCAAGTGATAAATGATAGTTTGGACATAGCTTTACTTGAACAGCTTATTTTGTGTTAATGCCACTTATTATTATTATTTGTACTCCATGAAACCAGGCCACTGCTGCCCCCCGACTCTTTTGTGTACAAATGCTGAATTATATAGTTGTTTATGCTAGAAGTGGCCTTAGTGAAGCTATCTGATTTAACCTCTCACTCAAACCACAGCCAGTTTTGAAGTTAGTGTGCTCAAGGTTGTACCCAGTGGCACGATATCATAGGTTGTCTGGTAGCTTCCTCTACTGAAATATTATAAATTGTTACTGGGGCAGTAAGTAACATTCCAGGAAACTTGTGTGAGTACAGAGAGCACACTTTCTAGAAGTCTCCCCTAAATAATTTTTCACATTCTGTGTTTTAATATTGTTCTCTTCCCGAGACAGAATTCAAGTTAGGGAGGAAGGACTCCAGTGTGCCAGGCCCCTGGCTGCTATCAACCTTCTAATGCCTTTGACATCTTAATGGTGCTCCTTACCTATATAGTACCTAACACAGAACCACGTTTGACAGGAGAGAAAGTGCAACATACACAAAATATATATAACAAGTTTTCTATTTGTTAGGAGAAGCTTGAAAATTGTTTTTCTTTCTGAGTCTGTGGACTCTCTAATCCAACACCTCTTGAAAGCTCAAACTAAATTCTTGCTATTTTCTCTCTTCTTGAACTTTTGGTTGGGGGGCAGGAGGAGAGAATGACTCTGGAGAAGAGTGTGGGGTTTTCAGTTTTACACAGAGTACACAGAGAGAAATTGTATGTCCTGTATTTCCCATGACAACAATGAAAGCTGGGTCCTCTTCTGGGCTGTTTCTGTGTTAGAGCAAAGAAAAGAACAAGGGTCTTTTCTGGGACATGAATTGTTTTCCTTCCAGAATATCAGATTTTCTAAAGGAGTGAAGGGGTCTAATTCATATCTTTTAGCTTGGTCTAAGGAACTTCGGGTTAGTGCAATTGCTCCTAGTGTCTAAGGGAAATCCTTACTCTAATTTTTGGTTTTGTTTTCCTTTTGCCCCTCTCTCTCCCCAGTTTCAGAATGTTATGTGAATAAAACTTTCCATGCAAGGCAGGGATAAAGCTGTGGAGCAGAAGGTGCTTCTAGTGTTTGTAAGAAAGAAATAAAGTAATTGTATAATTTTTCCCAGTGTACTTTATAACTTGCAGAGATATGCCAACACTATTTCAAGACTGGGACAACTGGTGAGAAATAAACCTAGAAGTACACTAAGGAGCTATAGGCTGCTGAATATAGAATTTCATAAGTTCTTTACATTTTTGTTGGAACTGTAAGGTATCTGGCATAGTTAGTTTTTAGGTGACAAACACAGCTGGAAAGTTTTAGGATTGAAAGATAAAATTATGTGCTTAAAATACATATTACTCAATATTAGTATATATAGTGATATTCAGAATATTCAGTATATACAGAATATTTAGAATATACAGGCTGTTGCCTGGTTTAATATTCTGAGAATATATTAATTACATGAAAACTTAGTTTTAATAAAAAGCAATTTAAAACATGATTTTCTTCCTCCCACTTTGTCTCAGACAACTATGACATTCATTACATACCAACTACTTTATCCACCTTTACATAAGCAATGTATTTCTTGCTCAGCTCACTAAGGAAAAAAAGTAACAGTTAGTAAAATCCCTACAGTGCAGGTGAAATACAGAAGCCAAAAATAGGAATTATGGCTGGAATAGCTTTAATGTACATCCTAAATCATAAGGAGTAATGATTCTGCAAGAAGGAAAATTTCTTGAATTTATATACTGTGGTTTGAAATGAGAGTATTGATGTTTCAAATACCATTAGACAGAATTAAACCTAAAGTTGCGAAAAACACACTTAGATCCAAGATCAACAATGTTTTCACATTGTCATAAGTTCTTTAACAGGAATATTGCATGAGCTGTGGTTGCCAAGGAGTTCAATCTATTTCAAAAAGTTAAGCTGAAATGAGATTTGATATTAGGAAAAATTCCTTCAGGGAAAATGTTGCCAAGCGTTGCAACAGGCTGCCCAGGGACATGATAGAGTCACCAACCCTGGAGGTATTTAAAAGATGTAGATGTGGCACTTGGGGACATCATTTAGTGGTGGACTTGGCAGTGCTGGGCTAATGGTTGGACTCAGCGATCTTTCCTCTAAATGACTCTCTAATCCTCGACTACTGTAATTGCAAGATTCTTTTGCAGCTGGAGAAAGTACGAGACTGGGGCTTCGTAAGTCATGATTGCCTTAATGTAATCAGCTGTTGAAGGGCTGCTTCTATCCATACAGTATGGACTCATTCTTGTAATTTCTGCATCTGGTTTTTCAGCATGTTTTCTATATGAAGAATGATGAAGTCTCTGAGATATACTAAATATATATTTTCCCAGTGGATCGGACATGAGAGTTATTTCTACTGATCTTTGTTCTTATGATTGCTAACATGAAAGGCTATAAGGTGATTAAAACGAAATTAAATCTCTGTTTATAGTACAGAACTCCTGAATTAAGGGAAATATTGTCAAATTGAGTCTTTTGTGCATGTGTGTGCTGGGTTTGAAGCCAAGTAAAACTCTTCAAGCCTGATTTGTTCTTCTGACCTCTGGAGGTCACAGAAAATTACTGTGTAGTTCTTGTCAGTGACAGTGTAATGAGGCTGAGGATGTATATGGTGGAAAAATCTTACTATTTGTAAAATGATAGTTTCATAGAATTTAGCATCTCTAACTGTTAGAGTGTCTCGCTCTATATGTGATTGCTGCTACAAGAAACTTACCAAATTTTAATAAATAATAAGGCAAATCAATTTTTTAATTGGGCAACAACTCAAGTTTTGCTACACCTTTCTTTTTCTTTTAAATAGCTGGAATGTGGGAGAGTGCTGGCCTTCTTTTCCAGTTGGCAAGAGGCACTGAAGACTTTCTGGGTGTCAAGAGCCAGGTTTAACTGATATTCAGTGAAAGGAGGTTGCTTTTTGATTGACAGCTTTCATATTTGACTTTGTAGTTGTTGCTTTCTAGTAATTGTTTTCTATATCCTCTAGTCTCAGTTTTCAGCCTCTTTTTGTGTGTGCATCACTGACATAGCTGCTTTGCATTTCGTACTTCCTCTCCTTCTAACAGCATTTACTTTCTTTACTCATAACTCACCAAAATAGCCCTCTATTGGGAAATGCTTGAAATCTTAAAAAATAAGATTTGCCTTTTATTTTAAAAGATCATTATTAATATTTTCCACCCCTGTATTGTAGGTTAACCTCAGGTTAATAGAAAAAAAAATAAAATGCAAGTTACCTTAAGCAAATGTATACTTGTATACTTTAAAGTGTTCTTGCAATGGCTAGCAGTTCAGTGTAAGGTGAAGCAATGTTTCATATAAAACTTAAATGTAATAGGTGAAGGTGACTACATAAAGTTATATGCATTGTTTAAAATCTGAATATGTAGTGCGGGGACCAAGAGGCAGGAGCAACATCATGTGGATTGTTGATTGAAGGATGTGCTGGCTTTGAATTTGAAACCATTAGCCCATTTTTTCCATCCTTAATTGACTTGATTGGCCTTGATTCATTTGGGCAGATGATGAAAATGTAACATCAGAAAGAGTCAGTGTGAATGCTCGCAGTTAAAGCTATAGTATAGTATATATGCATTATCCATTGTATAATGTATACATGTATAATGTATACTTAATATATATACATTATAGTTACTACATTAACTGTGGTGCTGAGACATTTGATAACTGTGCCCCAAAGGATTGAACTGAGTGCTGTCAGTGATGCAGGACTACATAGTGGAGTAATTTGCTTCTGTAACTGGAACTGAATTGCCTGGGCTAGAACTCACAGATTTTAGCTTTGCAAAGGTCCATACTTTTACAGATTAAAATCTATAGTAAAGAATGTGGTATTATGATCATTAGCATTGAGGGAAAAAAAGCAACAAGCCAAACTGGCCAAGTCTGCTACATGGAATGGGTAGAATTATGGAAAAGATGCCCTTTCCATTGCATTGGTGTGGCTGATAACGGCTAGTAAAGCTTTCTGGTGTGGGCGCTCATCTTTCCTTCATTTGTCATGTTTTTTAGGTGAAGAGTAAGTGCATATCTTATTGCGTGTAATTTTGGGAAGGATGACATAGTTAATTCTATATCATCAACATAAGTTCATTCAAAGTGTGTAGTATCTATAAAGCATTCTGTTTCCATGGTGTTCTGAATTTTAGCTGAAGCTGTAAGAACTCGCAGTACAGGATTTGTGTTCCTGCATGAAGGTTTGTGACCATTGGAACTGTTGGCATGCCTCTTTGAAGGTGAAGCAATGTAAATAAAAAATTGTTCATTATTCACTCTCTAAGAATAATGGCTACCTTCTGCTTATTTTTGTGAGACTGTTTTATGCCCAAGGAAATGTGTGCCTGACAGGCACTTGGAGAGGGTTTTTTATGAATAGAGAGCTTTATGATAAGAAGAGCTGTTATTGAGTTGCAGCCACATGGACTCTTTTGTATAAAACCTTTAAAGGAGAGGGTGTCTTCATTGGTCATTCTGCCAGTACAAGTTGCTGAGTATGGCCATAGAACAAGTTATTAACATAACAAAAATACTAACACAGGTGTTAAAGTTAGGCATTCAAATGGAACTAGACTCATCATAAAATTATTTTAAATGAATGATACTTAAACTCTTAGTCTATTTCATATTTACAGTTTTTGTGAAGTTCTGCAAATGCTTGGACAGAATATTACTGGAAAAATAGCTCTTGGGAAGCATTCTTAATGAAAAAATCTCTCATATGAGCTCAACCTTGTATTTACACATGCAAGTATTTCCTTGCAAGACTCATGTTCTTGCAAACAAGTACAAAAAAAAATGCAACTTAAGGCTTTTGTTGTGAGTTATGAAGTTTACTTTGTGACAAAGGAGAGGGTCAGCTGCGATATCTTGACCATCATCCATTTTAAGTTCCAAGTTATATGAGTGAAAATAATAGTATCAGTCTAGTATGATTGTTAATGCTTGGGCCTTGGACAATTTGATTTGTATTAACATCTAAAAACTTTGTTTGGTTCAAGAAGTGTTAAAATAACAAAAAAAACCCCGTAAAATTATTCTGAAATTCCAAGAAAAGGTCAACTTGCAAAGTTTTCACTGTACATGAAGCTGGTTAGAAGATACAGCAGAACAAGATCTAGTTGTACTGTTTTGTTTTCAGGATGAGATTTCTAAAGAGTTGGTCTTAGGAAACCACACACAGGCCTATTTGCAGTTACAGTTTCCAGGGGCAAGTAAAGCCTTGCTTCTCTTTGCTAGGATTATCATCAGAGTCATGAAGTAGCTAATCAGTGTCTTGTGGCACTGGAATAGGAATTGCAATATCTCAGCCAGCTTCCCACCTACCCTTTTTGCCCATTGAAACCAAAAATTTTTAATGGGCTTGGCAGAGGAGGAAATTTGTACTTGGCCTTTTTACACTGTCTCCATCAAGAGTGGGAAAAGAGAATTCAGTGGGGAATGGAAGAACTCCAACCTGCTTAGCCTCTCTCTTTGGATGGTTTTGCTTACTCCTTCATGTGTTTTGGCCAAGCTGTGATGTTGGATCTTGAATCTTCTTTACTGTATTATTCTTCATCCTCAAACTCAGTACAAAAATTTTCTAGTTAGTACAGTTTTTTGAAAGTTAATATTATTAATGTTAAAATATATTGGGTCCCCCTCTCCTAGTAAACTAAGTCATCTGAAGATATATGAACTAGAAGGAAGCTCTCTGAGGGTGGGAGAAATGTTGTTTCTTTTACCTGTTTAGTTCTTCCTTTTACTGGTACCAGTAAATTACGAAATGCTTTCAAGTTGCACCATCGTGGGAACAATCCCCAGAAGGTTATTATGTTCCCTGAAGTGTACAGTAATACTGTACTTGTTTTGGACAGACAGTGATTATGGTAGGATTTGAAGGTACATTGGTGCAAACCTAACTTTGACAGAGATAGCTGAGGATGCTGAAGGCAATAATATACAAGAGTTCCTATTTATTTTTGCTGCAACATAAATTCTGGAGAGTCATAAGCTATTCACAGAAGTATTCAGTGTTTTGGAAAATAAGTAATTATTATGTGTCTGTCCATTTTCATCCTCATTAAAAGGGAGTAGAGAAAACCCACTAGAAATGAGCTGGACAGACTATCTACTGATATGTGAGATGTCTGTTCTAAATTTCTTTATTGTTACTATAAGGAAACATCTTTGTCCTGTATATTTTGGTTATTTAAGTAAGTACTCCATCTGGATATTGGAAGAAGGAAAAAAGAATAAGATAAGTTACTAGGAACTCTGACCTTCCCATGAGCATGTTTGAGAATTCAGGAGGCTGAATTTGTGCTGCCGATCAGAACTATTCATTGAATCTCATCTGCTGGGCCCGGTTACTTGTGTCTGCATATGTATAAACACAGAAAATCTTGTCTTATGTGCTATGTGATCTCTGCTCAGAGTATTGCACTGTATTCATTTTGGTGACCTGAAACAGCAGACTGAATCAAACATTGTTATCAGTATGGCAGCCAATTAGATTAAAAAGTTCTAAGAGTGAAAGACTTCCTAGCGAAAGCTGGAAGATTTTTTTATTAAAGTAGGCTGTGAATACAGATCTGATTTTTTTGCTTTAGATATGTCTTAAAAAAATAAACAGAGTAGTGAGAATGTTCAGAATAGAATCATAGAAACATATAATAGTTTTGGTTGGAAGGAACCTTTAAAGGTCATCTAGTCCGACCTCCCTGCAATGAGCAATAGCAACAGTTTGTTTTTTCCCTTCTTAATGGGACAGTCTGGAGTTCTCGGGCTCAGGATTTAAAAAATGAAATAATTTTTGGCAGAGCTAAAAAGCGTCAGTCATTTGTGTACAAATTAGACTTAGGAGTGTGTGCTCTCTGATGATGGCAGATGGCCCCTCTGTTTTCCTACACTATTAAGACCAACAAATGCATAACTTTTGCATTGTATATACTTCCCAAGTTGTTTGTTTTTTGCTCAGTAACTGCTAAGAAGTTCATGTCCTGATGTACTGGATGATACATGGAATTTCCAACAAATAATCATTTACTCTTTGCTATAGTTCCTGCCAATTAAATGAAAGGGCTTTGTTTGTTTGTTAGGAATGTGTTATTCTAAATCTGATGTGTCATTTAAACTGGTATGGTATTAAGCTGTTCAAGCTCCAGCGTCTATCTAGTTTTAGGTTTTTGAGGGGTTTTTTGCAGTCTCTCTTTCTTTCTCCATAGTCCTCACCCCCACCCTGTCCCCACCTGGTTTGTAATTTGAGCAGATATTTCTTGAACAGTCTCACATCTGCGAGACTATAGAGAAAAATACTGTGAGTTATAGAGAAAAAATACCAGTCAAATTTAATGGAAAATTTTATAAATGTATCAACTCATCTCATAATGTATCTTGAAAATTATTTTTCAGAAATTTCTCCAAAATTTTTCAAAAATATCCCAAATTGAAGCAAACAAAATCAGAGTTTAGAGATTTCTGGGGTGTTTTTAAAAATAGTATAAGGGTTTTGCTCCTAACACACGTCAGAAATGCTACCACACAGTTATGAAACCAGGTGCGTTTATGTTGTCTAGTGACATGCAAGGGAAGCAGGTGTGACGTTCAATGCAAAAACCTTTTTATAATCAGTGGCTAGTATGGTTCCAGCATAAAATCACCATGCACTGTGATAGCTTATAGTGTTTTCTTTAGAACCCTGAGAATTTCATAACATAGTTCTTTTTGTTTTTTTCCCCTTTGTAGTGTGTATGAAGTTGTATATTTAACCACTCAGACTCATTCCTACCTTTCTACTGTACTTTCTCTAGTGGCCCATTAAGAAATTCATTAAAAAAGAATTTAAAAAGAAGACAAGAGAAAGACTCACCCTGTAGCTTCTAGCCTGTGTTCAAGCAGAACACAGTGATATTTGAGATTGTCATGGCATAAGTTTATGTTACTGGTGTAGTTGTCTCCTCAGTTACTCATCAGGAGGAAACTGGAGACTGCTAGATGTCATTGCTGAAAACCAGTCAGTGATGTTTCAAGATGATTTTTGATATGCTTTCTTGGATGAAATCTGAAAGATGATCACTTACATTTGTTAGTAGCAACATGATAAGGTCAGTGAAGGCAATTACAAGGAACTAAAAACTATCACAGAACAGCCAGAATGCCATCTTTAAATTATACTTCAGACAACACTACAATGCATTGATTTAGAGAGCTGAAGGTGCCTTGTAATAGTTCTAAAATGGCTCTAAAATTACAGAATTGATCCAGCACGGCTTGCAGGGAGGCTTTTTAAGGGCAGCATTACAATATTTTCAGTGCTGTCTACAACACTTCCTACATTTGGCATTCTGCTGTGAGGCAGCGCCAGCAGCAATGATTCAACTAATGGAAATCTTTGAAAAGATGATCATGATTCTACTTTTTCAGTCACCTTGCTTCATTAGCTGAAGTAACACAGAAACAACTGTGCAATTGTTGCTACTCTTAAGATGATGCAATGTGCTTTTTTCAAGAGTATGGTACAGTGTCAGAGCACAGCAAGAGCTCTCTGACTACCTTCAGTACATTGTCAGTGTCTGCAGTTTCCAGAATCTTTAAATGATAAGTATTGCCTGCAAGAATCACATCAACAGAAATCCACCATAGTGGCGTACCTATGACATAATGAATTTTTGATGTGGATATGTAAATGATGATGGGAGGATCAGATTCTGTTCTAGTGATTATTTAGAGTTTAGATTTACATTTTGCTTTGTAACAGCTGTAGAAATGGTAAAACTATCTTTGTGAGCTGCTGAAAAAACAAGAAACTTAACTTTTTTGGTTTTTTTTAATTTATTTTAAAAATACAATACAAAAAAAAATGGAAAGAAAAAAAGCTGTAAGGGTTAGTAGCAGGAAAGGCTAGGAACACCTAGGGGCCCTGATTACCTCTGTACTGTTCTAAAAACTCCTTCAGCTTATCTGTTGACACATAACATGGCCAATTCAGATTAGAAAATTTGTGCCAAATACGGAGAACATCTGTTCTCTGGGAAGTAATTTTTGTACAAATATAGTACAGTTGATTAATATAATGCTTTTGGCACATCCCAGCTGTTGATAGGGAAGATAGTAAAAGAGCCAAGTCATCCTGAGATTCTTCTTAATGCTTTTGCTCATCATTACTTTTTCTGAGAATATCCTGCACATTGGAATCCCCATGCTTATAATATACTTGAGCTCAATTTACCAGCTGCTGCCTCCTGTAAAAAGGGATCTGAACATCAAAAACATAACAACATTGATTCCTCTCACCTAAAGATAGTGTATGATGTTTGGGGCAAAATATAAACTGTGGTGAGAAAGGACTCAGTGTTCTCTGTTCTTTCCTTATTTAATAATCATTAGTTAAATTTACTCCAAATGTAAGCTATGCCTACATTTGGATTCCCTTTTAACCAAACAACAAAGGCTCTAAAGCAACATATTGCTGTCATCTGAGTAAAATGCAAGTAAAGAAAGTTCATTTTGCTAATGATTTCTGTCCAGGGTCTAGAAGAACAAAAGGAAGGAAGGAAAAAAAATGGTAGGAGCAGAAATAGCATTTACCTGTTTCTGTTGAGAGTTGGTGGCTTTGGCTGGGTTCAAGTGGAAAAGTTAATCTTTTATAGAGTCTGTATGTTATTTCAGTCTGTTCTTTTGAGGGTGAATTTTGGAATGCTTAGTTCACCTCAAAAAGCCCTAATCATTGATCCATGGATGTCCTTTAGTATTTCTGGCTGTAATATGTGAATAATAGAACTGGGGCCATACTATGGCAAGGAAAATTATGGACGTTGACACTAAAAAAACACCCACATGAGAATGATAATATTTTTCATCCTTTGCAGATTGCAGTTTTTAATGTGCTGCTCCACAGGGAGTAAGAAATGGCATATTTCTTTATGTCCCAACTTGCTTTCAAATAATTTCAAAACCTTCATGCTTTTAGGTAATAACTCAATGTTAAGTGAAACTATGGTGTGGTGATGTACAGTGACTTGGAAATGTTGTCATAGAAGAAGTAATTGGTGGCAGAGGGATTTATGCATATAGATAATCTTTTTCTGTTTTTGGGTACTGCCCCTGTCACCATAGCCACTTCCTCTGAGAACTGATTGAACCAATGAAGTTATTCCTTTTATGTTTGTTTTTACTCTTTTAATTTTAAGGTATGTCTTTGGTATTTGTTTTAAAGGTGCAAAATCTTGTGATTATAAAAGCAATCCTAAAATAACTTAGAAGTCTTGTTTCTTTTGGGAAGGTCTCAAGGTTCCAAAGCTTGATGGCTGGTTCTTACTGCTGTAAACTTTGTTCTCTTGACATGCTGAACTGATAGAAAAAAGTCCTGAAGGAATAAGTTGTGGCTTTAAGAAAGACGAGAGATCAGCCCAAAGTGGAATGTTTGACTGCTGACTTGCTGGCTCACCACTTAATGGCAACGTTTTCCTCTGCTTCTCTCATGTGTTGTTCCTTTCCAAGCTGTTTTCATAGTAGCTAGTTTACTTCCCAGATAGGACTGTCCTGGTTAACTCCTCTGACACAGTCTAATATGATTCCAGCAATGGTCAGACCTTCTAGAACCTTTAAGACCTTCAAGACCTCAGCCTTTGAGAGACTTGCAGTTTTCTACATGCTAATTGTAGTAATGCAGTAATCCCTTTATTCCCCTTTGGCATGTAAAAGTTGGATTGCGCATTGTGGTTGTGTGCAAATGCTTCTGCACTGGTTTTGAGACAAAATTAAAACGACTTAACAGCTAATTCACACATTGCTAACTACATCTATTTTAATAAGAGCAAATGAGATGTGATGAATAGATATGGAGAGTACATTAACTGTAGAACACAAAAATGTGCATAGACTCTGTAGTTTAAAGACTGGGCTAAATTAATATCCTCTATTACTGGCTTATATCTGGTGAACTTTCATAAACTATTAACATTTGCTTTACTGCACCTTGGAGTGTTGAGATCCCATTCAGCTTTGTAATAGCACTTAATACACATGTAACCCCATGCAAATACCAATTTATATCTGAAACCACCTTCTGATGCTTGTTTCATAGTCTGTGTCATGTCTGCTTGCATCAGCTCCACTCCCAATGGGCAGCTTTCCAAACTGCCCAAATAACTACTGTTAATGGTGTTGATATCTTTGTTGGCAGCTTTTGCTAAATAATCAAGAGCTGAATTGGTTCAGCATTAAACTCGGCATTACACAGGTAGTACTGTAATTAGACGTTCTGGAAGAGCTTGTACTAAACACTGAGTGTGTTCTTTCCATACCAGCTCCTCTGCTGTGTTTTCTCATGTGTAGCTTCATGCACATGAATCTTCTTGCAAATGTCATATCCAGCAAAACATATTAATGGAAAAAGAAGCTAATCTGTGTACTCTGACAGATTTCACCAGTAATCTGAGAGTCCTGTGTCATGAAAATTCAAAAGATCTTCTAAATAAAGCATGTGGCCAAGTACTGAAACATGGCTGAGCTTGATCTTACTGTAGTTTAGCTTTTTAAGTATAGTTTTATATCTGCCATGAAGTGGATAGAACCTTGCATTTTTTGTATTCTGAGAATTGTTTTCATCATGAAGGGGGAAAATTGTAGAAATTGTGATTCTTTTTGTGGGAAATGATTAAAAAAACTCATTTAGAAAGTATATAAACTCTGTTTTGGCACTGTGGCATTTTTTGGGTGTTTTGATTTGAATTGGATTTGTTAACTGAGTCTGGACAGCTGACCAAAAAAAATAATGTTTAAATGCTTTACTTCTGCTTATTTTTCTGCAGGGTGATATGAGTCAAGTGAGGTAATTCACCTCCCTGATTCTATGATAAGTGAAACCTGTAATATAAAACTATAAAATATATTTACTGTTTCCACAGATGTAGTTAATTACTTGTAGAAAAGTATGTAGTCAGCATTTTTAAGTTCCTCTATAGGAAGTGAATAAACAGTTTATTTAATAAATAACTTAAAATTTAGAAGTGAACTGAATTATCAGCATTGGCAGATTGTGACAGGTAACACAGACCATCTTTTTTTCTTCCTCTTTGATAATTATTTAGTTTACTTTTGTACTGATCGGGGTAGCTTATGTAGTTACAGTACTGTTGAACAGATGAATCTCAGACACGAGTTGAGTAGGCTGTGTATTGTTTTCCCTTTGCACCACCCCAGATTTTGAGGAGGGTGCCAGCAAGCTGTTACAGATTTTGGTATGCAGACCAATTGTTTTTAGTATTTAGACTAAAACAGCAAGTCATTTGGATCTATGCTTATAGTGTCAATTAATAAACATGGCCTAAAAGGATAAAAGTTTTGTAAAATATTATGAAAAATAATATATTTAGATTCCTGTCTTAGTTTTGTTCTTTCTTACAGATCACGTTGTGCAAAACCACATAATAGTGAGAACAGTAACATGCTTGCGATTCCAGACTAGGTCAAGCTGATTTTCATTCATATCTAGTTTTACCAATCATTGTACTGATGCATGACAGACTCTAATGTAAAAGAAAGGTATAATTAATTTTTTCGTAGGGAATTTCTGCTTAGTTGATTTTCTGTTTGACTAAGTAATGTTTTTATCTTAATTCCAAAAAGAGAGATGGATGTATGAGTTCTCCTTAACTAATTTAAACAACAAATAACTATTTTGATATGATGCTGTTTCACATTTGCGTTGCTTATCACTCTGAAACTTCTGTGATCCTCATTTTTATCAGGATCTGGTTTTGTTGAGATTATTTTTTCCTTATGCTTAATTTTTCTTTGGGGTGAGGCTTCTTTGTTCTGCTTTGCTATTATGTCATACATCAGTTCTAACTTTTGGTTTTCTTGGACAGTGCTGTCCACCGTAGTAAGGCTGTATGTTATGACTATAAACAACATTTGTTAATGACAAAGCTATTTTGTGTATTAAGCTTAAGAATTCTGAAACAAAACCTGGTATTAATTCATCTTAGATTGAATGTATACTGGTACACCTGTTGAGGAAAAAATGTATGGTTATTTGAAGCACTAGTAGATATTCTTTGTAACTAGAGTACAATATATTTTTTATTTTTATTTATTTGTGTCCTAGGTCTTCAATAATTCATTTCCTTTAAAAATGTTATGGATGTAAACCGCAGCTATTTTCACTCTGACATAGCTTATTCTGTTTTACAACTTTGATGTCCTGCAAGAACTTGTCTTTAGTGTCTTTGCTCTTAGTGTCAGATTGAAAAAGTCTCCAGACACTTCAGTAACTGGTGTTTCACTAAAACAGATGTCTCTCAGTGTAAAATCACTTGCACTGGTTTCTTGTCCACCTTCACCTCTGAGTTTAGCATCTGGTTTCCAGTCGTTGAGAAAGAATCAGGAGCCACAGGTTACATTTCATTATGGGTATCTACTACCTTCTGCATCAGAAGCAATATGACCTTTGGGCTATCAGGATTACTTCCTTGGAAGATTGAGTGTATAAAAATATCAATACTCAGTAGATCACTACTGTTCTGGATATATCTGCTTCCTTTTGTCACAGTCTGTCAGGAGTAGATCTTTACTATTCCCTTTATCCTGGTGTATATGTTGCTTCTTAGAAACTTACAGCTAGAACTTCTTCAGCATGGAGTGGAGAATTTTCCTAGTAATCTGAAAATGATGATGTTTCTTGATGTGTAGGTTCTTCCAGACACTGTATAAAGTGTTCCACAGTAAGCAATATCAGATACTACTCCACTGTACTAATTTAATTTAAAACGTGTATAAAAATGCAAATATTTCAACCAAATATATGTATTGGGAAATTAGAAATGTCCATAATCTTGACATTTATGATGCTCAATAAGAGAGAAAGTTCATAAGATTGGAGAGAATTCAAAATTTGAGGATGACATTTTCATTTTTTTTCCAATTATACGGGAAATCTGTGTGCGTGGTGGAAAAAATGCAGTTAAAACCAGTTTTTGATGAAACAGTGCAACTGTATGTGTTGCAAGAATAATTAGCTGCCATGAAATAGATTGTCTATGAAAATGTAAGGTATAAATAGTAAACAATATTTAGCAGTAATTTACACACAGAATTGATTTGTCCTATATCGTTTGAACAATCTAAGGTTATGCTTGTGAAATATGTAGTGGTTGACTATGTTTTCTCTAGGATCAAATGTCCTTTATGCAATTCAGAGGATTTTTATATAAAATTTTAGACAGGAGGTAGTGATAAGATGGTAGACAGCTTTGAGTTTTTATTCTTCTTTTATTTAAGTATCTGATTGCTGCATAGATGAGTAGTTCGCAAATGCTAACTTCATGATTAATGAACGAGTTAAAGTACAATTATAAAGTGAGGTATTTTTGATGAGCTCATAATCTCAATCTAATTCAAAACTGCTTCCATTTGTGACCCACTTTTGGCGAGCGTTCCTATCACTAGCCCCAAGCGCTCCTGTCATGAGTCCTAAGTAACATTTTCAATGCAAGTAAATAATAAATTGTGATGTCTTCTGAAAGTTCTCTGCCATTTATAACAAGCAAAAACAGGGTATAATGTGCTCTTTTCATTACTGGCACAAGCTAATCTTTTTCATTTTGGGATCAGAGAATTTCCTCCATTTGTGTTTTCCTTCTCTACAGACTTTCACATGTAGATAACAGTAGGCAGCAGTAGGCTCTGCATTCTATTTAATCTGCCGTCACTGCTTTTCTGTGAGAATCCCATAGAAAGTACTGCTGTTATTAAAGCTATGTTCTACTATCAGTCTAATGTTTTATCTAGACTTTCTCAGGAATATTTGAAAATTTTCTTTTTTATCGCGAATGTGCATTTGTTAAAACTGAAATTATTTTGGGGAAAGGATGGCATAGACAAATTAATGAGCTTCATGAAGGCCTTAGTCAGTGGGTGGTAAGCAATTGCATTGTGCATCACTTGTGTTTACTTGTATTATCATTTACCATTATTGCTGTATTCTACTTTCAATTATTAAACTGTTCTTATCTCAACCTACAAGTTTTACTTTGATTCTCCTCCCTGTTCCACTGGGGTCGAGGGGAAGAGATGTGGGGGAATTGAGAGACTGACTGCATGGTACCTTGTTTCCAGCTGGGCTTAAACCATGACAGGACCAATGTACCATTTTTGGTCTGATTTTCTAAGAAACTGAAGCTGTTGTGAGTATGCAATTTGCTTACATGTTGTCCATAAATGCTCATCTTTATGTTGCAGCAATACTAAGTTGCTGTTAAGCTTCCTGAAAATAAAGATTAGAGTAGAAAGAAGAGCTGGATGGAAAGTCTGTAGTGTGGATTCTTTGGAGAAGAACACTACATAAGAAAGCCATCATCTGAGGCCACAAACTTAGGAAACTCCATTATGCAAGTTCTCATTTCAGTAGGGAGCAGGGGAATCCTCCTGCCAGACACACACCTGAGTTTCAGTGTGCGTCCTGTACCCAACGCTCGCAGTGAGGGCTGCAGGGTGGCCCCTGTGAGGAGCAGTCAGGGCTGTCCCAAACTGGGCACAGGTGGTCTCACCTGGCTCTTCCACGCCAGCCGCAGGATGTGTCTGAGCCCTGCAGCCACTGAGTTCTGGGAAAACATATTCCAAGAAGGGCAGAACATGCTAAACACGTAAAGAAGAACTCTTATGCGTATTATGAGGAACCTGAAGGACATGTAGAACCATACAGTAAATTAAATACTTCCTTCCCTGGTAAAAGAATCACAAAACATATCCAATCTACATTGTTCCTATTTGTTGCCTTTTTTTTTTAGCAGAAAGGTACTTCTCATTTCCTTAGACTATTTTGAAGATACATATATCTAAATGCTTAACTTGAAAAAAAAGATAGGAAGACTTTTACACATAATGTTCTATAAGTAAGTAAACATAGGCATCAGGGTATTAAATATTTCCATTTGTTATCAATGGTGTTCAGCTTTACCTTATGTATTTACATTTGCAATCAAGGTAATGTAATTCCTGTTTTTCATGCTTCTTGCATTCTGGTTTAATTCAGGTTATTTTTTTCAGTCATTAGAAATAGGCAAGACCAAAAACTTATTAGTAAATGTGTTCTTTTTAAAAAGACAGGTTAAAAGTTCATGTGGGTGTTGGCTTTCCTGGGATTAGTACTCTGGCATGCTCTGAGGGGAAATGGTGTTTGAGGAAGTGATGAGCCTTTGAACGCAGTGTACTCTGTCAGCAGGGGTGTGGTCTGTGAGACACACATTGCACGTGCCTCTGGGAATTTGTGGGTTTTCCATTTGTAGAAATAGTTATTTGTTAAATTCCTCATTCTACTAACTGTGAACCAAAGTGGTGCTGGCTGAAGAGTAATGACTGGAGAGTTAGTACAGGGCTTGGCCAGGAGCGATGATTGGGATCTTGTTCTCAGCTGGGTTTGTGTGGTCTGATTTAAGGAAAAACCACAAATGGCATTTTTCAAAATATTTTCAAATTAATTTTGTAAGGGCTGGTGCACTGTGTTGTGTTTTTGAGATGCAAAGAAGCCGAAGTTAGTACCAAGACTTTAATTACTGTGTCTCCACCTGAGTGTTGTGCTAGATGATATGCCCTCTCCTTGTCCTCCTGGACAGGTATCATGTAGGTCATCTTTCTGACTCCTTTATGAAATAACCTTTTCATTACATGTTTACAGATTGATCAAAAACTTCATCTTTTCAGGGGATGATAGTAAGGAAATGATGTTATGACTTGAATAAATAATTTTTTTTTTAATTTGTCATTTCTTCAGCACCATCACCCTGTTTTTCACAACAGAAGGACAGGAAGAGAGTATTCAAAAACACTCTTAATGAGGACAATGTGTTTAAGAATATAACTTCTATGTTGTCATTCTACTTCTACTACACTTTCACTCTCCAGTCATTTCTGCCATGATATGGTTAACACTTTGTCTGGTTTGGTAGCCTCAGAGTGGCTCACCTCCACAGAGTTTCATCTGCATTGTGAATATCAGAGCTTTTCATTCTCAAGCCTATTATGCTACTGCCAGTATATTGTGTTATAACTGATAAAAATAACTGAATTGTCTTACAATTTCAGTTCATTCCTTTAGTTCCTACAACTGTTGTATGTTCTTGTAATCGCTAGAAGGCACTAGATGCTGAAGGATGCCCATTTCACATTTTGCCTGTATACTCCTCTTATCCTAATCATTAACTAATTAATTAATTCGTATGAACGTTCAGAACTGACCTATAATGTTGTTTGTGATTGTTTCATTGTCTCAAGACTGCATCAGTTCTACTTCACTGCTCTAGGGCTAGAAGATTTCACTTTAGTTGACGGAAAAGTTAAAGAGGTTGTGTCTACCAAAATTAACCATTTGCACAGCTGCCAATTCTTTCCCTATTTGTAAATCACTTAAACATCTTATCAATGTAGAAACAGAAGTATATAAATGTACTGAGTGCACAAGAGTAGTAAGTGGAAGAATATAGTGGCTTAAAGAGTACTCTCTACATTACAAAGACCGGAACAAGTCCTGATCATCCTCTTCTTCTTTGCCACCCTGTCCAGAGAGAGGCACCCTTAAACAAAACCCCTTTTGTTTGTTTGGCTTCATGTTTTTTTCTTGTAATGTACCTGTCCAAGTTCTAGACAGTGCTAAGCCAGACAAAAATGCAAACCATTTATAGGAATTTGGGATGCTGTCGGCATTCACTACCACTTTATCTAAAGGCAAAAATTTCAACATCCTTGCACCTGTGTTTCTTCCTAAAAAATACAATGGGAGTAATTGGGGGAAGCATCTTGTTTCTTTTGCAATTTGGCAGCGCTCATCCACTTAAAATACTCAGGAGTGAAATTAAACAGTTTCAGGATTGACAAGTAAAATGTCTCTAATATGGAAATTATGAGGGACAATCATTACTGTATGCCCCCCAAAAAAAGAAATTCTAACACAAAACTTGAAAGCGGAAATAGACATGCAGGCACACTCAGTTAAATAAGTACTCACTTTCTCCTGTCATCTCTTTGGGAAGTGACTTTAAATGTTGTAAATTTTACCCTGGATCTGGGCCTGACTTTGGACTTGGTTTCTTGTTGCTGAGGGGCATATTTATTTAAAAGACAGGCTAGGAAAATTGTTGGACTTCTGAAACCTTGTAGAAATGGAAAAAGTATAAATAATTGAAAAACTGCTCAGCCTAATTTGGCAAAATATGATATTAACCAGTATTCTTTTTTCCAGTAAAGGCTATGTCCGCATTAGGACATTTTGGAACTATATCTAGGCTAAATATTGTGCATCTGAGTCTTTGCTACAACAGAAAGAACAACTTTCATATTTTCTCCTCTAGTTGTGCTGCTGAAGGGAGGCAGTGAAAAACATTGAGTATAAAAACCTAAAAAAATCATCTGAAGAAAGAGTCAGATGGGCGTTATGTAGAAAATAAACTGTGGTATCACCAATGGATCTGGATGAGCTTTCAAGCACCTCCTGCTTGCCTCAGGCTGATTAAACCACCAGGAAATTGTCCAAGCAGAGCAGTTTTGGTGACTGTCTAGAGCTGAAAGGGGAGAAGTAAACAATGACATTTTTACTCTGGAAAGTGCTTGGTCTCTGCCAAAAGGTTCTTTCCTTCCCCACGTGGAAGTTTTATAGCAACGGAATCACACTGTCAGGGTTTTAATCTCTGAATTGGGGGATTCTCCTAGAAACTGATCCTTCTTGGTTCAGGAACTGAAACTATGGGTACTGTCAGGAAATGTCAATGGAGATTTGTAGCTTTCTGTAATAGCACTGCTGTGAAAAGCTTTTTGCACACTCCACTGTGATTTGTAGGATGAGCTAGCAGCTGCAGTAGTGATGAGGAAAATGAACTAGGATCCTGCTACCTGTATTTAAAGAGAGAATAACCGTGTGTAACTAGATATAATTAGCATTAATAATTCAAACTAAAGAAGAATAAGAATCCAAACAATATCCTTGTCATCAAATTGTTGTTATATATTTATATCTGTGTGGTTCATTGCACATGGATGCTGCAGACAAAAGTGTTGAAAGCTGAGATGAGCTAAAAGGAGGAAAGCCGTACTGATGCAAACCTGCAGCTGGGGGGAAATAAGTTTTCCCTTGGAAAGTGGTTATTGCTGTACCTATTTTTTATATGTATAATTATGATTGAATAAATTGTTATATTTATTTTGGATTTTTAAACATGCATCATCATTCTTGCACATAGTATCTTTCCAGAATAACGTAATTTTCTGAATAGGCTTGTAAACTACGCATTTTAAAACAGTGGCCAAATTTTTTGGCAGATATGGTTCCCCTGTGGTTTCACTTTTGCCTGAACATTTTGACTTTGACAGAGTACCGGGATAAAAGAACTTCCCTCTTAATTTTAGTTGTTCAGGGTTTTCTTACAGACATTATTATGTGGCAGCTTTCTCTAGGTCAGTTTGCATATGTAGCTCCCCTCAAAAAACTCTCTGAATCCAGCACTCTTCAGGATATGGATGTCACAGCATGGAAATGGCACTGATTTACAGAATTGCTACTACCTGTGCAAAGAGCAGAACAGAAGTTGTGGTGTTTTGAATTAATGATGCATATAGTTCAGCTGCTGTGGACTTTTAATGCAGTATTTCTAATATCATGCCCTCTCTGTCACATGAACCACACTAGCAATTTTCTCAAAGCAAAATATGTTTTCTCATACAAAAAGGATGTAACTGGATGACAAAAATGGTGAATATGTTATAAGCTGTTTTGCTTCTGTCACATATATTGCTTTAGAAACATGAAAGCTGAGGAATTGCTTCTGTTTGTGACTTAACAGTCATTGTAAAACCCATCGATCCCTAAACTGGGTGGAGAAGAGGAGGCAAAATGTCTTCTGTGAATCAGCTTTACTGATAAATTTACTCACAGGTTTCCCAAATTTGTCATGAAACTTTATTAAAAGAAAATAAATTAACATCATTTCCATATTATTTGAAGACTTTGGGTTTACATCGTACTGATTTTTTAAGTATTTGTAGTTAGTGTCCCTGAAAATAAATTTTGAAAGAAGCAAAACTCTTTCATATCTGTGCTTCCTCAAAAGGACCCCGATATTCCAAGACAGAACCACTAGGCTTACTGCTCACTTTTGTTTAAGGTCTTCATCTTCCTTATTTTGCCTTTTTCTTTCATTGTTCTCTGGGCAAATCTTTTCATGGGGTCAAGTCTTATAGCACATCAGAATTGTAGTCCTCAAAATACAGTGAAAATGTGGGACCTTGTCAACGACTTGCTCATTTTCAGCATTTTCTTTAAGGATTGCAGCTTTTTGTAGCTTTGACCAAGACAAAATTTCCTTTATTATGTAGGAAGGTATTTGAATGTTATTCAGATGTGAGTTTTTGTGATGTTAACAACTTCTCCATTTCAACATATCTTTTCTCTCTGAGTTTTAAGTCTGATAGCGAATACCAGTTTTAGATTGCACCTGGGTAAACTGCTTGGGTACGAGGTCTTAATGGCAAGAAGTAGTTTGATGTTAGACTAAATGAGATTTTGTGACAGAGCAGTCAGATAAGCATGCAGCAATGTCAGCAAAACCAAGTGAATTTTCTTTTCTGGCCCTCTGCTTTCCTGCTGGGCTTCAGCAGTATTATTTCAGTCTGTGTGATAAAGATCCTTTTGGTGTTTCAATTTTAAAAGTGTGTAAGTGAAGTGTCTGCACCTTTCAGGTAAATCGCCATGGCCAGACTTTCCAACTACTTCTGTCGATTCTTTTAGGACTCATCAAGAACAATGTTATCCAGTGTTCTTCCCCTGGTTTTCATCTGTCTTGCTTTACTAGCAAGTAGAAGGAGTATCAGAAGTATCTTCTTGTGAAAAAGAAAATCTATTTGAGCACAATATAAAGGGTTTTTTTCCAATTTTCAACTTCTAGGCAGTGGAGCTGTTAGTCATTCCTCTGAGTCAATAAGAAACACAGATGCTCTAAAATTAATTTCCCTTGCTTTTGACAATGCTTTTGCCACTTAATGATGAGGAGGATTCTAATTATCCTATATTGTCATTGTGCATGAGTAAGCCACAGGTTAAAGGATTGTACAGAGAGATGAAAGCTTGATGTTTAGCCCTAAGTACATTCATAAAAATAGAATTGCTAAAATAATTTCCAGTAAGCTAAAATTTACTGTCTTTTACTGTTGCAATGCCAAATTAATTCGGCCTAAGGTAAGAAAAAAAGACTACATGTAATGAAATTAGTATCTAAAAAAAATTCTTATGGCTTAATCAAGATCACAACTAAGACAATGGTATCTACTAGTACAATGACAAAATAATTCTCTTGTGGTAATAGAACATTCACTGGAAATTAAGGAAAATGTAAAATTTATTTTAAAATAGAATTAATATAAAATAATACTGAAATGAATGTTCATGAGCTTGGACAGGGCATTACTTTACTTCATGATGGCATAGGAAGAAGTTTTTGTTGGTGGTGCTGCTTATTGAATTTATTTTTATCTGGGCAGAACTGATTGCTGTTCTTGTATTCTGTGAGGAGAGAATCTTCCTGTGGTTCCAACCCACGAAAACACTGCCTCCTTTCCTTCTATATAGGTGACATATTTAAAGCTGGTTAGAAAATGGATGTCTCATAGGATATATATTTATATATATGAGAGGAGAAGAGAGTGATGAAGCGGGAATGGACAATTAAAACCACAGTGTTTCCAGTAGTTTTCAGAAAGGAGCTCTAAAGATTTTAAATGGGGCTGTTTAGTTGTTTGGCAGTCTGTGGGGGAAGGATTAAAATAGTAAGAGCCATCTAGTCCCTTTTCTTCTTTTTTGGCAATCTGCCCACCAGAGAGATGGGATGTGGGAGTGTTGTTATGGGCCTGGTGACAGTTTCTAATGAAAAATGTATCATAAAATCAGTTGCAGAATTCTTAAACAACTCTTAATACCATGCCTCAGAGAAACGGCATCATGCTAGTGTGTCTAGCACAGCATTTTAACAGGACAACCCACTGGCAACTGGGAGAATCAGCTTCTGATGGTTCACCAGAGGTTGTTTTGAAAGTAGTTGAGAATCTCTGCACGTCCTATACTATAGGGAGTTACGAGCATGCACCATCTTCCTCTTGAGCTTGTTTGTAAAACATACAGATTGTTTTCTTTGGTTAGGGAAGAGTGCTGCCAAGAAGTTTCTTTTGATTAATCTCTAGTTATTTAGCCAAAACTACAGCAAGTAATGTTCGGTCTCAAAATCATATCTATTGTATTTGATGTTAATGAAATAATGTTTTAAAGATGATGAATAAACTTGTTCTAACAGCCTCACTGTGAGTATTTTCTTAGGCTAAGCAAGAAAAGGATGAAAGGATATACAGCTGAGAGATGTCTTTATCTTGATAATTTCTGTCTGCAAGTGAAGGCAACTGTTTCAGATTATGGTGTACGAATGTATTGAATCTCCCCTGCATTTCTCAAATCCATCATAATATTATTGTTTCAAAATTAACATTTTTATACTACCATATAAAAGTAATTAATTTCTGAATTCTTTTAGAGTTCTTTTCTTACTTATCCTATTGCTTTTAGGTTCCTGTGTCTTGGGCATTTAGTGTTATCTACTATTTTCCTGCCATTCAGTCTGTGTTTGCTCCCTTCAGAGAGCAAGGCATGCAGGTCAGTGGATGAGGCAGGACTCTTGTGAGAACAGCAGTACCTGAGCATGACTGTCATATAGGCTAGATAGATTAAGGGTGCAGAGGCCTCTTGTTGTTACTACTGATTTATTAAGTTTGCAAGCTAATACTAATTAATTTAGGTTTTTCCGTAATAAAGTCCCTATCTAGTCACTTGTCCATTTACCTAGGTATGTATTCTCTTATCATCTCTGTGTACACAGGAAATGACACTATACATATATACATTCTTTTGTTAACATATAAAAATATTTTCAATATATCTTATATTGTCAAACAGTTACCAAATTTAAATTTCATTTGCTCAGGATGTTGTGCTACCATCTTATTATACTTCAAAATTTCTTGTTGAGAAGTATGCATTTCATCTAAAGCCAGAGATTAAATATGATTTCTTGTATTTTCTAATTGCCTTACTTTGTCATGATTGTGTGGCCTAGGGGGGAATAAAACTGTTAGTCAACAATCTTATTCAAGCATGTATTTAATGAGGTTTAATAAATAAATGATGTGTTCTGTGAGGGGGAAGTTTGTAATTTCTGTAAACATCTGGTAATGTGTTACAAAATATGAAAATATGGCAGTAATATTTGCAAATAATAATTTTAAAACCAGTATTTGACACTGGTTGGGCTATCTTGTATGTTATATAAATGATGTTAAATGATGTAGCTGGTTTGGGAGTCTCATAAAATATAGTGGGCCAACTTAAACATGAGTCATATGCTCCTCTTTTGGCTGATTCTGCTCAAAAAGCTTTTGATTTTATTTTTTTGCCCCTCCTTCTCCTGAGAATTAGTTTAAGAAATTTTTGGGTGTGGGGGTTTATCACACCAGTCTGCTGAATAAGGTTAGAAAAGCTTGAAAAACTGAGTTGAGCCTATCCCTGGGGATGTATAAGCATTTTTCCTTCTCCTTGTCACAGGCATAACCTTTTCTAAAGAAAAGATTCAGAGAGATGATGAATATTGGGATGTTTTGTCTGAAGAAGTAGCCATAACATGGGATCTTATGTTTCATAATGTGCTAGAAAAGTTTGAAGGAGTAAGCATAAACTGCTTGGATCTGCGTGTGTCAAATTAACTGGTATTTAAGAAATAGAAAATGCTATTTTTCTGTATTAGGTTTTTTTTTTTACCGTACCAAGCTTTTAAGAAGGATGAAATATCCCTATCTCCAGTGTGATTTTATTTCTGGGTTAAAAGTGATTTATTTACTTAAAAGGCAAAATCAGGTTGAAGGATGAAATTAATTTAGTTGAAGTTCATTCCAGAGAGATTTTGGTTATGTACATTTATTATATATGACTTTCCACTTGTAGTTATTGCATGCTAATAGAAATGGTTATTATCTCTGAATGACTGGCTACTGACATAAGAAAAGACCTGATTTTAATGCCTCTACAAAAAGCAGGCATCAACATGAACTGAGCCATTTCCTACACTACTTAGCCTGATAAGTAGATACCCAGTATCCTTAGAAGTGCACGAGTAGTTTGACAGCAGCAACAGGGCTGTGCTGCCTTTCACACAGCTGGTTATAGCAGGCCAAATGAGAGAGTCCGAGCTTCATTTGAAAAGCTATGGAGGATACAGAGATGAATTTGATACTTTTTAGTAGAGAATGAGTTCAGGAAATGAGAGGGTTGCAGCGGTGACAGTGCCGTGGAATGTCGGGTGCAGATTGTGCTGCATTAGTTTTACTGTCACTAGAACAGCTTGTTCTTCCCAACCTCGCATTTTATTTGGGGATTTTTCCTCTGTTAAAGGTATGTGGTTCTTGCTGGTGTTTTGAAACAAGCCATTACCATAGCATTTTATTTTTAAAGAATTTAGGTGTCTGTCTTCTCTTTAGTAAGTACCCAGGTTTTAGAAAAGTCTTCAATATTTGCCTTAATTTCCTTACAAAGCAACTGCCTTCTCGTGGTTTCAATACCAAGAAACATGAATTATTTTTTTGCTGATTATACATTTTTAACCGTCAAAAGAGTTTGTTGTTGCTTTACAACTGCATAATAGACTGATGTTGCTGTTCCCATAATGTTTCTAACAATAGTTTGTACTGAAGTCACAGTACCCAAGTTCAAAGCATATTTGACTAATTCATAGAGGTTACTTGCATTTAACTATCCCAAGACTTACAGATTACTTTTGTAATTCCTTTTTAAAATACCTGCATTAAATAGTGGTTTGCAAAGAGGCTGTGTGTTAATCCTTGCTTCCTTCCTGGAAATCTTCACAAAGCCATAATTTTTTATATCTTGGGCTCTGTTGGGTCTCTATTCCCCATGCACTTTTTGTAAGTCTCATTTTTTTACCTTGCAAAGAGTCACTACTAATATTGATAAAAGTGTCACGATTTCTTTTACTCTCTGAAGGTTGTTTTTGTGTTGTGGACACACAAATTTGATAGTATATGGATTCTGTTTTGGAGGCTTCAAGAACAGAAAGAATAAAGCATTTGCATTTAAATTTAAGTCTCACTTCTGATAATTTCCAGGGAATTGTTCAAAATAAGGAAGATCTTGTTCCTTGGTAAATGATAGATTAATTTATGAGGTTTTGGTATCTACCATAATTTTTTCTTCATTTTGAGACTTGGCAATTCTTTGAGTGTAATAGTCATGTTTTTATTAATTTTTTTTATATAGGATTTTTCAAAATTTGCAAGAAGTGTATGATTTGAGAAGTTTTGGTGAAGCCGTCCAGTAAATTTACCTCTTCCTTCTACTTTGAACCCTGTTTCAGCCCATATGAACTGCTAGTAACCATGACATTCCCTGGCAGACAGTTCCACAGAGCAAACACCCACTGCATAAAAAACTATGGTGCTATTTTGAAAAAAAAGACAGCAGAAGTCAATCCCTGATGTCATTAATCAGTGTAACTCTTTGGAAAGAAGCAGCAAGAATGCTTGCAAGAGAAAAATTTAAGCTAGTCATTCTAGCTCATGAATGAGGTGTCTAAGACCTTTGAAAGAGGTGTCCTGTTCTTAAAAGCCAGGAGCTATTTCAGCCGATGATTCTTCTGTTGCTGTGTGTCCCTGTGTGTTTAAAATGCATACATTTCTTCTGTCCCAAGTGTATCTCTCTCACCCATTATGTTAATTCTCATGCAAAAAATTGCCTCACTGTCTTCTGAGCTCAACCACTGCTTCTTACATTCAGCTGGTTTTTATTCATGTGGGAAAGATATGGCTATTCAAAAAGAGGCACTTCAAAATCTCCTCTTTGATTGTTGTCACCTAAATATCCACTCAAGCACCGCTTAACTTACGCCATACTTTCAGGTTCCTCGACAGCCATAATGAAGGAATTGTTGAAAGGTGTCTGGAAACAAAAGTCTGCATGAACCACATCACCCTTACCCACAAGTCAGCTTCTTCAAAGCCTTCTGATCTCATTGCAATGCATCATCTGTGCCTTATTACAGTCCCTCATTTGATTTTTCATTACTGAATCCAGGCTCTAGTTGCCCGGAGCTTCGCTGAGTTCAGATACTGAGGCAGTTTTGGCTACAGGCCAAAAATAACAGTTCAGCCTTTTCAGCCTCAAGTCATTTTAGAACTCTTGGGTGAATATGTTTTGCTGATTAATTATAGTTACTTTTGTCATATTCTTTGATGAGCCCCTAAGAGAAGGGCTGCTGTTTGGGAGTCTCCAATGAAAAGCAATTCAAAGAAGTCATTCATCTTTGCTGTATCTTCTCTAAATGTTCTTTCTATCTTGATCATCAGTTGGTCCTACCACACTCTTTGGGCAGGTGTCCTATTCTTGATGAGTTTGAAGAAATTTATTACAAGCTCTGGCTCCATTTTTTAGCTGGCCTTCAAACTCTTTTTTTGGCCTGTCCCACTGTGGGGTTTTTTACAGCTGAATCTGATAGATTTTGGTGGTGGTGGTGTGTGTGTTTTTGTTTGGTTGTTGTTTTTTATCCCTTTAGGACATGGTCTGAATGTTTTGTAATATGTTACCTTGTTTGTAATACTTTTATTTACTGTATGGTTTATGAACGCAGCTTTCTTCTGCTAAGCACTGTATATGGACCCCGTGCTTCTCAGGATAATGTGCTTAAATAACTATCACTTTGCATATATGTCTCTCAACCTCCATCAATGCTGTAGGAGTGTTGAACAAGGCATGTCATTGCTGTTGATACACAGAAGCTGCTCATTTCTAAGTTTTAAAATCGGACCATGCATGCAATCCAAGTTCAAGAGCCACATCATCTTCTCTTGTGGCTTCCCTAACCTTTGTTCCATGAAAAAGTCATTGGTATTGTCTGAAAATGTAATTTTTGAGTTAAATACACGTAGGACATTTGTCCTGTGTAAACAGAGATACTTGAAATCTCATTGCTATTGTATTTTTCTTCTTAGATTGAGACCATTTGTGCACAGGTACCTGTGCCAGTGTTCTGCCTCGATTCTGTGCTTAGATGACTGTTAGTCAAACAGAGGATACAAATTGGATTTTACTTCCTGTTTTCCATTTTCTGGGATATACAGAACTTCTGTATCTTTGTCTATAATAGTATAACACTGAACAGTGCAGTCTTCTGCACCTGATAGTTTTCTTGCCTTCTGTATTTTAAAGTCTTGCTTGTGACTTTATTATTATTTATTATCATTATTGTTGTTATTTTATTTTTATATGCCATTGGCACAGTATTCCTAGGGTTCAGATGAAACCTGTCTTTTAAGCAGGATCTTTGTATTCCAGAAGCATTCTGGCTTTCAGGAATGAATCTGAAGCCTTGTTCCTGACAGTGTCATTTCAGCTAGACATTAAAGTTCTGCCTTCTGTTAATTTTACTGTTCTTGCATTGTATGAGCTATGTAAGGTCTCTCAAACCACATTGCTTTACATCTGTGTTGTCATGCTCTGGTGGAGGCTTTATGAAGGATTTCTTTGCACCAGGGTAAGCAAACTGTCATAACTGATCATGCCCTCAGCTGCAAAGAACAACATAGTAAAAAGCCCAAAGTTTAAAGTATTTCTATAAGAACATTTCCTCCTAGTTCCTTTTTGGCATGGCATGTTCATTGCAAATTAAAATCTTCAGTGTTAATGCTTATGACGGGGCTAACTCTCACTGAGAATGAAAGGAATTCTGAAAATTGGTAGTGGAATTGGAGTCATCATCAATATTTACTAAACAAGTCTTTGAAAAATGCTTTTTCCAACAATTTCATTTTGATAATTACCAGGCCCAAAAGAGGCAAAGTGCTGTCTCTGCATCCCTTAGAACTTACTTTTGCTAATGATAAAAATCACATCATCTGAAATCTTGAAATGGGTGTTTTGATTGTAAGTTGTCATTGTTTTAATAATGTCACTAGCTTGTGACATGAGATTGTGCTAGTCTTATTATTTCTGGAATAGTTTAACATGGAGACAGAAGTCATCTTTCTGGTTTCAAAATTGTCAGGATTCTTTAAGTCCCAATCTAAACTTGTTGAGATGATTGCTACTCATATATTTTTTTTTTCTTAGAGCAGCTGAGTCTTTCTCTGCAGTACCAAGTTTCTGACTATAGAAGCAAGTCTTAGTATTTAAAATGTTGGCATTCTAAAATTATGGATTATTGAGTAGTAAGTTGCTTAAGGTTCCACATTATTATCCCTCATGCCTTACTATTGAAGGTTTTCTTATGCATGGATTTTAGAGATACTGAGAAACAGTATTGAAATTAGGAAGCCCTAGCTTGGAATCATCTCAGTCAAAGAAAAAAACACTTTTCTCAAAACTTATTAATAGTGAGTTGCAGCACAGCAACTGATGTCATCATGGGTGTGCATAAACAAATTGCTGGTTTTCTGTAAAATATTCTGATATCTCCGTCTTGCCTTCTCTGCTGTCAGATTTCCTCAAGAAGGTTACAGCTTTTAATATTTTGGTTTTCAAAATTCTCCTTCCATTTTGATTCCCGTAAGGAGCCTGTGTAAGAGTCATATGTATGAATAATCTCATACAAGTATTTCTGGCATTTGTCTAGCCTAGTTACAATATATACTGGATTTCAGGGCTGGTGTACAGAAAGTCTATAAACAAAATCACAGTTGTTATGGGTAATCATATGGTGTCTAAGACAACAAGAAACTATTTCATCATGTAGTCTTACCTCTTGTGTATCACAAATCATTTCCAATTTTCAGTAAAAACACAAAAAGGCAATGGCACAGCTTGTGTGTGACTTTTCTTGTCTGGCTACAAATATTGTAGTAATTACACAAGAATTTAAATGGTTTTATTTGTCTCTAATGAAAGTTTTTTGAGTGGCACGTTCCTATTCAGGCACTGCTTGAATCCCAAATGGTGGTCTTTTTTATTCCAGGTTGTTTTTTTTTTTTACTTTCTTCGCACTGAAGAGCAGAGTGTAGATATAGGTTGACCTGTACACCAAGGAGAACTTCACTGCTTCCACTTTCCTCCATATGGTACTTATTCAAGATATTTGATCCAGAAGTGCTCAGTTATTCTAGTGTTTCCCTGACATGATGGATTTTGTCCCGTGTGCACAGTAAGACTGCATAACTGCATATAAGCCCTGCACCATTGAAAACAGGCTCTGGAAATACGCCGTGGCCAGCAGACCCATTCACACAATCCATTTTGGTTACTTGAGCCTGTGTGTGGGCACAGTCTGTAAATTAGATTGGGTCCAGTCCTGCTCTTGGCCACTCCTTTCTCATTAGGATCTCCCTTTGATGGAAGAGGGGTTATTGATCACCTGTAAAACTTGTCCATCTCTTGGGAGCTGCACTTACTGCTTGGCAAGTTCGTTAGCTTTGAGCCTTGGAAGAGCCTGTGCACAAGGGAGCCTGAGCTGATAAGCTGTCCTGATAGGTAGCCAAGAACCTCTGATGGATCATGTCTCCCTGAAACTGGATGTGTAGCAGCAATTGAGGCAAACTGTGCCTGCCTCCCACTGGAATGCCAGACCATCCTGTCTTTTAATTAGTGCCTGCAGCCTGCTTTGAATGGCAAAAAGGAGTTAGAAGTAACATCTAGGTTAATAAAGACAGACTATGCTGATGTCCGGTGTGCATCCTGTTAATTCTTCCTTGATCCCTGTGACTATAGCCTGATGTTTCTCCTACTTAGATTTTTGTGAGACTTCTGTAATTTTTTTTTTTTATTGCAAACATACATTTGCTTTCTAGTAAAATTTTAAGGGCTAGGCAAAAATATCCAGGTCAATTCATATTCTACTGCTGTCTCAATAAGCTTCTATTGGGAACTTCTTTTCTTAAGTCTTAAGAAAAATTTAAAAAGGATTTGACCAAAACATTATCATTATAGTCTTTATTACCATAGTGTCTTTCTCTTATCTGGAGTTTTTCTGTGTAACTAATTCTAATAACATTTTAATAGCATGAATCGTATGAAATGCCTATGGAAAGTAGGTTTAAGCTATCTCTTAAGGTCTTTGATAAGAGAGCAGAAGAGGCTGGAAGACGTTGCTGGATTCCCATGACTTTTCATATATCTGTATATTTATACATAAAGAGCATAATAGTAATGCTGATAACATATTTGCCTGAAACACAATGAAACTGATGGCAAAATTGTGCCTAGATTGAAAGAAGAGAGGGAGCAAAGAAGCCTTATGCTCAGTGGAAGAAAACTGGATTAGGGAACACAAACTGAGTGTATGTAACTTCATGGAGCTTTACAGAAGGAATCCATGAGTGCTGAGGAAGCTGGTTGATGAAGTTGTAAGATGATTCCTGAATATATTTGAAAAGCTCTACTGACTGGGAGAGGTTCCTGATGCTCACAAGAAAACAAGTGTACCTTTTTTCAGGAAAGGCAAGGAGGATCTGGAGGCCAGTCAGCCTTCTCCCAGTCCACAAGAATTTGATGGAGGAACTAATCTTAGAAACAATTTCCAGATGCATGAATTTTGTTAGGAGTAGTCAACATGGATTTACAAAGGGGAAATAATGCTTGAAACCTGATAGTCTTCTACAATGAGCTGACCAGCTTGATAGGGGAGGGAAGCGTAGATGTTTACCTCAACTTTAATAAGCCTTTGGGAACTGTTTCCTCTGAATATCTAATAGACACAGTGACACATTAAGGGTTAGATAAGTGGATAGTGAGGTGGATTGAAAACTGGATGAACTTCTGTGAATTTATAGCATCTGGCCTTGAGTGTCTTAAATAATGTGTTTACCCTATATTGTAAGAGAGACAGGAATGAAATGCAGCATGTTCAGAGGAGAATAGCTCCTTTGTGAAAGCCTTGGTTGTTTCAAAGCCAAAACTGCATGTATTTTGACAGTTCTTCGTTGGATGAAGGCAGAGGGAATTAAATGTTATGTTCTAAACCAGGGAAATCTTTATTGCAATCTGCTTGGCTTGTTTTGACTCTGGGCAACCTGCAAGGTCAATATTCAAAAATGTTTAGTTTGGTGATTTTAAGTATTATTTTACAGAAATCCAGCTACTATATTAAACTTCATCACAGTGTTAAAAGGAAGGTAACAAAAATTTCAAAAGTTGCCCTGATGTCAATAAAGTAGAGCAAGTGTAAAATTAATGCTGTAAATAGAGCATGTAAGTGACATGCTGGTGACTAAATGGAATTTTCCTGCGTTTTTAGAAAATAAAAATATTAGATGAATGAAAAAGGAAGATGAATATAGGGCTCACATAACCAAGTGGATATATTTATGATCTTCATTTTGAAAGATTGTGTTATGAAGATCTCAAGGCACTTGTTTCATGCACATTTTTATGTACTGATTTTAATTTTCATCTAGCTGTGGACTGCCCTGCAGGGGAAAACCCTGGCCTATGCCTGAAGATACTTTTGACTTCACTCTTTTTGTCAGTGTTATAGAAAACAAAAGCTCTCTCTTTTTCTGTCTCCCCAGCCCCAACTCCTTCTCCCCATTAGCTTGATGATGCATTGAGTAACAGTTGGCAGCTTTGTTAGTTGTTTTGAAAGCTAGAAAAACCCTTTTTGTACCTTAGAGACTAAATGCTGTTTGTGAAATAAGTGATATTGTATGATTTGTCAGATTATTGGCTGCTTTCTCACATGCTCTTTCGGAAAATCCCTACAGTCCTCATGCATTTCTTCCCACCATCCCCTTCCCCCACTTTCGCTACAGAAGGTACCTCCAGTTTGTCCATTGTCATGGTGCTTGAAGAGGTTTTGCCTTTTAGCATCCAAATGTTGTTCCCAGAGGACCATCTAGAAATTGTTCACCCTGACTCATGTGAAACTGAGCTAAATCTCTTCTGATCAAAAGAGTTTAAAACTGTTTTTCTGAGAAAATAATGCCTGACACTGTAATTTCCATTTGAAAACAGCTAACATCTGTGGAAAGTGCCTAACCAATGCCTGAGGAATTTCTGCTGAATTAAGTCCATGTCATGTTTGACTTTTTTCAGTTCTCCTATAGAAGAAAAGAGAGGGAGGGAAGGTGAAGGGGGAGAAGACTCTGACCCAAGACGGAGCTAATTTTGGTTTCTGCATACCCTGATAGTGTTGTGAGTTTTCCTTTCTCCCTTTCTGATGTTATTTTGTATTTTTGGGACCGCTCTACGCTTGCAGCTCTTGCTCCCTTGTCACTGGTTCACTGTGGGTGAGCCAACATCTTGAATACTGAGTTTAGAATTAGTAGATTCAGTAGATTAACTCCATGTTTGTACTGCTCACATGATACCATTGACGCTGTGGGATTTTCCCCTTGACTACTTTGACTCATAACTGACGGCATACTTTTAGGGAGGTGGCAGATGACTGAACATTTTGCTGTTACAGAAAAGGCTTACAACAAGATATATGCCTGTGTACCTTTGTATAATAAATCAAAAAGTTTATCTCCATCTACTCAATGCTTGCAGTGGTCAGAACTGGATTGTGCTTTGATACAGTAGCAAAACTAATGTGCATCATGTTATTCTGTAATATGCATAGACCATTGCTGCAGTTCACTGTGCTGACTTCTGAGAGCTTTTGATGACCTTTTGTGTTCCAAATTTTCTAAACCAAATCTCCTACTATTATCAGAGTTCTTACAAATTAGACAGGGGAATGGAAGCTGTTTAGGTGTTCTGATACCATGCAAAGGCCAGACACATCCCACTAGGAATGTGAAGTTTTGAGTACTTTCCTGAGTTGGTTGGGGAAACCTTCACCCACTGCTTTATTGATAAGTGATTTCAGAATGTAGTGAGAATGGGATTCATTCCGTTTGGCCAAACCATGACTGCTTTGAATATCAATTATTTTTCACATCTGTCTTTTATTTTTCTCATCAAATTAAGCTAATAAAAGGTACTGTAATTCTTTTCTGCCCTTACAGCCTTAAGACGTTTTTACCAAGTGGTATTTCTCTCTTTGTAAGTTTTGATGGTTCATTTTATCAGACTCAAAGGAGGAAATATTCTCTGCTCCTTAATTTATTTATTTTTTAAAGCTTCTCTTGCAAAAACATATTTAATGTCTACTTATAAACACATTATATATGCTTATAAAGAATGGCATATGAGATATCAGAATATATTTCCAATTTCATGGGTGTGTTACTTTGAATGCAAGGAGGTTTAGATCCATTTGAGGACTATTACTCCTCCTGATCTGGAATGAGCAGCTTCTTAGCTAAGATTCAGGGTTTCATTTTCTCACAGTACACCAGGAAGTAGCTTTTTAACTGAAATAAAAAGGGAAAATTTTTTTTTCCTGTCTACTGCAAACTATTTGCAATGTGGAAAGGACAGAAAAGAGAGCACTTGAACCCTGAAATTTGACTTAAACCCTCAAATTAGCTTTGTGTTGTCTCTTCCTTCTAATTACAAGATAAAAACTGAAAATCAATGTAACAGTGAGCAGGCATATGTTAATGGGTATGTCTTCAACTAGTATTTCTCATTTTTTAATAATTTTTGTGCTCTTTCACTGAGCTTATTAACAGAGTTTATTTATATACAGAGCTTATTTAAAAGCTTGTATTTTTTATATTAATTGATACAAGAGTATTAATATTTTTATTTTTTACAAACATAATTGGGCATCTATGAAGTGCTCTACATTTCTCATTCTCTTGTGAGGGGATAATCATATATGCAGTTTTTATGTGGTTTCTTGTACCTTGAAAATGAGGACTTTATGCTGTCATGTAGTAGTCACCTTATCCAGAACACTTGCTTTGATGGTGTTCTATATTTCTTTTAATTTGAGAGCAGCTCAGGGTGCTCTGTAAATATCTTTTTGGTGAACTGATAGTGAATGCAGATAGATGTCAACATAGTAAAACGTACATGATGCTCAGAGTTCTCATTTATTTGCAGTGATACCAAGGATGAATGGCTTGAAAGAGGAAGTTTCTTCTCTTGGAGACTATCCCTAAGACTGATGCAAACTGGCAGAATACTGTTACTGGAACTAGTAAAGTACTTTTCTAGTGAATAAACAGGAATTCATAGCTGAGGGTCATCTGGCACTTTGTGCTTAATTCAGGAATGCTTCAAAACTGTCTTAGTCTGTCCTCTCTCATGTGAAAATACAGAAACTAATCTTGAGGGGAAAGGTTTTGAAATGAGCTCTAACTCTGGGTGCATTTTTCTGTGTGTTTACTTCTGTTTGGCATAACAGAAATGCAGATGCTGATATCATTTGCTAAATAATAGAATCAACTGCTGCAAAAACGCCCCATCTTTGCACAGGAAGAGACTTTCAAAATGTACTATGAAAACTGGGTGTACTCCAGATAGTGTCCATGTCTCTGTAGCAGTTCACAGCTCTTACAGACTCTCTGAGCTCTTGAAAACTTGCACTTTGGATACTATATTTGTATTCCTTGAAAGTTTTTCAAGATGCTGAGGCACAAGCAGGGTCAAGGTGTTCTACGTATCTTCACAAAACAAACCCCATTTTTATATGAAAAAAAAGTCCTACAAGCTTTTAAACAAGCAAACAATTCAGAATTCAGTTTTCATGCACTTCATATTATGAGACAGTTATCAAACTCCAGGTCTCCCAAACGCTAAGGATTTTTAAAGACAAATTGTGTTAAAATTGGTTTCTTCTGGGCTTCTAATGATATAACTTCCTTGCATTGTGCAATCTAATGCAATAGTTTTTCATTTAGGGTAAGGGGGGCTGCTGAATTTCTTTAGCTGTGCACAGTATTTTAAATTCAAGAATTAAAGAAAAGATTGTGTTCTCCAATGCACTAATTACTTCTCATGTTAGGAAGTACATTGGTTTCATTTTTACATATGTGTATTCGTACCTTACTTGAGATCATTAGAATGCCCTGAAAGAGAATCTTCTGATCATCCACATATAATTTTGTTGATGTCATGGGGATGTTTTGGATAGCACAAACTGGACTATTTTCAGATAGAACTGAATCGGAAGGTAAAGTCCGCCTGTGCATGTAACCCTCTGTAGCCATTGCTGGCCATTTGGTTCATGGGACTAGGTTAAGTCTGGTATTAAGTAATTCCCGTTCTGTCTTGAAATACACAAAGAAAGGATGTTGGGCCTGATTGATACACTCTTTGGCTTTACAAAGCCATTTCTTCATTTGTGCTGTTTGCTAAAGCTAAGCAGATCTCTTGACACGAAAGGAATCTTCCAAGAGACTTTTGAGAGCTACCTGCTGGAAATGTGCAGTTGCTGCTCATTTTTGAAGTGAGACATAACCCTTTTCCTCTGCAGATAATGTGCTTTGTTGTTATGTAGACTATAATGTTTCAGAGTTGTTTTGATTAGATTTACAGTTGTTAAATACTTGCTCCAAGAGTGTCATGCAAATAATTTTCTCTAAAGACAGAACATCTGCATTTAGAGTTTTAGTTTCCTTCAAATACACTGTGCACTGTGCACTGTTACTTTAATTTTCATGTAATGTGACTTCCTTTATTTGTCACTGAGGATAATTATGACAACTAAACATAGGAATTACATAGGAAGATGTATATTACAAATTCTTTCAAATATTTTGCTTTGTACTTAGAATAATGTGGTTCTGTTGATCATTAACTGCCTTTTTCAGCTTAAAATGAAGTGTATAGTTTTTAGGGTTTTTTACATGTTTAAATTCTGTGCAGAGGAGTGATAAGCAGTGACATTTGAATGTTATTCACAGTATTCTGAGTTAGATAAGTCTGCTGATGTCAATTGTAAACTAATATACCCAAATTCAGCCAAAAAGTTTCTGGAAGATGTGTTTTAGGCCAAAATGACTCATAGGGAGAGGGGAACAAACATGAATTATTTCCCTCCTGTCTTTGCAGGCATTCATCAAATCTCTGCATCGTAGCCAAAGAAATAATTTTCTTATGCCAAGAAAATAGTGTCTTTTAATAAAATTAAGAATCTTCTTGTCTTCCTCCATGTAACTTTGAGACTACTTTCCTCCTCTTCATAAAGTTAACAGTGTTTTGCTTTTATTATCTGCTCTAGTTTTTGCAGGGCTTCCCCTGGCTTTCTGTCAGAATGTTTGAATGAGTGCCATAGAGAAAGGGAGGGGAGAGGGAAACAAGTACAACTTAAGGCTGCACCTGCTGTCCTTGGAGTGGGCCAGATTTGGTGATGAGTTTCATTTCATTCAGTGCCCCAAACTGCAGTGAAGCTGAACTTAATCTTTGAGTTATACTCTGATTTATTTTTTTCTGTGATGAATTGTGCTGACAGCCATGGAGTGAATGAATTTTTCTATTTTAAGTAAAAGAGCACAGGCAATAGCCTCATATGCTTTTGTGCATTGCCTTGGTACAAGGTAGTTTGGTCTCTATCTCCATTCTGTCCTTGGAGCTTATGCTGGAAGGCCAGCATTAAACCAGCAGAAGGGGGGGGGGGGGGGATCCAAACAAACAAACAAAAAAATCCCAAACCACTAACAGAACTTGTAGGTTTTGGTAGTATCTGCTTCCAGTGTGTGGCTACACTGGCTGTAGTGCACCGCATGGAGGAGCAGTTTGATATGTCCAAGCCCGTTTTCCCCTCTGAAAGGCATGGAAAACTTTGTGTAGGGCAGCATCTTTTTCTCCTGGTGCTCCAGAGTGCTTGCCGGCCTCCCGAGCCACTGCCACTGCCACCCGCTCTGCCGGCGTTCGCTGGCCCGAAATCTGGTGTAAAACGTGGCAGATGAGCGAGCCCTGCAGCAGAACAGGGTCTGCGGCCGCCGTGGTGCGATGCTGTCCCCGTCCCCGCTCCATCTCTGTGTCCATGCTGTCTCCATCCCCGCTCCCCGCTCCCTCCCTGTGTCCATGCTGTCCCCATCCCCGCTCCCTGCTCTCCCCGTGTCCATGCTGTCCCCATCCCTGTTCCCGGCTCTCTCCCTGTATCCCGAGCCCGCCGTTGTCTCTCGGCCGCTCCCTGGCGGCCCGAGGTGGGATCGCCGACAGGGAGCGCCCGGGGGTGGGACTCGGTGGGAAGGGAAAACTGCTCAGAGACCAGCTCAGGAAGGAGCCAGAGCTAAAGGCCTAGGGCACAGAAAAAATGTGGGTGGGTTGAGAAATGAGGAAGCAGATTGTATCTCTTTGAGGTGACTTAAAGGAGGGAGTCACAAGTACTTGGTTGGGATGTGACTGAGCAGTGATGAAGTGGTAACATTCCTTATGGCATAGTAGTTTATCCTGTGATAGTAACCTGGAATAAACTAAATCTGTATCAGATGTATGATGTGACACGTGATATGTAGTATTTATTCCTGTGCAAACCCACTATAGTATAACTTGGCAAACATCAGAGCAGTCAACAATTAGCTCTGTAAATCATTATTGTACTATAAATATTTTATCATATCATATTGTATATTTACATAAATATAATTTTTATGAATACATTTTATATTATATGAAATGTATATATTTATAACACAAACATTTAAATAAATCATTATTATCTTCAGAGGTAGGCACTTCTGCTGATCTGTGCTACGGACAGATATTTCTTCACAATAGAGTTGCCAATGGCATCAACATTCATGTTCTAGATGTAAAAACAGACATTTTGTATCCTATCCTTGTAATAGACTCCAGACGTCACATCTGAGTTCACTAATCCAGACTGTGATCTTATGTTATCTTCACAAATCAGAACATACTGTGGAGAGAGACTGGAAGAGACAAGGAGGGGTAGATTTCTGCAATGGACGATTGTAATACAGTGTTGAAAGACACTGACTTGGTATAGCATGGATTATGAAGCCATTCTTTCAAAGCAATCAAAAGGAACTGGTACTTAAAGTCTTTGCTCACATTTTAAGCAAGTTTAGAATAATTGAATTATATCTGAGAATAATTTAGGCTATCCAAAAGTCATTCTAATCCCAGGAAAATGAATATATATTAAGATATTTTTGATTCATGCCATTATTTGTTGAAGACTCGGCACTGTCACATGCCCCTTTGCATTTTGCTCTTCTGCCTACATTTCAGCTTAATCAGATTCCCTTAAAGCAGACAGGGTTAAGTATCTAGAGATAAGATGGCAGGAAAGGCATAGGCAAAACGTGTTTGGAAGGAATGTTCTGGAGTAATACAGTAATAGAGAGGCTGTATTTGTGTTAATTATCTTAAGTGGCACACATATGTTGATAATAGAGAAGATGAAGGTAGTTTTCTTCAGACAGCAGCAGTGTCTTCTGCTTAATTAACTAGTAATTACATAGTTCTTCAAAGGACTGGCTGGGTTTTTGCTATAGGAACTCCATGAGAGTCAGCATGTTTACTTCTGTTAAGATGTAACAATGAAGGGGAATCCCTCGGGTCATGAACCCTTAAAAGAAATATTAAATTGATTGAGTACTTGCTCAAGGAAGCTCCTTTCTTGATAGTGTTTTTAAATATAAATTGTAGCACGCATCATGTATTTCATGGAGTATGCATCTATTGAAGTGGTTCATACACAGTGTGATCAGCAAGTGATTGGATGCTTGGGCTCCGAGAGCAGTAGGTAGTAGATCATATGCTACCTACAGGAGGGTAACAAGTGGAGCACAACAGATGGTTATCTTAGGACCTATTCTTTGAACATCTATGTCAGTAACCTCAAGGAAATGACCAAGTAACATTTGTGTCACATTTCCAAGTGACACAAATTGGGATGACCACTTGATAGTCTTGAGGGCAAGGCTGCCATTCAGAGGGACCTAGTCAGACTAGAGGAATGGGATGACAGGAACTTCATGAAGTTCAACAAGAGCAACTGCAAAGCTCTGTATCTGAATGAGAGTAACCTCTGTAATGATACAGGCTGGGGACTGACTGGTTGGGGAGCAGCCCTGATGGAAAGGACTTGGGAATCTTGGTGGATAGAAGGCTGAATAGGAGCCATCAGTGGGTCCTGTCAACAAGGCAGGTCAACAGTGTCCTGGGCTGTATGGACAGGAACACAGCCCAAGAGACTGAGGGAAGTGGCTGCCCCCCACTACTCACCACTTGTTGAACCACATATCTAGACAGCATCCAGTGTTGATCTCTCACCCCACTCCCAAACGTAGGAAAGATTTCAATAAATTGGATCAAGTCTAGTGAAGGGCAAGCAGTATGGTCAGGGTCTGGAGCACTTGCCCTGTGAAGACAGGCTGAGGGAATGGGACTTGCTGAGTCAGGAGAAGGGAATCTAACAGCTTCGGAGAACCTTAAAGCAGCCCTTACAGTGCTTCTCAGGAGGTTGCCCAGAGGATGGAACTAGTCTTCTCACATGTCTGTGTAGTGGGAGCGTGAGAGAAAATGGGCACAAGTTGAAAAAAGGGAGGTTTAGCCTGGTTATAAAAGAGTTTTTCCCAATGAGGATGGAGAGACATTGTAGGAGGAGCTTAGGCAGACGGAGCAGTCCTTCCTTGGAGTTTTCAAAACCTGACTCTTGAGGAATTTTAAAAGCAAAATAAGTCCCAAATAAAATAATACAAAATCTTGAGATCAGGGAGGAGTGGCAGAGTAGAGAACCTAGAATCACCTTGGTTCTCCATATGGCAGGTCATGACAATGTCGATACTGCAGAAGTGAGTGTACTAGGTTATTTGCATTACAAAGGGAGCAATAAGTCAATAATTAATAGAGAAGTTAAATAAATGCTTTTCTTACTTCTCTCCACATCATGCAGAACTTTGGTGAAATACACTGCCTGTTAATAAAGATTAGTCACTGCTTGAAATGACAAGTATCCAATGAGTGAGTGCTGAAACAGTTTGATAAACTATGCAAAAAGTGTCACAAGAACCAGCTGTACTGTCCATTGCTTTCCACTGAATTTCTTCCTTTCACTTTGTCTCTGATCCCATTAATTTGCAGCTCTGGAACTCAGTTTGGGATATGGATACTAGAATGCCCTGATGTTGTCATTTTTCTGACATTTTTATTAATTTAATATTTCTTACCTGTGAATAACAGATTAGCATGTGACTCTGTATTTTTGATAGCATGAGAGTTCAAATGTTTGCTCATCAAAAGGAGATTGGGATAGTGGGAAAGAAGTAATTGCAGACTCTCAGAAAGCAGACTTAGTATTTTGCGTTTTTTCCCTTATTTTACTTTTTTAAGCAACGCATATGAAAGAATGTTCCTTGGCATCTCTTTTTTCCTGAAGGCTTTTAGAGGAGCTCCCATGACATTTACAAGAAAAATAGTCCAATAATTCAGTCACACACAAGAGAAATTTATATAGCATATTTTATGACAAAGGCACTTCTCAAATAATTGACTAACACTGATGAAATGTCCAGCATCAAACTAACAATGCTGTGAAAGAACACAGACCAAGTGTGCCATGAGTAAGTCCTTACTCTTGGAGAGCTCCATACAGCATTATTGTGCTTTTCAGAATGAAGATAGGATTTTGTTTTTTAAGGTTATGCTTTGCACACTCTTTCTGCTTTAAATTAGAACAGGAAGGAGTTGAGTCACCTTGGCTTTTGCTTGTGAAAATAATCAGGAATGATAGGTGAATTGGGACTTAGCCCAAATCTCAACAAAAGTATATTCATTTTTGGAAACAAAATGTAAAATCCTGTCTCCTGCTCTCCCTCCTTTTTCCCCCCAACTTTTTCTTTTCCTCCCCCTACTCTTGTTTTCACTGTACTTTCTGGTCTGGGAACAATAAAAATAGAACTAGAAAAACTCTGTTCTGCTCCCAGACTAGCTGTGATATTATCTTGTTGGAATCTTCATTTTTGAGATCTACCCCAGAGAGAATCAGTTGAAGTTGAGGTAAGCAAGTAAATTTTTGAGTACTTGACTTCATTACTTAAGCATTAATTTGGTGCTGAAGAGGAGTCGTCACTGGGGGACCAGAAGTTTTGCCTTTTCCTGAACAAATTTCATCTGTTTGAGATTTTTCATTACTGCATTTAACTCTTTCTTCTTGCCTTTAATGCTAAAGAGATAACGCAAAACTGTAATTAAATGAATTTTCTTTGTTTAATATTTTCCATGTGAGGGGCCAAAGGATGGGTAATGTAGTTTCAGGTCTGCGTGAAGGAGAGAAACCTGAGGAACGTACTGCGTTAGATAACTTCTGTGAATTGAAATCAGACTCTATCTTGGTTTTTATGGAGGTTGTCAAGCAGCCCTCCAACAACAGGAGAAATTGGGGACTTGAACAGCATTATGGATGCATCAAATAGTGCAGGATAATGCTTGAAGTTCCAGGAACTCCCTTCTGTTCCCATGGTTGGTTTTGCACTGCAGCAGTCAACATCCACTGAATGGCAAGAGGATTTAGGAAAAAGGAAAGCAGAGGCTGAAGTGTTTTTTCTCATTTTTCGTGTAACAGATTTCCTAGGAAAGGCTAGTCCTGTAAGAAAATAAGTGAACAAAATCACTGACCATTTATGGATCATCTATGGATGGTGCAGAAGTGGGAATCATATTAGAAAAGTGTAGGAGAATATTATATTACTTGGACTTGGGTCATATATTTAACAGAAATTTGTGTGTGCATCTGCTTATTAAACCATAATTGTCCCTGATGAAGCCTATCCTTGATAAGACAAAAGGAAATTCATTTTGACTTGGGTTTTTGAACTCTGGACTAAGAAGAGCTGTGTTCTGCAAGAATTATCAGAGGGAAAGGGACCTTGACAGTTTGCCAGGGTTTTGAGGGGGAGGTTAAATGTCTATACGGTGTACCTAAGCAGAGAAGACATGGTTGGATAATGCACAGGAGGAAGAAGTAAGGTGTAAATGGCAGCAGAGAAGCAAGTGGTTGTGAAAGCAGGGATGGGAGTATATTTGTCTGAGAGAGGTTGTTAAGTAGCCAAATGACTAATATATTTCACTGAGATTTTTCTGAGAAGTTGGCCTTCATGTGTCTTGTGGAAAGGTGTGTGATCTTTCAAAGAAAAGTGAATTTGCCATTAGAGAAACTAGGAGAGTCCAGTTTACACTAATACAAGACAGCTCTGTGTGACCAAGGAGCAATTTTTCCCATTATTTCTCCCGAGAGACTGCTCCATCAAATGCGTGATTTCTTATTTTATATTTTGAAGATTAAAAATAGAATATGGGCTCTGGGTTGGGGTTTTTTTTGCTTGTTTTAGTTTGGCTTTGGTTCTTATTTGTTTTGGGTTTTGGTGGGTTGGTTTGTTTGTTTGGGGGGTGGTTTAAGTAGTATTTCAACTGAAAAGAGAGAAGAATGGCACATTTTCTCTCTGTATCTATTTTTCTGTCATTCGAAGCTCTTTTGTTGTGGTGTTTTGGGAGAATCCTGTCCAGCTCTATGGCTTGTAGACATCTTTTCCTGTCATCCAAATGGTACCTGTTTCATTTACCTGTTTAGGGTGTTCATATTCAGCATCTGAATCCACTCAAAGATCCCTGAGGTAACAGTGTTTGGGGATTTTTTGGGGGGTCTTCCTATAACATTGACTTTCAAATTGCTATTCCCAGATTTGAGTTAGTGAATTAAAAAAAAAAAATTAAAAAAATTAACGCTTTCCATATGTCAGAATTGAGAGGGTGTGATGAGACTGGGATACCTTTCCATTGTCAAACTCTTTTTGTTATAGGTGTGTCTGCATTGATTAGAAGAGCTAGAAATTTCTTGAGTTTGTCTCTAGGACTGTTACTTGTGTTGTGAAGTTATTCCTGAATTATGGCATATGTGGGGTCTTTTTAAATACAGAATTAATCTGGTTTGTTTTTTTTTTTCCTAAGAAATGCTCAGGTATGCCTTAATATATTAGCTTGTTTATTTTAAACTACTTTCATTCTATCCAGCCCAGATATGAATGGTGTGATTTTCCCTGCTTATAGAACACTATGTAAGTAGAACGATGTCAGGTCCAGGCAAGTGGAGAGTAGGAAGAGACCAAGCATACTGAAGAAATTTACATATTGAAAGCAATAGATATGTTTGATTTTGGTTGTTGATGGGGTTTTTTGTTTTGTTTTTAATTAGGGGTTTTTTTTGTTTGGTTTGGTTTGTTCTTTTTTTTTTTGTTTTGTTTTGTTTTTTTTTCTTTCAGATGGGTTTTTTCTTGTTTGGTTTTGGGTGATTTTTTAGGGACGGAGAGATATCACTACTTAGTTGAATAGATTTAATGTCTTTGGGTAGTTTTCCAGATACTGAGACTAAATTCTTCCCTACTTAGTTGTAAACCTTTTTTTTCCTGCTTCACTCTTTCCTTCCCATCTTCTTACTTGTGAGAGGGAACAAATGCTGTGCTTATTTGGCTTATTATAAGCATGGAATGAAACAGCTTTTAATGGAAAAATGGAATTTCAAACTTATGTAACTGGTGAGAGGATCTAGCCCCTTGAAGGAGATGCATTGCTTTATTCCTTTCCATGTGTATTGTGTCCATTGACTCACCAGATGTGTATGGAAGGGGAAATTATAAAGTACTTTTAAATTGCCAAAACCAGATACAAGTGAAAAAAATGACATTTAGAATTTTCAAATCCAGTTCATTTGCTGAATAAATATTTACAATGCCTGTTTATAATGTCATGTCAAATTAAACTAGTATTTATTTTGCCTGGATGAAAGCCACATCTATCCTGAATTAACCTTAAAAAAATGTTGACATTGCAAAAATACTGAGTTCAATATAGCAAATAGTTTTCTGAGTACTGCAAATGCTGTTTTTGCAGTTTAAGTCCAGCTTTCTTGGATAAAACAGTAAAAACATCCGTCTCTCAGATCAGTTTTCAGTTAATAGAAAGTTTGATATTCCTGATTTTATTTGCATGAAATGTAAGTAAAAAATGGTCATCTCTTATCCTTAGTGGTGGAAAAAACCTTGTAGCAAACCCTAAAAGATTATTTAGGAGGTCTGGTAATATTTTTATTTTTTTAATGCTAATTCTCCTTTTGCAGTGGGAGTGAATGATGTCATCCTGTCTCCTCCCACTGTGTAAACTAAGCTTGTGTCAAAGTGTTGCTGCCTCTTGTCACAGAGAGAACAGTTCACTTAAATGCAGCTGCAGTACTTTTGTGTGATACCTGTCAGAATCATTCCCAGTGCGAGGTTGGGTTTGTGACCATGATGTCAAGATTTGTCTGTCTTCTTTTCTGTGGATATATTGCACTAAACCTGGGAAATGCTCAGAAATTGCCAAGAGGCAAGTAGCTATGACAACTTTTCTGGGGGTTTGTTTCTTTTTCTGTCGTGGGGCTTTGGGGTTTTAGTGCCTGTATTTTGCTATAGAAATCCACTTTCAATGTGTTAGAAATGATTAAAGATAATGGAAAAGATGAAAGAAGGTCAGTGAAAAGGGCAAAGTGCAGGTACAAGAGAGTAATTTTAAAGCTCTTGACAAAATAAGCTCAAAAGTTTTCATGGTATCTTGTGACTCTAGTGAGAAGTACAGTGAAACAAAGTTACTGTATTTAATGATTTCATAATTATTTAGACAGTACTGTGCAAGTCAGCTGTTTAAGCCTTTAAAGAAAATGTGGCTTAGAAGCACCCTGTGTTGCTGGTTGAAGATTTCAGTTTGGTCTTTGAAAGAACTTAAATGATTTCCCCTTGTATCATCCCCTTATATCATCTTTAACATTTCAGGAGGAATTGACTGCAGTAGGTCAGGTCATATGCATTTTGAGAGAGAGACATATGATTGATTAAAATTTTTACGAGAAGAAAAACCCTACAAACCGGTGTGAATATTTGTTTAAATTTTCTTTCTCCTGGAGTCTGGAAGTACAGTAGATTTGCAAAGCTGGCAGTAATCTCTTCTCTTCCTTGCTAACGTGACACATGTAACACTGGCATTTTACTAGTATTTTATTACTTGCTGCAGGAAAAATAGTCATAGCATAAAATTAAAAGAATATTTTTATCTGGATTGTGAAACACTTCGTAGTACCTCGGCATTGAGGCAGCAATTTCACAACTGTTTCTGTACTGCACGCATTGCTCTCACTTTGTGAAAGTGTTTGTCTGACTTCCTCATGCTTTGTAATGCATTTTACATCTGCATTCTCCTGCAGCCAGTGACATTTAGATAGGAAGCTGTGATTTAGTTCCTTAGGTGAATGTTTATCAAGGAATGAGCACTTTGAGGACTCCCTAGGAGATTCTGTTTCAGAGATGGGGAAGCTAAAAAAGTTTTGAGTAGAGGTGATTTTTGACCCCCCAACGCTCCTCAAGAGACAAAGATTTCTTCTTTTTTCTTGCCTTCTTTTTTTGTTTTTGTTTTTTTTTTCTTCCCTTTTTTTCCCCCTCCCATGTGATGATGTTCTTTTGGAAGTGACTTTCTTTTAAACTCATCTGGAGCCAGTGTGGATTTTTCTGCATATTGCTAATAGTGGGACAATGTGTACTCTGTGACTAACAGATAGATATGCAGTTCAAGTCAAGCAGAGTGTAAGACTTTGGTTTTATCAAAAAAGGGACTGAAGTAAACTATTGTGGTGGTTTTCATAGGGAAGGACTATGTTGAACAGAGAGGAATCTTGTATGTATTGCCTACATTGAGGGAGGGAATTTTTCCAGTCCTTTTTAAATGATTTCACTGGACTTTCTGCTCATTTTTGTAGAATAGTGACTCTAAGTTTATGTTAACTGTGAAATTCAGACAAAGCTTCTAATGCACTGCAAGATTAACTCTGGCATGATTTTTTTTCTGTCCTAAAATAACATTGCAGAAGTGAAGTTTTGCTTGCCAGATACATAAAGCTGCAGGTGGAAACTTCATTTCTTTTCAATGAAACAGCTTTTTTTAAGATTCTTCAATTGCAGTGTTGAAACATCAGTCTAATTCTTTTGTTTGTAGCTGCCTCTCTGGTTGCTATTTACACAGGACTGCATTGAAAAAGCAAGTGTATTAGGAAGCTGTTATCTGGAATTGTTCAAAGGATTGTCTTCTACAACGCTGTCTTCTTTGATAGGGAGTACACACTTTTTCCATAAGCAGAGTATTTTTGGATCTAAAAGCATTTTAAAAATGAAGATATGTAGTGGTAGTATTCTTTTAAGAGGTTTACTCTGCCTTGCTAAGCAAGTTTAAATTCCAGTGAATTTCTGTGCTCTTTAAGTCTCAAAGTATGTGACTGAGGCTTCAGGTCACTCTTGCTCTCTGGGGAACAGTGGAATCAATTTTATAACTTGAGGGGAAACAATCTAGCCAAACTCACTTTCTGGTGGTACAGGTACTCATGCAAACAGGTTATCAGAGTAAATCTTTCCACTTGAGCTTTGGAATTCTAGTGCTCGAGTCTTCTTTCCACGGGAGGAGAAACACATTGACCCCTGGTCTCATGGACTGGGATTTCCATTCAGTGATTCAAGGTGAAAGGAACATCTTGCCTCCTGCAGCTGCAAAGGAACAGAGCCAGTGCACCCGCTGGATGTCAGTGACTTCCAGAGCTCTCTGAGAGATTGTGTGCAAATATGCTGTTCAGAAGGCTGAAGCACAAATTACAACAGTTTCTCATGTATTTTTATACTTTCACCTTCACAAGCTTGTGTTTGACTAGGGTGAAAAAGAAAATACTACTGCTGTTCTCAAAAGAGTGTTCTTTATTAACAAAGTCCTTTAATTATTTTGATTTCAAAAATAAAGGCACTATTGAGGGAATAATTTGGAAGCAATACCAACACGAGTCAAGGAGTCAACATCAGTGAAATACCAGTTAAATTTTCCATTGGAAACTTTGCACTGCTTCTGTGTATCCTGCATTATAATAGTTTTGTCTCTATAGAAAATAAGGCCTTTACTTATATCTGGTCCTAGTGTAGTGCCCTAAGTGCAGGTGAACATCCTTCCTGTTGTGCTTTCTTGTCACATTTGCTGTAGCAAATGACAAGTGATGAGGCAGTTATAAGGTGTGTCATCATTTAGACTCTTTCTACATTAAGATTTTGCAGACATAAGTAAAGACAATACAATTGGAAAATGAAGTTTGATGGAAGGTATTGTGTTTTACTGTGGAGACAATACTACTTCTACAATTACGTTTGTGTTCCATTTAAGGGATCAGCTGCTGAGAAAATTCTGTGTTCAGTGCCTGTGAATATTGTGTGAGGGGTCACATAACAGCGGAGTGGGAGATGATGGTACAATTAGAGATGGTCTTTCATTCAGTAGTTGAGCCGCTGTCCTTTCAACTTTGTTTAGCTTGTAAAATTTTCTTTTTCATGAGAAAGAAGAGACACTTGGATGTTTTCCACTTATTTTGTCTCTTCCCTTATGCCACAATGTGAGCGCCATCCAACATATAATTCTCCAGTTCAACACTGTCGTACTTGAAATATTTTAATGATGGGTGGAAACAGTTGTGATGCATAGGTGTCAGACTTATAACTTGCCATACTTCAATTTTTATGGTTCTGGGTAACAGAAACGTTCCATTCTTAAAGAATGCACCATCGTCTCTCTAGACAGGAACTGAGTACAGACAAAAAGTTTTGTCTTTAGAGCTCTGGTAAGCACAGCATCCTGAATCTGAGAGAGAGATGAGAAAGCAAAGCCACAGAACCAAGAATAAACAAGTTACAGGACACAATCCACAAGACTGTACTGCCTTGTAAACCGTGTTTCACTGGCATCTTTCCAGCTGGAGCTGATACATGTTGAAGGCAACGGTTGTGGAACAAGTTCTTAGTGTTTGGTAAAAGAGCATTTCATATTTTTTATTTTGTCACTTGACTTTCCAGCTACAATCCAGATGTGCATGGAAATGTGCTTTTCCACTATAACCTCTGTTTCTGATAGCTTCTGTGTATCTTCATGTTCTGTCTTACTTCGTTAGAGCTGAAAAGAGTTTGGGGTTGATCCCTTCTTAAAATCTTACAGGTTTATGAAATTTTTAAAAAGAAGAGTCTGACTGTTTTTGTGGTTTGTTTTGGGTTTGGGGTTTTTTGATGTGTTTCTGAATACTGTGGTTTTCCTACTATTTGAATTAGTCATCAGGTACAGTGGATTCCAGGTCCATCCTATTCTACTTTCCAGGACTCAGGCCTGTCCTGTTCTGTTTTCCAGGAAGGCCTTGAAAAACCTTAATTCACCTCCCTCCTGGTTACTGTCTTCTTAGGGAAAAGAATATAGACTTGACATTCCTTAGGGCACCATGTGACAAAGGCTGATTTACAGACTCATGTATGAAAAACCAGATCCAAAACTTTCTTCTATTTGCAGTTGTCAGCTGTGGGTATAGGCAGGAAAAGTAAAAGTTTTACTCTGAGGATTTGTTTCTTTATTTGGTAAGTATTGGAGATGTTTGGTCTAATATTGTAGATAGCTACTAGCTAATATTTGTAGCTACAATAATTATAACTGACAGCCCTTTGAGAGTGAGTGCTGTAGTTACAGTATACTTCCAAACTAACTGTTGACATTTGTGAAAGGAATAGGCTCATTGTATTCATAGCTAAATCTGCTGCCTATGCTATGTTATGTAATGCATCTTACTAACCAGAGGATAAACTCAGCATGTGTTTTTGTTTACTGCTGTCAAACAGTTAAAACAATGTTGAGTTGTTTCACTTTATCACAGTTACTGTACTGCAACAGCCAAACCATAAATTCCTGTGCTGCCCTCTCCTCTCCCCACATCAGCACCTCTTTGGTAGCTGTAGGATGGCAGGGCAGAAATTGTAAGACAGGGAAAAGTCTTCTGAAAGCTGAGGTTTTTTTGAACATGCAGTGAAGCTTGTGTATCAAAATACCACAAAAGGAGTGAAATGACATGTGGTTTATATGTTACTGTCCCCATGGCTTAAAAAACATCTTTCTGGGAACTATTATTCAAAATGTACAGTTCATTAACCTCTAAAAAAATTCTTAGGAAGGAGGGCCAGCTTGAACTAAACTATTGAACTTCATCTTTTCTAATGTCTGGAAAAGAGAAGTGCTAGATTAATTTGTTTTTTATTAAATACTTTTCTTATGTTTAATTGCACATAAGTGACAAGATCTATGAGAAATTTAAAAGGGATCCTTTATCTGTTATAATAGGATGACTAGGGTTTTCAGTCAGCAGATATGTCATGGCAAATTTGGCTCATTCTTTGCTGAAAATGAAAACAGCCCATAAAAATGTTGCCATTATAGCAGCTCATTTAATCAAAGTTATCTTATCATGCCGACAGTTGCATCCTAGGCTTGCACAGAAACATATCAAAACCCAATACTGAGCATTAGGCTTCTGAGTTCAGAGATAATCTGTAATACCAGAATTCCATTTTTATATTGGCACAGGCAGTGGTGCAACATTGTGATGATACGTATGGGTGCATTCTCTCAGGATTAAATTCCATAGTATATGATCACCTCCAAAATGATCTCACTGTTGGGTAATCTGTATAACTTTCCACATCTTCATTTTAATTTTAATGTTCCCAAGTATCTCTCTTTGAATATTCTTCTTCATCACTCCTTCATATAATCTTTTGTATCTTGCCATTACAGCAGGAAAAGCTACATAATTCACCTTAGGGGAGAGCTATAGGCTGAATTCTGCTGCTGCTCTTTGGCCAGACCTAATGTGTATGGATAGTATAGTCTGTATATCTATTGATTGACGATACAGTGAATGAACAATGGGTTTGAGAGTTCTTTGGAGTGTTTGGACTTACCAGGAGTGTACTAAACATTGCATGTGCAAACAGAAAGCTCTATCTGCTCCAGGGGGAAAAAATGGCTAGCAGTGACCTGCCATAATCAGAACTGTTCATACAGCTCCTAGTGGATTTCTTTTCCTTGGGGAAATTCAAGTGCAGACTTGAAATTGTTTGTAAGCAAGACAAATTTGTTGCTGTGGAGCTTCTTTTACTACTGCCTTTCATGGGAGATGGTTGGGATTTTATCTGCTGGCATGGTAAATCTTGATGAGAAGAGAAGCAGGTATTAGAGCTCTGGAAAGATTGCAGCCTAAAATAGGTGCCATTAACGAGACAGCCCCATCTGTAGTAGCTTCCTAAATGGAAGAGGACAGCTGGAAATAGGCCAGATGCCACTCAGGCTTGCCTGACAGGCCTTAATTCAAATGCCCTTAAATAAAAATTGTTTTTTTCTACAATACAGGACAACATGTATGTAATGCAAGCTTGCTTTATGAAATATGTATTTGTCTTATTTTGCTGTGAGCATAGTGGTTGTGAAGATGACTACTGGTAACATCATGAATCAAACCTTTGGGTAGGCAAGGCTTAGGCTGAATTTCCCAGCATAGCCATCCCTCAAAACATACCAATCATTTACCATTATACTCCAGCTAAATCAGCTCTAAACCTCCCCACTTGAGTAAGCCTATCTGTGTCATATAAAGGTGAAGAAAGAACAGGTCAAGTTTTGAACCACCAAGTGAATTTCTACAGTTGATGAAGTTGTGATTGTAATTATGGTCACCAGAATTGGATATTTTTGCACTCATCACTTAGCAAATATCATGTCTTCCACGTGTGCATGTATCCAGGCAAGATTGCATAAGGATGGTCACATTAACAATATCAACAGAGTTTCCACTGTTTCAGGGCTGCAGAATAAAATGTTAGTAAGGAGTTGAGGCACTAGCTAAGGAGATTCTAGATCTAAAGGCAAGGAGGTAGGGAATGCTTTTTCATTAGAGGAAAGCCACTCTTCTCCCAGTCTGGAAGGGAGCATTTCCTGCCCTTGTTCAGACATTGGTAGACAAAATCTAATCTCTGTTTTGTAAAATGCTTTATAGTTGTTGCTGACGTCCTTCACTCAGGTAATAATTTAATATTACTTATACTGTTTTCTGAAAAAAGAATATATGAGGCTAGTGAATCCAAAATTTTTTCTTGGGCTAATTGTAGCCCTGGCTTTTATGTAAATTCTGTTCACCTTGAACAGATATGTCAAGGCATCAGCGATCTGTCTGAATACATCCACTTTGATAAAACCCAGCTTAATGAAGTGCCTAAATCTCTGTGTGTGAGCTGATTTTTATTTTGTGCTTGTGTATGTGTGTGTGTGGTATGCTAACACTAGGGTGTCACTGTCTGCACTTGATAAGGAACTCCTGTACTCCTCTTCAAGCTGAAGAGCCAATGGCAAAATGGATTCTCAAAGTATCAGGGAATTTCTTTTGTAGGGTTATTACTGCATACTTATATAGTTCTATGTTGTATTATTATTGAAATCTGCTCAGGAAAAGCACGATTCAATAGAGTGGTAAAAGATTGTGATATTCATTCCTATCACCAGCAGTTGTGGCATTAGTTTATGGATCCATAAATGGCCACAGAGTGCTTGATATGAGTTTACATAATTAATGCCTTGGGAACCTGGCCAGTTTTAGAGGACTGACAGTGTATAAGGGATAACATTATTTTTAAACTCGCATTCGGAAAAATCTTTTCTCCTTTTTTCATCTGCTTT
>JAWWEW010000001.1:16889010-16946788 GCA_035583185.1 Anabacerthia variegaticeps | reverse complement strand
ACTGACAGTGTATAAGGGATAACATTATTTTTAAACTCGCATTCGGAAAAATCTTTTCTCCTTTTTTCATCTGCTTTCGATATCTGCTTTATATTAATTATTCACTTTCATTTTTCTTTCTATGATGTAAAAGTCTGGAGTAATTTTAGAGCACACAAAATTGTGGTTGGTTCACAAATATGTAAGCTTGAAATGTCCCAGAAGGTTGTTTTCTGACTTTGAAGTTAAAACATTTTCTGGCACTCTAGATTCCCTCATTACCACAGTTCAAGCCTATACATGAACAAGAAAAGTGCAAGACTTTCAGACCTTATAGCTTTTCTTTTTAAGTCTCAGTGGGTCTATGCGACATGCACAAACATATGCTGAAAATAAAGGAATGGATGCAATAGCCTGAAAGTTGTAAGAAATTGAGTTTCGGGATGCAAATAATAGGAAGAAAATTCTATTGTCTGACCTGAACATTTTGGCAGAATTCCATTATCTCTGGCTCACACAAACACTGAACAGTTGGATTAAATGGCAGGGCACAGTTTTTATTTATAGCACAGTGTATGCTGAAGCAGAGCTTGTTACACAGTTAGGGAAATGTCAGCAGTCAGGCTAAAGAACCATTCTCTTAGTTTGATGAAAAGCTCACTCAGGTAAAAGTGTTGGGTTGCGTGTTCAGCTCGAATCAATAGGTCTCCTTCCTTTGCCATACAGCTTATTAACAGCTATTTACTCCTGTGAACATGACCATGAAATTGCTCCACAGTGGTAGCTCGTTATTCGTTATCTTACTGGTGACCACCAGCTTTTAGCTATGATGGGACAAGCACAAATCTTGCATCTCTTCAGCATTTCTTCCTGATCTTTGTTTTAGTTATTAGGAACACAAAATCCAGCAATTCTAATAAAAATGTTTCCTTGCTTGTTTTGATTATTCAGTGTGCCTTAGTAGCTAATAAATCTGCCGTGACTCAGTATGATGGTGTAGGAGTTAACTTATGTTCTCTGTTTATCAAGTCTGTATAAACATAATAAATTAGATTTTTTAAAAAATCTTTTTTGAGCTAAACAACTTCTTTTGAATTATTGACAGATTTGGGAACTTTTGCTCCAGTTGAAGATCTATACTTAGAATAAACTTGCATGCACAGAAGCAAGTCATGAGTGTGTTTTCATATAGACTCTTGCACACTGAGGCATGCACAGGCACACACCAACAAAATCATTGGGGGATCTCGTTGCTTTCTGATAACTGTTTTGCATCAAAAATTATTTGTTTTAATCTTCCAGACTTTCATCAATCCCCCGTACTGTCACAATTTTAGTAACATTGTCAAATAGCAGTTGATAAAAACATTAGTATACGTTGTTAATGTGCTGAGATGAATTCTTAGAAAGCAGTTTCTCACTAATGTTTATCGTATTCCCTTTGCAAACTTGCAGAAGTTAGTAAGGGACATCATATACTATTAGTATATTTACTTGAAGGCAATGATTATTAAGGATGAAGAAAAATTACAGATGCTGCACCACACATAGGGAACAGATACTTTTATTTATGACCTGTTTCAGAGTTGAAACTTCTGGCGCTGTGAATAATTTTTTCCATGACCTGCCCTTTCTAATTTTTGTTTTCCATTAATTTGTTCTTGTAGTTTTAAAATGCTTGTCAGTTGTCAAACAAAACTGGCACAGGAAAGACTGTCTCATTTTAAAACTCTGAAGTCGTAGAGAAATATTTATGTGCTTAATATACTCTTAAGTCAGAGAACATTCCTTGGGAATTAAAGTAATCTACTGCACACTGAGTTACAAGATCAGTAATGAGAGAGACATAACTTCCTACATACCATAAATTCTCCATGAGAAATTGGATACATGCCTGAGTGAAGTACAAGTAAAAATGCAAAGTCAGACATACAAAGATTGCTTAGCTGATGATTTTGTGCATAGAGGTACAAGCCCCTATCCTACCCCAAAATTAACATAAGCCTTCCTTTTGTGTAGTTTATTGTATTCTTTATTGGTTTGGGCTTTTTTCTTTCAATAACACCCTGTCTGGAAAATTTATATTGAAAAGAAAATGAAATTTGGACATAGAAAGATGGATTAGAAATAGAGATTACTCCCTACTGCTTTCTTTCATCACTGTAGATAGAAGGAAATGTGGTGAAAATAGAGCAAGTGATGTAATGAATAAAGTATTGGAAAATATAGTCAGAGAACATAAACTCTATTTTGTCTGCCATATCCTGGGTAGGAATGGAAACAGGTGGGAGAAAAGATGAAACACTGTTTCAGTAGCAAAAGTAAGTATTTGTCCTAGTACTCCCTTAATATTTTTTTTTTCTCAAATCCATTGATTTAGAACAATTTACTAGTTTGAGCTGCAGAATCTTTCCTTTGATCTCTGCAAACTCAGAATGTGGAACAACATAGAAGAGAAAAAGGATCACTCTGATTTTTCTTAATCTGGTAGTTTTTTCTTTTTCTTTTTTTTTTGGTAGTAAGAAGCCAGGTCATCAGTCTTGAGATCCATCTCACTTAATGGTGCAAGATGAGATACATTTTCCAGCTGGAAAAACTATGTGCAGTTGGAATCAACCCTTATAGGACTGGGCTGTATCCAGCAAGTGTCACACACATGTGTGAGAATGTTCACTTTAGAGAACAGAAGTGAAACCACTTTATTTAGACTGCTCTTTTGGAAATGTAGAGAAGTTATTTTTTACTTTAAATTTTGTTTGTGTCTATAGCTTTCTAAACTGGAAGAGAATAACTGACAATGAGCTTTGCTGATGGACTTGAATGCACTGACAAACCCAAAATGCAGTTCTCAAAAGACAACAAAATTTTGTATTTCACTACTGCTTTTGTTAACTGATGAAGTTTGCTGACTCTTTCTGAGTTGAGCATTTACTCTACACCACCACCTAAGAATTCTTATGTATGATTCAGATATTTAATTGCTTTATCAGCTGTCTACCTCTGAAAAATGGGGAATTTATTCCAAAATTGACACACAGAATATTGCCAAGTGACCATCCAGAGCTACTAACCCTTGTACTATTTGAAGTCCTGTGTATCTTGAGTGTTATTTTGAGCACAGAACTCAGATACTTTGTGCGTTCATATGATGATTGTAATGCTGGAAGTGAAAAACCATTGTGACTTCGGAGAACAGACAATCACATTCCATTTCCATATTTCCATGCCTATTATTTTGAAGATTTCTGTTTCAACTATACACAGGATAGTGGGGAATTTATAAATAGAATTTCACCTATTTCTGAATCAGTGTCTCAGTCTACTTTGTCTTCCTTCAATTTGAAAGCAGATCACTATGGACCACTCACCTGCTTCTATTTGTACAACCCAAGTTCATTCCCAAGGGTACACAAAGCACAAAACATTCTCACTCATTCAAATGAGTTTAGGAATTACACTGAATATTGCAAAGAACTAGAAGGATATCAAAGATCATAACATCATTTGAGGCTTTTAAGTCTTTGAGCCAAGTTTTCCATCTACCTGATAATGTACTCATCCAGTCTGTATTTCTCCAGTTTAACAAGAAGAATACCTGTGGAAATTATGTCAAAGTTGAAGTAAATGACATTCACCCCTTTCTCCTTGTATGCAAAGCCAGTACTAACATTACAGAAGGCAGCAGGGTTTGTCAGACAGCCTGGTCTTGGTAAATTTGTGCTGGCTGTTCCAAATCCACTTCCTGTTTGTCATGTGCATAGGTGTGACTGTTCCTGGTGACTGTCAGGCTCAACAGCTTGCAGTATCCTGAATGCTCTTTCTTGCCATGCTCAAGTAATTGCACTGAGATAGTTTGCTCTTCTCCCATTACAAATTAATCTTACTTCTCCCTGCAGGTTTTCTTATCTATATTCTGAAGCGATCATGCCTTATTGGATTTTTGTTACCTAAGTGTTAGGGATAAGACATAGGATATTGGAATTCAAGCATATCACTGAGGAGGGTAGTCCGCCTTGTGGCTTTATGGTGCACACTTAGAGGTGCAGGAGATAAACAGTAGCCTTCCAAGGGAAAAATATTGATTTCTACAAGGAAACACAGGGCTGAAATGGACTTTGTGAAATAATTTTTACGCCCCTTGTGCTTATTCCTTAGACAGTTTATTCCAGAGTGACACTGCCTTTACCAGTTTTCCAGATATCTTCTTGCTAGTTTGTCACTTCTCTTCACAGATATGGAGCAGAACTTATTTATACTGCTTTTCCTCAGAGCTTTGTCTGTTTGTTTTATGTATTTGGATATAGTCTTCATGTCTATCTATGTATTTTTTCTTTAAGCTGGATGACTGCTATTTATTCAGGCTCTTTTCCTGAGTAAGATACTCTGTACCTCTAGTCACTGACTTTGCTTTTCTTCCTGGATTTTATCAAGTTGGACTATTTCACAGTGATCTATGCACTGGCATTCATGATAAGAGATCTTTTTAGAAGTGAGAACTAAGTGCATGACGGGGCTGGGAGACAACTCTTCTTATTTAAAATAGAGAACACAACAATCTTGAAACATACGTAGATATGTTGGTGATTCTGAGACTCACAGATTAGTTTACAACTCAAGAGTTGGAAGTACATGCAGGTTTCAAATTTATTCTGTTAGTATAGCTTGTGAAGTCCGCTAGCTGTCTAAATACTACTGTCTTTAAACAGTTTTGTCCTTAAAAAATAACCATGTGCTGAGTCAGAGAAGGAGTTAATATTAGCTATGAAAACATCTAAGCCAGTGTTGCAGAATACTTCAATTGCTTTGATTATGGCAAGTAAGGTAATACTTATCACAGAAGGAGGATTTCAGTATGACCTATTTTTTTCTGTGAATACAAATAAACATGCAAACGTCAATTTGTTACTCCTTGGGGCTTTTTTAGTGTTAAAGATGCCTTATTCTAACACAGTAGAAATTATACTTTCTTACCATCACTTATTTCGTATTCTTTTAAATATGACTCCTTCTAAAATATTTCAGAAGATCCCTGGATGAGTAAGTAACACAGGGAAATAAAAAAAATAAATTATGTATTATGATACATAGTGATCACATGTAAGGAACAGATTTCAGAATGGCTGTTACAATATTAGTACCTCACTACAGTCTGGGTACACGTTAACCCATGTGGCAGATTCTCTGTGCATTCAGGAATGAGAGTTAACATCCTGGATTGTAAAGTATCATATCTTCACCCTTGCAGAAACAAATGCACTTGCAGTTCCAGGTAGTGTTTTCATTATGCCTTTGACTTTTGATTCTTCAGAAGTGCATTGATACTTGTAGATGAAAAGTCAATTAAGGAAGTGGTGATGCCAAACACTGTCTGCCATTGAATAGGTAATGGCAGAAAAAATGCCCTGCCTGCCCATGAACATGTTTTTGAGAAACTTGTTGCATTAAGGTCATTGATCTTTAATACTGATTGCTTCAATTTATAACTTGTGGGCAGAGCCAGACCAACAGCATCTAAATTCCTCACCTCCCAAAATTCTCTGTAATTTTTTGAGTTCTCCCTATTGAGGAGCTTTTGCTAAAAAATTCCATTTTTCTATTCAGCTCATCAGCTCTAAAATATGACTACTTTACTTGCAACCATGTCCAAATACCATGTTTCTCTTTTGGTGTTTGCATTGACTGTCGCTCTTTCAAGGCTTGTGAGAGTTAGACCTAGAAAACTTGGTTCACTCTTCTTGCTCACCACAGTCTTCTCCATGCCATTACTGAACATATTTATGCAGAATCTGCCAGGTTCTTTGGCCAGGATACAGTTTTTTTCATAACCCAGCCTGGGTGGAGTTGCCTTGGACTGGTTTCCTTGGACAGGAGAAGGAGCCAGGATTGGAAAGACCTTTCCTTCTGGGCGAGATACAGTCACTGACTCATCAACTCTGTCCAGGTGAAGTTACATCAGTCCAGAAAAATACATGCCAGGCCAGTCTGGAAAAAACAACAACCAACTAGCTTTGAGAGTAAAGCCAGGGGAAGAAGGCCCTAGAGAATTTAATGACATCAGATCTAAACTAAGCTTCATCCTACTGTAAATAAGTGATCCTTAATCTAAATTTCATTAAGGATTTCAGACTGTTTTATTAACAAAGAGTTCTTTCTGGACTAATAACGTCCTTTTAAGTTTGTGTCCTGATATGATTTGAAAAGTAGTGTCTGTCAAAAATTTTTCAACTTGAAGGAGTTTTGGAGGGCATTATGCATTGAAAATAAAGGATAGACTTTATTCTGTCCCTGTCCTTAAAAAATGTTGAATTGTTCAATGTCGAATTTTATTTACTCCAAACATTTACCTTTAAACCCAGCTGAGTTTACTGACTGGGCACATAAAGCAGCTGAATTTTCTAAGATTTTCTCACAAGGAGAGCCAGGGTCAGGTTGTATGAAGTCACTCCAAAGAAGTTTTCAGAAGTTTAACTCCTGTTCTCTTTTCTATCAGAGCTGCAGACTTTATTAATTTCAAATAACAGTTTTCTTGCTTGTTTTCAGATTTGTTTGCTATTTTAACAAATAATAGAAAATGAAGTGCAGAATGAAAGCTGGGATTGAGGGTTGGACTGAAGTGGGATATAGAGTTTAAATCCAGGCTCTTTTCAGGTTTACATTCTAAAAATTTACTCTATGAAGTCCAGTAAAAAAATAATTATAAACCAACATGTTTAAGGGAACTTATGAGTGAGATAGCAATAAAGACAGAAGTAGAACTTCAAAGAAGCACTTGAATGACCTGAAAACAGGTTAAAGAGGTGGCAGCATAGGAGTAATAAATTTCTTTGTGATACAAATGCTCTAACAATTTTCTCTGAGAAGTATCTATTTAGTTTATTTCAGTTAAGAGCAGCATATTTCTGAGTAGCACTAGTAAAGCTAAATATGCATTGCAACTGAAAGAAAAGGTGTCAGTAACCTTTAAAGAGTGCTGTGAGAAACGGCAGAGGAAGGGAAGGGGCTGCCCCTGGGCCCTCACAGTGCATCTCTTCCTATGATGTCTTGGTGATTCACTGCCTTCAGCTGAACACCAGTATTCAGGGGTTTTCCTACTGGAAATATTTCAGGTACTTGTACTCCTTTAGTAGTGAATTTCTATTAGAATTTAAATTTCTAAAATTGCCCCACATATGAAAGAAGTATGGAAGGGAATTACAATTTATGCTATTTTATTTGCTGTACACATTCTGTTAAGAATGTTGATACATCTAAATAATGTTGCCATCTTTGAAATAAAAGTACTTTGAAGGTGTAGACAAGAAGGAATTCATTTTGAGATGTGTTGAGTGCATCTTTATTCTGAGTTGGGCAATTAGTGAAGTTGGAATTCCAAGACACTGTTCTTATAGCATGAGGCACATGGCAAAATGTCCAGCTGAAAAATCCAGATCATTAAATGTAATTTCTGAAAACAAGTAAATGAACTAAATGTTTGTGTTGGAGCTGCACTGTTTGAAAGGATTTCTTTCAGCATCCAGAGAAGCTATGAGGGTTCTATGAAAGTAAGGGGTTTTTTAAATTTTCTATTTGGGCCTTGAAGGTAGCTTCCTAGAGCTTGTTCTAATCTGTTTCCCAGCAAGACTTAACTGACATTCTGTTTTCTATGCTGATGTAAGGTGGCTTCTACTTTAACATGTACATTCTCCTCAGAGGCATCCAGCTTGTCCTAGACATCAGAAGTTAAATGGAATTTAGGCTGTCTGGATCTTTCTTTGGTGATGTCTTTTCTCTCTTTCAAATTACTGCTAGTTATAGGATAGGTTGTTCTGCTATCACATCTGCTCTCTCAGTTAACAGGGGGTATGGAAGAGAGGTGCTAACTTCATAACTTTAATAAGGTGGAATCAATTCCTAGTTTTTGGTTGTCAATAAAATAAAACCCTTCATAATAAGGCTTATAATAGCAAGCTTGATTAATCCAACCTGTCTAGAGCCATGTTCAGAATAAGAAAAATCTATGATTTCTGTATTAAACAGTGTCATTTAAGTGAAAAAACATGGCATTTCGAAATGAAATGAATCCTTCTGCTCCTCATTTCCTTCCTTGCACCAACAAAATTGCTTTGAAATGAACAGTTACTTGTCTGGAGCGCAAAAACTCAGGTTAAGGACAGTGGTAGGACTTGAACAGGAATTGTACTAAAACTTTTCTGACAGCTCATCCCTAAAAATGTGCCACTGGATCTCAGTGTAATAAATGCTGGTCCATAGGTAAGAGTAAACATGCTTTTGTTCATCTTTTTTTCTTTTTTTTTTTTTTTGTAAGCTGCCTGAGCAAAGAGATCCTGTAAGCTAAAGCTTATGAGTTAGGTTTTTGTAGCTACACATGCATGTTTGTGCTTTGCAAGTGGATTTCATGTTGGTAGCCTATTTTTCTATTTATATTTCTATTTTTTGAAGTAATTTTAGTAATTGTGTACAGAGTGTAGGCATAATAATACTTAGAAAAAATTATTTGGGAACTTCACTTGCAAATGAAAAAACTATATGCAGTGCTTTTAGCTTATGCTCCCTTAATAAGGTATTCTTTGTTGCCCTTTTTATATGGCACCTATTTTCAACATTCAGAGTATTTATTAATGTGAATTTTGTAGTTAGGAGAGTTAGTGTTTTTTGTAATCTGTGATGAGGAAGATGATCTGAAGTAGTTCACAACTACCTGATGGGAGGATACAAAGACAGATTTTCTGCAGAAGTGCACAGTAATGCGACAAGAGGCACTGGGCACAAATGGGAACATGGGAAGTTCCAGTCAGAATTTAGGAATTTTTTTTTTATTTTTTTTTAACACAAGTATGCTAAATACTGGAACAGGTTACTCCAGAGACATTATGGAATCTATGCCCTTAGAGGTGTTCAAGACTCACCTGGATGCAGCCATGAGCAACCTTATCTGCTTTGAGCAGGGAGTTGAGCTAGACGAGTTACAGAAGTCCCTTCCACCCTAAATTATTCCATTATTCTGTGGTTATGGCTGTCTTAGAAGTGTATCTTGTTTATGCTACTTCATAGAAACAGAACTATTTTTAAATGTTTCCCATTTTAAGCTGTATTTGGTTTTGAGCCAAAAACCAATATTTCTTCATGTTTGGGAACCAAAATAAATACAAAAATATAAACCAGCAGAAAACAAAAGTTGCATAGTGTTAGATTATCATTGAAATCCTGCCTGGTGATACTATGGCACCAGATTTGGAAAATCAAAGCACTGCTGTGAGAGATTTGAATAAGGGAAGTGGTGCTTACAAATAGATGGTGCTAATATATTTTCTTAAGGCACGCTTCATTTGTCTAGCACTCTGGGAGGCAGTGCTGGGTCTTGCCTTCATGCCCTCTAAAATCTTTGAAATGGTGAAAAACAAACTCAATGTAAGGCCAAAGGAATTCTGGCAACAAATCCAAATCTGCTGTAATACAGTACAGCTGTATTCACCCTCTAGTTTTGTGGCAGAGTTCAAGGATTGTCACTCCATGAATAAAAACAAAAAATAGGCTGTATTTGATCACAAGAGACCATAAACACTTAAAGTGCAGCAGGAGACTCGTAGTATGAGTGAAAGTAACATCTTGTCCCAGTATTGCTTTTGCTGAGCCTTCAGTGAAACAAGCAAACAGTTCAACATGTAAGATGCCAAGATGAATTTATTTCAAAACAAAAAATGGTTACTTGATTTGAGTTTCATTCTTGAACTGTGTTGTTATATCAGCACCTCCAGGTTACTTCTAAATGTGTTAATTACCAGTTAATAATCTATCAGCCAGCTATTGACATCATTTCTTCAGCTTGAGAAAGGAATAGAGTACTCTTCAGCTGAAGATATTCCATTTCACTAGGCTAAGATATATTTTGGAATTTGGGTAAAACCAGAAGAAAGCCAGTTAATTCATGTTCCAGTCATCCCATCATCCATGTTCTCTTGTGTTCCTTGAAAGTGGAAAATCAAACCAGCTGACAATTTTAACTCTACACCTACTGTTACCAAAATACTGTAATGACAATGGGCCATAGGACACCAAATTTCAAAGGTTTTAATTCTTTGTTACTGAAACAAAATTATTTCGTTCTTTTTTTTCCTTTTGGGAAGCAAACTCTCACATGGTTTTATTTGCTTTTATAAGCTGGAAAAACCACTGTCCCCAGTTACTGAACAGATACTGCTTTAATGCAACTAGTCCAATAAATCACTTCTGTGTATCTCCTTACTTCTCTCCAGTTATTAAGGAATTGTAGAAATGTATTTTTAGTAGATATTATTTGGCCTTTGCAGACTTCTTTGCAATAGTGGTTTCTTAGGGGGATGCCAGACTTTGAACTTTTGCTGTGAAAGTAGAAGTTGAAAATTGGACTTCTTTATTTGTCTTGTAGCTAAGCATGAAGTAGCTGGAATGAATAAGAAATGGTAGCAAGTGCTTATGAATTCTTCCCTCTATTCCTCTACTGTTGCATGATTAATTAAAGTGGTTATAAGAGAAAAGAAGATAGTTGACATAATCTCTGGCAGATCCATAGCTTGAACAGCAAATGTCCAGCTGTATGTTTTGCATATTATTTTCTGTAGCTGCTTTCACATTTTAAAGAAGTGAATTTCAGTTAGGTAACTTAGAGTTAATTTTTTTTAACCTTCAATATTTATTTGCTTTTGGCTCTTGTTGCCTATATATTCCAACTAGCCAAACTATGATGTTCCCAGCTGGATTCTTCGAACCAGTTGTAGCTATTTTCTTCTTTCTGAAGAGCTGTCGGTGGCTGGTTCCATTATGATGCAGCTGATTCATCAAGCTGTCTTTAATAGTTATAGGCAGAGTCCTTTCCTTAGAGTGACTCTAACACTGCCAGCAGTCTGATGCACTTAATGTAGTCCTTTTACATCAGATACGCTTTGCATGGTTTCTCCCACTGACTTTGGCTGTCAGCTGACTTTTGTTGAAGAGAACACTTGTGGATCTGTGTGGAATTTCTGTTGGCAAACACAGAGGGAAAAACGGTTATACAGAGGTAGCTATAGGTCCCAGAATATTCCACTTGGAGATGGCCTTAATGTAAAAGAATTATGGTACAAATGCAAGTATTTAAGACCAGAGTTTCAATAACACATGCCAAAAGCTGATACAAATGAATGGAATTAGAAGGCATCTAGTTTATCATTTGACTCTTTCATCAAGGACATGTGGGGTAAAAAGGTATTCTGAAATCATAATATGACAAAGTTATTTGCTCAAATACATTCTTATCACAGAATATCATAAGAGTCAAGTTCCTGTCACTTCCTTTGTCCATTTAATCATGTTTAATGAACGCTAATCTAAGTGGTGGCTATGACAGATATATTATTCAGAATGAAAATGCTTTCCCTGTTAGTTGTTAAAAATACACTGAGATCAACACAAGTGAATTCTGTTCTGTTAATGTGCTCCTGAGAGCAGTCCTCCAGTTACCAAGCTAATTGATATGAAGTCCTTTATATCTGTACTGCTTCAGGCTGGCCATCTCTTAACTAGACTGGCCGCATGAAGGATTGAACTCTCCCTGTCCTTTGTTGCTTCACTTCTGCTCATACACTTCCAGAAACTGGTCAGTTTTTGTTTTAACAGTTAAAATTCATCCCTCATTTCCACTGATTCCAGAAAGCACACAGCCCATGAACAGTAATGTGGTTTAGTCATATGAAGTGTGTCATTTGTGTTGTTGCTTTAGCACCATTATTTTCCCTTAAAAACATGCAGCTAAATAAAAGTGAAGATTTGTCTGCCAGACTCTTTGCTGCTCTTTGGGTCAGGCCATACCTTCAAGAAGGGGAGAAGAGTGCTCTTGCTGAGATTGACTGGGCCTTCCCAGCTAGGGGGACTTCTGATGTGAGGAGGGAAGGAATAGTAAGCAAGGAGCTTACAGAAAGGATAGATGATAGTTTAGAAGAGCACGGAGCAGACCCTGTAGCTACATCTCCAAGGAGAGAAATTGATATTGTCTCCATTCTTTACTGCATACCAGGGGAAACACAGTGACAGAGGCTGAGGAAAAGGCTTAAGTTCTCAGTGCCTTCTTGGCCTCACTTTTTCATAGTTCCTGGGGTACCCAGTCCCCTAAACTGGAATTCAGGAGTGGGGAGCATAAATGAAACCCCCTAATCCAAGGTGAAATGGTCAGTGTAATTTTACATCACTTAGACACAAGTCTATGGGTCCAGATGGGATCTACCCAAGGATACTGAGGGACTTGGCAGAGGTACTCACTGAGCCACTTTCAATCCTTTACCAGCTGTCCTGGCTAGCTGAGGAGATCTCAGTTGACTGGAAGTTAGCAAATGTGATGCCCATCTACAAGAAGGGCTGGAAGGAGGAGCTGGGGAGCTACAGGGCTGTCCATCTGACCTCCTGTGCCAGGGAAAGTCATGCAACAGATTGAGTGCCATCATGCAGTGAGTGCAGGAGAACAACCAGGGGGTTAAGTCCAGTCAACATGGGTTTATGAAGAGCAGGTCCTGCTTGCCTGACCTGATCTCCTCTTACGAGAAGGTGACTCACTTCCCGGATGAGGGAAAGGCTGTGGATATTGTCTACCTTCAACAAGGCCAAGTACTGGGTCCTGCACTTGAGTCACAATAACGCAAAACTGCCTGGAGGAAAAGAACTTGGGGGTGCTGGTTGACAGCCAGCTGGACATGAACTGGCCATGTGCCCAGGTGGCTAAGAAGGGCAGTGGCATCTACTGTGGTCAGCAGGACCAGCAAAGTGATCGTTCCCCTGTACTTGGTGCTAATGAGGCTACACTTTGAATCCTATGTAAAGTTTCAGGCCCCTCACTGAGAAAGACATTGAGATGCCAAAACGTGTCCAGAGAAAGGCCACAAAGCCGGTGAAGGGTCTGGAGCACAAGTCTTATGAGGAGCAGCTGAGGGAGCTGAGGGTGTTTAGCCTGGAGAAAAGGAGGCTCAGGGAAAAACACATTGCTCTCTACAACTACCTGAAAGGCGGTTGTAGTGAGGTGGGGATCAGTCTCTTCTCCCAAGTAACAAGTGCCAGGATGAGGGGCCATGGACTCAAGCTTTGCCAGGGGAGGTTTAGATTAGATATTAGGAAAAATATCTTCACCAAAGGGGTTATCAAGCATTGCAATGGACTGCCCAGGGAAGTGGGTGAGTAACCATCCCTGGAGGTGTTTAAAAGGTGTGTAGATATGGCACTTGGTGATGTGGTTTATTGGCAGAATTGATAGTGCTAGGTTTATGGTTAGACTTGATGATCTTAAAGATCTTTTCCAACCTAAATGATTTTATGATTATATAATTTTTTTCCTAAATGCTACAGGGACTCTGAAGTATTTGTTACCATCCAGACCATCACTGCAAGGATCCTATACTTAAAAGTGAACTAGAGAAAAAGGACCTGCCCTGTCAAGACAGGGTGGTGAGGACAAAGATTTAGTTTCTTAAAATTTTGAGTACTTCTCCTTTTATTCTGTTCTGCCTTATTCTCTAGTTTAAAAAAGACATTATTCCTGTTTATTTTCTTCTACAACTGGCTTTGAGTTTAAAAACTCTCTTGGTGGTTTTGATATGCTAGCTATAAAGAAAAGGTCTAAAGGTTCCTATCTGAAAGCTATTGCTGTTTTGGGATCCCATTTAGAGTTTTTAGTTTTAAGGATTGAATCAAGACCCTTTGTCACTATATTTGACTGCTTATGAATAAGCCACAGTATCTGCCAAACTGAAATCTAACCCAGTTGAATTAAATCTTGAATTAGAATTAGGTCTTCAAATTGATGTGAAGTGTAACCGAGAGATACATAGGTACAATTGTGTGTAAAAAAAAAAAGGTTGAAACTACTGTAAGTTTAAAATTAAAATAGACTTTCACTATTTTTTTAATCCAATTTTAAGACTGATTAAGAATTTTAATACAGAAATCAAATTACCATATTTGTATTAAATACTGTAAGTCTTGATTTGTTCTTAGACATGAATATTTGGTAGAGACCAGGAGGCCATCCTTTCATTTATGGTTAGCTCTCCAAAGTTAGAGTTTTGCAGCCTACATCATTTAAACACATGTAGCTTACTGTCAATCAGAGGTAATAATCCTAAACTTTGTTGCCACTTTTTACTGTGTCCTTCTGAAGCTCATTAGAAGGGTGTGAAATCTGTTGGCTTTTCTTCCTGATTTCTGCTATTTGGAGCTGTGCCGCTATTAAGTTGCACACCCACAGCAGTTTTGGTACACTGAACATAAAACAAGTTAGGATGTAGTTTAGATAAGCAAGCAACTGCTGCCTTTTTCCCTGTGATGGTCCTGTACTGCTGAAAAAGGCAGAGAATTGAGTTTTCTAGAAGCCCTGCTGTCTTCTGGAACCTGGCAGAGTTGCCTTTGGAAAATGGTGACTGTTTCCTGGCTGAATGCTTGGATTTGATCAGTCTTTAGATAAAGGAAGGGAGGCACATGTTTTCCATCAGTTTTACTTGTATGCTTCTTTCTATAAAGGGAAGAGGCATAAAGTATTTGGCTTAGGGCTTTATGTTCTGTGTGCACACAACTGCAGATGCTCAAATCACCTACTAAATCATCTTCACAAATTGGGGATTTTGGCCTCTTGGTAACTCTAGTCATTAAAATTTCTCTAAAAATTAAGGGAGGGTAGGTTGGGGTGATACCAGAGAATCAGTATATACTTGTCTAGAGAAACTTTGAATATCAGGCTGCAATTACTGAGAGACACAAAGGAAGTAAGGGAGTTAGATGGGGGGGGGGGGGAGGGGGGAACAGGGAGGGAGAGAGGGAGGGAAACAAAAGAAAGAAAAGAAAGGGAAAAGAAAAAGAAAGAGAGAGAACAAAAGAGAGAAAGAGAGAATGAAAGAGAGAAAGAAAGAAAGAAAGTTAGTTTAGAATCACTCTACCTTATTATTCAATGGCATATTACATATCTCATATATAATATTACTGCAGGATTTAGCTCCTGAAGTAAAAGGATTGGGTGCAAAATCCTGGGGTTTTTTTTCCTGAGAAGTTAATTCCAGCCCTCATGATGGGACAGATGCCTGAAAATCTGCTGGGAATAAAAATTAATGTTTTGAGAATAAGAGAAATAATAACCCCAAGTGTATTAGTCTAGTGCTGGTGTCATAAGTTTGGGGAGAAGCCAACAATTCAACAGTTCTGGAAATATGATAGGCCTAAGAGTGACAAGGGAATATTAAAATTGTATGTAGCGAAGAGAGAAAAGCCAATTCTACCTCATCATACCAAGAAGAAGACAAAACACCAACTTATAGCCTAAAAAGTTAGTTATCCTGCTGTGAAGTCATTCTGTGTTGCTACAAGTCAAATTTTTTAGATGGATATACAAGATGTTTCTTACTTTATGTGCTGTTCCCCTGAAAAGCATAAAGTTGAATGTTTTAAAGAAGTTCTTTGTAATTTTTGAGTAAAGCATATATGTTAGTTAGGTGTCCTGGTGTAATTCCAAATAGAAAATTACATTTCCAGCCCAACACAGCAAAACAAAAAAAAAAAAAATTTGTAGCAGGTTTTTTTAACATCTACTTACTATTTATCCTCCACCCTAATTGTGCAGTGAGATTAGCTGATTAACCTAATGTTAAAAATTAATCATTTCTACTAACAAGCAAAAAGACCCAAAAAACACCCCTAAACAAACAAACAAACCAAAAACCAACCCAAACAAAAAACTTGTAAGCTTTTTCCTATGGTCCCTATAGATGGTGAATACTACTATAACTCTCACATTAAAAAGAAAAAATACTTTCATTTTTTCCAGTTCATGCACTTTTTACTACTGCAATTGTAGATGTTACAGCTAATGATAATGCTAAACTAGTGGAAAAACACTCATGTTGGCAAACACAGTTTTAGATGACTGATAGTTTACCTTTTTAAATACACTGGGTTTCCAGGAGACTTCAGCTTTGAGAAATTGTTCAGTTGCTTACTATTAGCAAATTAAAGAGCCCTGTACTGTTATATTGGCGTAGTCCACTACTGAATATATGACTGCAAGATAGTACATTCTGATCTCTTTTTCACTCTTTCCCCAGTGAAAAGGCAGAGCCTGAAGGTTCAGATCAATGCAACAGATGACACCGTTTGCATGAGGTATCTTCGGCCAGGTCAAAACACCAAATTAGAAGGTTTTGTCCTGGGTTATGGAAGCAACTTCTTTTCTAATCAATACATTCCTTTACCTTCGGAAGGCAAAAACTATGTGACAGAACTTGGTAAGACATATTTTCTTTGCATGCTATTGTCATAATGAGTTATGGAAAGAGTGAGGAGAATATGAAACTTTAGTTTTCCTAACTTTTGTTTTTATTGGGTTGTTGCTCAGGATTTCTTTGTATTTATTTAAGGTTGTCTTGAAGAATTTCAGATGAAAGTGGAATTAGGAGATCCTTCAAGGATAAAAAGTAGCCTTTGCTGTTTGAAAAAGTTTGCTACTGGTAGTTATTTTGAGGATTATTATTGTATTAAGAGACTGTGTTATATTGACTGCATCACAGATCAAATGGGAAAGTCTGCTTGAAGTTGCAGTTATAAAGTAGAATATGAGGGAGATGTGCAAGTTTTTAACAAATAATGCAAGAAGCAGTGAACCAGTCTCGAGTACTGGCCATTCTTAACTATGGTTGATTCCCTTTGACAGAGACATTTGTGTCAAAATTATGCCTTTTCTGGCAGGGACCTGATCCAGTTCTACATGTTATAGAATAACCTGTAGCTTCCATGTCAGAGTTACCAATGGAATTCCATGAGGTTTTTCATGGAGGAGGTTAAACCATGTTGAGAATGTTAAATACTGTTACCTGGAAGAGGCAGAAAGAATGAATGATTAAAACATTGACATACCAGAATTTGACTTTTTCGGAAATCAGGATTTTCCTGTTCCTTTCTTTAAGTTTTTGTAGTATGAAATGTATCTGGGTTACCCCCATCATTGTAATGCCAGTGATCTTGGTGTAAAACAAGGGGGAAACAAGGATGCATGAGAAGTAATAATTGCCACCTTTTTGATGAGGTCAGTTCAAGCCATTGTGGGTGTCTGCTCCAGGCTGAAAACTGCAGAATAAAAAAATGAAAAAACAAGACACAGAATAGTTAAGATATTAGACACTTTGATTATATCACTGTGGCAATGGTTGACTTTTCCTTTCATGCATTTCTACTCTTGAGATCTCTGTAATTCTACCACCAATCCAGTGTTTGACTTCATAACCATCACATAAGCTGTTGTCTGACTTATCTGATTTATCCCATGTGTAACTTTTGGATCAATTCACTAAGAATGTTGTACAGGATTTTCTGTAATATATGGAAATATGTATATATATGCATTAAGCATATTAATGCCTGTGTAACTGTATTGCAGGAGTACTGAGGATTAATCCTTTTCAGGTACTCTGAGATCTTTGGAAAGATGAAAAAGGACTTAATGTAACACCATGTGTAGGTCATTTGTACTTGCTATTTAATAGCAGTTTTAGTACCCAATGTTTTTCAAAACTGAAAACAGAAATGTTAACGTCACCCGGAACTTAAGGGGTTTTGGTATTTTGTAACCTTAACGTTCATAGCTAATGCCTGGAAACTGTAGGCACCTTTCTTTAGATCTACAGCACATCAGAGCTCTAATCACATGCATATTCATTAAAGCCTATCATTAAGCACTCACAATTTTGAAACAACACAGAAGATGAGAAACCGCACAATGAATACAGCCTGGAAGAAAGTGCTTATTTGTTCTTTCTAACAAAAGAGTACAGGTGTACACAGCAGAATGAAGTACCTTGCAGACATTTCCTTGATTTAGCTCTGCATACCTACCTGGTTTTGCTAACAGACCAGCATAATTGGTATTCTGTTCGGAATAATTGTCCTCAGTTGGAATTGAAATATGGGAGATGAAGCAATGGTTAACTTTTTTTTTTTTTAACAAGTGACACAATATACAGAATAGTATGTATTTCTAAGGCACATGACTTCCATATTTCCAACCCAGTCACACTGTTGATTAAGATAAAATTTATTGTCAGCTTTTCTGCAGGGTCACACACCTCTTATGATCCTGTTAACCATAAACTTGAAGTCAGCAGATTTATAATTTATGAAATTATGTGTGTATAGGTACACATATTTTAAAAGAAGTGAATAAGAATATGATATTTCCTAGGATTTTTCAAGAGTGATGTATGGCTTTGTAGAAAGTGTGACATCCACCTACATTTCATCCATTAAAATAATCAACACCTTTCTGCAGTGATTCTTACCTTAAAATATTTGTTTTTCTTCTACCAGCTATGTAGTAACTGAGACAGGAATTGTGAGACATTATCCATGAACTGGAATCTGATTGCAGAGGGCATGTACAAAGGAAAAAGGATTCTGTTGGATTTCCTGAAGTTGTAATGAATTCATGCTGGCTGGCAACAAACTCTTGAGCAGCTTCATGCATTGGTAGATAGATTCATTTGAATCACAAGTGAAGGGTAAATGACAATGATGAGACAGCATCAAAGTTTGTTTCAAAGAAGTTTGCATCTTTTATCAGGACACCAGATGTGTTTTGCACTGAGTGTACTTTATGAGCTTAGTTGACAGTAAACAACATTATTACTGCTTATGGAAGCTATTCAGTGTCCAAAGATATCCAAATGTCAATGCAGCTGGACTAATGAAAAGGTGAATAGACCCATCCAAAAGTTCTGGGCTTGACTTAGACCTTTATCTAAATTTGTTCCGTCTGCCAGACTCATAAAGAAGGGGTATTTACTTGAGAAATTTGTGTTACTTTTTTCTAGCTTGGCTAGGAAGTTTGCAAGCCAGCATTCTAGAGACAGCTGATACTGTTGAAGTAACCCAAAAAACGGGGTGGAGACAGGAAAATTTTCTAAGAATGAATAGTAATTACTTAAGAGAGTGAACGAAATCAATTTGCCTTTCAGTTTCTAAAACCAGCTCAAAGTTGGGCAATGCTTTTCCTTTTTTAAACAAGATTGGACAGTGTAAGAGGAGAATGTATTGGTAATTCTATTTTATAGCAACCATACATAGTAAGTGACAGGAGAATTCTGCATATGTGCATATATAACAGAATTCTAATACCATCTTGAACACATTTTAAAAAATGTAATTCAGGGATCTGTGTTAGAGCAGTCCTTAGCTAAAAGATCTTGGCCTGCAGTTTCTTATATCTGATCAATTACCAGAAAAGTGCAGATGTATTGACTACATGTTTTCCAAGATGCCAGATAATGTGCACATTAATTCAGCATTATGTTGCTTCTTGACAGCTTGCAAAAAACCCCAGATTCTCATTGCTAATGTTAGATGACCCATTAAATTGCAGTGGGATACTAAGAAAGAACTCGCATTTCTAAACCTGAATCAGGGCTCATTATATGATATTAAACAAACTGCCTGCATTTCTTGATTTCAAATGCCTTGCATATAGAATGTATATTGAAACCATTAAAAAAACAATAATTAAACAATTAAAATGCACCCATAGTATGAGTTTCCAGTGATTTCAATGCATAGAAACAATGTGGGGTAGTTTTCCCCACACTGGCACTACCCTCTTACAGTTGTTTTAATCAAAACATTCATAATTTTAAACTCCATAAATCTTAAAGAAAACATGCCTAAAGATCATAAAGATTGGATAATGTGTCAAGCATTCACTGTATATTTGGCTCTTTCTTTTTAATTATAGGTTAATAGGTTCATCCCTGTTTCAAATAAATAACATGTCTGTACTAATTGCTTTTGTTTTCATTTACAGATGCAGAGCCGCGGTATTTGGTGTCAGTAAGACCAGCACGTCTTTCAAATAACAAAAAATCTTGTTCAGGTATTTTAACATTACTGCATCTCTTTCTTAAAGTATTTGAAAGAAAACAGAATAATCTTTTATATAAATTTAATATGGAGATGACTCTCAGGACCACTGGACTGTTGCAAAAAATAAACTGATGCCCCATCCCTGAAAACACACAAGGTCAGGTTGGATGGGGTTGTGAGAAACCTGATCCAGTTCAAGATGTCCCTACTCATTGCAGGGGGCTTGGACTTTTAAAAGGACCTTTTTAAAAGGGCATTTAAAGGTCCCTTCCAAAGCAAACCATTCTATGAATCTGTGCTATTTATATTATTTTTTTCTAAGTCCAGCTAACTGCTTGGGATTAATTTCTTCTTGCTCTTGTGCAGAAATAAAACAGTATGTCTGGAGAGATTTTGGGAAGTAATTTACCTTTCAGATGCAACATACATATATCTATATATGTGGATATGTAGATATCTCAAACCCCGAAAAACCAAAAAATGCCCAATGCACTATTTGGACACTATTAATTTTTGTATCTACAGTCTACAGAAATGGACTTGTGGAACAAGATTCAGATAGTTGACTTTTCAGTCCAGCAAAGGTGTAAGAACAGTGAATAGTTTAATGCTAACTAGATAGTGGCACGTGTTTTTGTAGTGACAATAGTTAAACTGGACAAATTCCCAAGAAATGTGGTGAAGTCTGAGTTCCTGCAATTTTAAATTTACAAATGAAGACTGGTTGCATTTCTATAAAGGACACTATAGTTCAAACTGTGATTAAAACAGAGAAATTGTATGGGTTGTATTCATACAGCTCAGTGTAAATAAGATAATAAAGGTAATCCATGTTTTTACATTGTAAAAGTCATTGCTAATGACATAATAAAATTCATAATCAAAGTTATATATAGGTCCTCCCAAAAATCAGTTTGATTTCAAGATATAGGAAAGGCTGACTTTTCAATAAAATTACTGTCTTTTCCATGTTTTCTCAAAAACAGATCAAGAAAGACATTTTGCTATAGGTAGCAAATTTGCCAGATAGTTTGGTGAATGAGCAAGTTGTTTGAATTTTTGCTTTAAAAATAGTGAAAGAGTGTCAAAACTGGTCCAGAAAACAAGAAAAATATTTGGACTTTTGCCCTTATGGAAGTATTTTATGTTCCACACTATTTCAAAGCACATCAGCCTTGCTCTTAAGCATGGACTGTAGTTTTGCTTGGTTTTGGGGGTTTTGTGGCAAAGTATTCATCAACGGTATAACTTAAAAACCCATGTGGTTAACATTTCTAAATGTACACACGTGCATTGGTTGAAAGTACAAATCAAACTGTCACTGGGCCTTTTTAAGTGATGAAATAATGGAGTTCAAAAGCCATGAAAAGAAAGTTAATCAGATCTGTTTCACAACAGTGAGAAACTGCACCATTAGACCACTGGCTTTATGAACTTTCAGGGAGAGTATGGTCACCCTTACATTTTGAGGAGATACAGATCCTTTAGATTTTTGAAGTATGCAGTGTGATGTAAATGACATTTCAATTCCCTTTAATTAGTCATCTTCCATCTTCAGAGGTTCTCCTTGAGCTCATAGCAGTCCATAAACTGCAGGTTCAGAACAGTATCCCTAGATCATTTGTTCATTTGTTCATTTCCACCTATTAGCTTTTAACCTTTCTTTAAATAAAGTTCATTCTTCACACCAGAGTTGTGCTCCTTCAGTCAGAGCAAAGCTAAAGTTAAGGATCATGCTGAAGCTGAAGATGTTCAATACAGTAGATAATTAGAAGAGAAAAATCCCACAGATACAGACACCAATTCAGATATGCCTACATTTAAAAGTAAAAGAACTTTTGTAGGTTTTATTTTACCCTTGATGAAGAGAGCTGTAGAAAGTATTAATTATCTCTGGACATATCTGCAGTGTTACTAAGAGACCTGCCAAGAAGTTACTATTTCTGTCACACCCAGAGAGAGTGGGTAATGTCGTGAGTTCTGTGTCATCCCTTATGTGATATGGGCCAAGACAGCCAGAGCTTTGAATTTGATCTACATATGGCTTATTCTTATACTAAGCATACCTAAACCACCAATTGCTCGTTTTCAAAAACTAGGTTTAACTGGAATATTATGTTGAAAAAAGAGATCACAGACACTCTGTCCCTTTTGTAAATCATACATTAGCAATGGTGACCTTGGGAAAAAAAGAGAGCTATTGTATCTTTCCCTTCAAGCTTAGAAGATAAGTAGGTCTTCATTTACTTTATTATCCAGCTGCAAAACCCCTGCCCTTACATCATGCAGGAGAGAGAAACTAACTGTATGTGTTTCTCCTGTAGGTCGGACCAAGACACAAAAGCCTCTGCAGCTGGTAGTTGGAACTCTCACCCCAACCTCTGTATTTCTGTCTTGGGGCATCCTAGTCAACCCTCAGCATGACTGGACAGCAACAAGTAACTGTGCCAGTGACAGGTAACATAACAGGAAAACCTTTTTTTTATTACTGTCATGATTTAATTCAGTGTAGCTCTCTCTGCTGCGGTTAAAGTAAGTTTTAAAGTGGAAATTAAAATGTTGGAAACAATGTGAATGTGCAGTTTTCTCCCTCATTTAGTGCTTTGAAAGACTTTACTTGTCTTGAATGCAAATTTAGTCTGATATCTACAGGCTGAAGTATAAATCTTGCTATTTCACACTACATCCTTTGTTCTTAAACCAGTGGCCTTGGCTTTACCTTCAGTTATATCGGAATCAGTTGGAAGAAACTTTGTTAAATTGTAGGAAATATTTTTCTTTAAAGTTGGCTCAATTAGAGTAAAAGAAGTCTTTTGTTGGGCTATGATAGGGGAATGATGCTTTATTATAATGCTGTTTGATTTCTGTTTCCTGTATTTGATCTTATCACTGAAACTACTTTCCTAATATTGATACAGTACAGGTTTCATTAATTTTCTGTTGTAAGTGAAAGAAGATCTCTTCTACTGTAACATTTTTGGTTTGCTGCAATTATTTAATGGGTGGTACAATAGGTGGGGAGCTCAGGAAGACTCACCAAGCACAGTTTCAAGAGAAGTCACATTGCTGGGGAGCTTCTCAATAAAGTGTACCCTTACATTTTAGACAACTCTTGGTAGATGAATAGAATTCATCTTTTGCAATTATTTAAATTGTTAATACAGATTTTTCCCTGCTCTGTCATTTTGGTGTTCTCTTTGTATTCTTCCTTTTGTCACAGAAGAAATTTTTTTGCCTTCATTTACATTGTGTGAAGTTCCATTTGACTCAACAGTGTTTTGTAAAACCAGCAAGACAGTTCGTGCACCCGTGTTTGAAATGCATGTACATCTAGTGTGCAACTGTTACCTTTTGGGGTTTTAAAGACTTTTTTCCATTATTCAGAACATTTTTTCCCCAGTCTAATATTTATCTAAATACTGTCTAATTTAGGCTTGAGTCTTCTGACTTTGGTGTTAGTAAAAAACCTCCCATTGATGCCATTAAACTGCATGTCAAACATAGATCATATAAGAAACTCATCCCATGTAACCAATATGACCTCTTTCTTAACTCACAAAAGTTTTGGATTAACCCTGTTCAACCTTGAAAAAATTCGCCTAAACAAATTCAGATTTTCATCACCAACCAAAGTTTCAAACATTGTTGAAGAAAACAACATTAATGTTATGAAATGTGAATATGAATAATTGCTATGAAACATTAGGGAATGTCCAAGAATGTAGTTTGATTGGATTTTTTTTCAGTAGAAATGAAAGTTGTTTTAGGCTTAAATTTTGCTCTTTCATTCAAGAAAGAAGCAAATATTTTCCTACCGTGAGAAATTGAAGGAGGAGCCTGTAAAGTGTTCTGTGCACATATTTTAGCACCAGTTTTACTGGGGAACTTATCTTTTCATGTGCTGTATCAGCACCAAAGTTACAGCACCCATTCTGCAGTGGGAAGGAAGAGCACTTTAGCAGAATCCTATATCCTGTACTTATCCACCTGGAAATTCAAGGCATATGGTATCCACCACAATGCCTTCATCAACTTTGGGTTTTCTCATCAGGAGCTGAATTTTCTTGTTTGACATTCACTGACCTAAAGTTCAAACAAACTCTTTAACATAGTATGGAACAGTTTCCAGTTAGTGCAGTGTGCCACTGGTGTCTTGTTATGTTTAGAATATATTCTGTATGTTTGCTACTGTAGTCTGAGAGACTTGCTTTTGCTGTGCCCTTGTGTCAAGTAATTGTATGTTGTTTTTTAGTTAAGTGTTGTTTAGTTCATTCAACTGATTCCTCTCAGAAAATACTTTAATGTGCTCTCCATTTTATTGAGATGTTATCAGGCTGTACTAAAGTACTGCCCCCATAGAATGACTTTCCTATAAGAGTTGTATCATTCATTTTGTTTGAATATCTCCCTGTACTTCAACTCTAAAGATACTCTGGCCCTCAGGAATAGCTAGTTTAAAAGCACAGAAATCAAATTCCAAACAATCATATCAACGTATGGGTATATACCTATGAGCAGATTTCTATTTTGCAATCAAACAAAGCAATAAAGTTAATGAAGAAAGAAAAGCCACATAAGTAGTGCTCTTATTCTCTTTATGTTTACTGGACCAAACTGCTTGTGATTTATATAAATGATGAGAACAATTTTCCATGAGACCATGGTGTGCATATCTTTATGTGCATATCTCAAGAGAGATTAGATCCATATATATTTCTAGTCAGTGTCTAGGATAAAAACTATTAATTTGAATGTCAGTTGATAATGTACAATAAGAAAAAATTAGGAGGTAGCCCACTCTTAGCAAGGTAGCATTATGTTAAAAGTACAAGACTTAAAACACAGGTAGTAGATTCATCTTCACTTCTGTGTGTTGCAGGGGAAGTCTATTCACTTACTAGATCCTTTTTCATCTGATGTGTTCTCCTTGCTGTGACATGTTGCAATGTCCTGTTAATCATCCTCAAGATTGCTGTTAATGACTAACCTCTAATCTTTGCCTTTGGCATTACGTGGCAGTCAGGACTTCCTAACTCTGTTCTGTCAGTACATCCCACTGAGTTTTCAAATAGTAACTCTGTATGACCTGCAATGGGATCACTGTTCTTTGCCTTAGATCTTGCCATCCCTGGGTGGATGTTAGGCTTTTGTACAAATGTTGCATAATATAAGTTATTTGAATGTGTATCTGACTGTGAAGATGAAAACCACATGGAATAGCACAGATCTGCTGGCCAAGATTTTCTCTGGTGTGAGTCTGATCTCAGTGGGATATTCCTTAGAAGATCTGGTTTTGTAAGCAAATGAATTTTGAGTGAGAGGTAGCATGATCTTGAAGAGCATTGATATCTTTTATTGCTTCAGTGGAATTTTTTCTTGGTTCTTGAGGACACATAGTGGTTTTCTGTATCTACAAAGTGCTTTTTAAGAAACTCCAGAGAAGGAAAATGTTCTTGTGACATTTTTCAACAACCCATTCTTTGCTTGCTTAACTCTCTAGAGATTAAGGATATAAGCCAACAGAGTGATATGTATTTCCTTCAAGATAACCACAAATGCTAATTCCTTGTTGAAAGAAAGATATTCACTGTCATTTTTGTTGGCCAAACCTTCTTTTGAAGGTCAAATTTTGAGGCCTCCTTGAAGTTACTATTATCTCTGATCAGAATTTTATGAAGTGACTATTGTCTCTGTCAGAGCCTTAGCACTAGAATGAAAAAGCAAACCAAGCAAAAGGACCTAAACCAAAACCTCAAGTGGTTAGTTTTATGTAACTGATGAAAACTACAGAACACCAGAAAGGTTGCACTATGCGGAGTTAGCTTTCTCGGCATCCTCCATTTTCTGGCACCAGTGTGGGATAGTTGATGAGGGAGGGTGTCAAAGTCATGATAACTTGCTGCACAGCCGTGTTCAGTTCCTCTTTTTGTTGTTCCCAGGAGAGTAGAGAGACTTCACTGTCTTTCTATATTCAAACAAACAGTGGACAGAGCTGTCACAGTAAACATACTGGGGCTATCTTTGCTGTCATTAGATCTGAGAGAGGCTACTCCATAGATACTTGCATTTGCTTTGATTAGAACAACTCTCAAGGTCCCAAAATTAAGCCAGGCATTGAAAAAGGTGGACTTTGACTTTCAGTTCTTTAGGAGGAAATGTCAGAAGGAACAGAAAATGGTTTTTTCCATGTTAGATAAAATCAGGGTGTGTAGATACAGTAAAATATAATATTCTATTGAGTGGATTCTATAGAAAAACAAACATGCTTTTGGACATAGGCAAAATAGATATTTAAAACCTGAAGTTACAGTTTTTTAAGTTAAAAACATTGACAAATTCACACTGACATTGTTTAAATTTGTTTGCCTGTGATTTAAATGTCCTAATGTCATACTTGCAAGTAGTGCATATTTTTTGTTTTGTTTAGTTTGTATCCGATGCTTCAAAAAAAAAAGTCAGAAAAATAGTCAGGAAAAAACAGAGAAGAATCCATACTTAGTCTTTACACTGTATAGCACATAGAAGCAGGGGTTTAAAACCCCTAAATTCAGAAATATATGTGCCTATCCCCTTCTGTGCCTGTTTCCAAACCTCTGTCACTATACAGCTGCCAACCTAATCATCCTTTGTATTGCAAGTGTCATATAAAATGTATTTTAAATTTAGAAGAATTTCTTAAGGAAAACACACAGCAGAATATGCACTTCTAGAGTTTCAGATGCTTTTGAGTAACTGCTGTGGGAGTATATGCTAAAAGCTTGTTTAAACATGGGATGATTTGTTACTGTTCAGCCTCTCTTTCTTGAGAGCCTCTCACTCTTCAATTTCTTTCTGCCCTTCTACTAAAAAAATACGTGAAAAAAAGTGATGTAAAAGTGAGAACTAAATTAGAAAGTGCTTTGCAAACTTAACGGGTGACCATCATTGATGTAATTCTTTCCATCTTTTTTATATATGTCTGTATCTGTCACTTTAAAGTAAACTTGGCAATAATAAAAGGAAATAATATAATCAACTCCATGTGCCAATTTGTGAAACACTCAGTCTTTGAAAAATCATAGTTCAAACAATTTCTTTTATTATTTCTGACACTAAGTGGATGTTGTGCTCCTAATGAAGTCTAACAATAAACAAATAAATAAATATGTGTTTGTTAATAATCTTCTTTTAAAAAGTCTGATTACATTTATATGAACAAAAATGAAATTAGTTTCATAATCTTGTGTCTCTGGCAACACAAAATCACAGAGCTGGAATGTTCTTATATCTCCAAGGCTTAATTGTTTGTTTAGTGTTATGTGTGACTAAAATAGTCATGATTAAATTGTTTGGAGTTTTGGTTGGGATCTGATTCCAAATAAACCCATGATATTTACACAAACTGACCTAGACTGGAAATCTCATAAAACCATCTGCCTTATAAGATTTCCAGTATCTAATTGTGCCTGAATACTTGACTCTGTGAACATTTTCTGGGAATCTGACTGAAAAAGAGATTTGGTTAAAAATTGGAAAAATAACACTGGAATTCTTGGTGAGATGAAGTTATTCATACTGATAGATAAAAAACTCCCAATGCTTTGCCTATCCATCTTAGAATTTTGCTTCTTTTATCAGTAAATGAGATTTGCTGAATTTCAAAATCAAACCCCCTTTGTGCTGCTTCTTGAAAGTGGCCATTGTATTTTGATTTCTTGTATAATGAAAAGGCTACCTCTAAGCAGAGCCCTGCCTTGCATTGTGGAGTTTTAAAAAACAAACTATGGAAACTGAACATAGAAGAGAAGACCCTTTTGTATTGGGCTGAGAGTCTTGCATCTACTTTGCAGGTAGAGTAAGTAAGCACTACAGTGCCTATGGAGTATTATCGTACCCCTGTGGCTTCCTTTAAATGATTGGTCCTATTTCTTTTATTTCTGCCATCACATTTTGTGTGCATCATAAGTGCAGGCAAGCAAGGTCAGAATATTGTAAATTATATAGCTCATTAATGTAGGCAGAGTTTCAAGGATGCAGACATAAAACATACCATGGTGTTGCACAAATGCATATGGAGAGAGGATGCCTTTAGTCCTTTGCTGTGGTGGGTTTGATTCCTTGTTTTGGGTTGGGAGTATTTTTGTCATTATTATAGGAAATAATTATTCTGAGTGGGACAGTCCCCCTCACAAACTTATGACACTTATTGTTTTAAGTTGACGAGTGCAGCGTTGCCTGTTGGGGGAGAGGTACTAATTTTTATGGAGCTTAACAAAAGAGCTCTGATGTTTTAAGGAGTGTTAGCTGGAAAAGAAATGAAGTGAATCTTGACATCTTTTGATTAGTATTTGTTGCAAACAGAAATAAAAGAGTCACTCAATAAACATTGTTCTGATAAAATGTACCCTTTTCATATTTCCCACCAAAACAAATAAAGAATCAACATTAAATATTCAATTAACTTCTCTATTTGTTAGGTCTTTCTACCTGCTAAGAATCCAGATGAAAATAAATTCTCACCAAGTGTAACTGGGTGTGCCACCTCCTAGCTGAAACATCAAACTGGTATTCACAGCTGTGAACAGCAATCCTAGGACTGTTCCAAGTGTAGTACTTTGATTTTAGCTGTTAGGGCCCTGCACTGTGCAGTCAGTTTTTCATGCTCTTACCTTCCAGAGATGATGGGAAGTGTTTGGTCTGAGAAACATGCAGTGTACCTTTCCCTTCCATGTGAATGTGACTGTACTCTCTTTCAGCCTGCCTTCTATCATTTTGGGGGGGATTTATGGAGATGTCTCACTGAATGTTTGTAGCTCAGGAGAAAGTTTTGCAGCTTCTGATACACACAGCAGGCCAGCTGCATGCATTTTGTGCATGTATGTCACTGCCACAAGGGTATGGATACATGTGAATGATGACTGGATCTTACTGCTTTCTTGTGTCTTCAATTACATGTGTCAGTTGTTTGATAGTGTATTTTTTATGAAATGAAGGTTTGAAAAAGGGAGGAAGTAAAATCAGAACAAAATTCAGTAGGTAGAGCACTCTCAGGCAGGCACTGAAATTGCATTTTATTTGGCAGTTTGTTGCTCTGGCTTAACAATAAATTGTTGTTCTTTCATGACAAAACTAGGCATTTCTGGATTTGTACTATATAAACAAATTATTGCATTTCCCCAAAAGTGCATGGTGTTTACAGTTTGGATATTTTTGATAGTCAAATGATTGTGACTTGCAAATTGTTAGATGGAGCTTCATTTTTGTTGTTTTTTATGGTTGAGGAAATTCTGTCATCACAGTGTTTTTAGTACTCACTATGGCATGTTTTAGTGACATAATTATATCCTTGGTAAAGTTTTTGCAGGCTTAGAAATCTTGGATTTGAGAGCACATTTGTTCTATGTTCTATGTTTCTTTTTGTAATGGCATAGTTTGGCACAACTATGAAAATCTTTTCAAATTTTTTTAATAGTCTTGAATTTTAGTGACTTTTTTTGTTGAGCAAGTGTTCTTGGTAGATTCATTCATGTTAGGGTGGAAGAATTTACAGGTATGGAGACAGCAATCAAAACCAGAACATTTTCTTCATTAGAAGCAAGTGGGAACACTTAAAATCCTATTCATTATGAGGAAGTTTTTAGTGATGTTTTATCCTCCTCATTTCTGATGCAGCTATTTGTTTAGACTACTCAATAACTGAACTGAATCGGTACACTCTTTTTTCCCCCATCACATACAACTACGTTATTTCTATCCCATCGAACTAAAAAAACTAGGAAAATGTATGGTGAAGAAGAAAACAAATGGAAATTCCACTTTCAGGCATACTGGGTAGAAGGTGGCTATTTCCGCTTGAGTTTCACATTTCAGTCATAGATCTCTCCATACTTATTCCAAATCCCTTAGCAAAAAGCTGTATGGGGTCCAACAAGATACATTTATGCTGAATGGATTTGTTTATTGCTGTTACATCCTTTACCTTTGACAGGGAGTTCAAGTAAGCTTTTCCTGTCTGTTCCTGTCTGTGTGACTACATATGATGGATTAAAAGGATAAAGGATAAGAAATTTTCCTTAGTGTAGTGTTGCCAAGAGTTTCTTATTTAAAATGCTCTTTGTGACTTTAATTGATAATTAGATCTAATTATTTGACATATGAAATTTGCATAGCTCACAGCCCACAGAAGTAAGGGGACAGATTACTCCTAAGTAGTTCAAGAACTAATAAGAGAGGGGATATTCACTACTTGTCCTTTTTTGCCTCTTTATTTTACCCCTTTCCTTTGGAAGTTTTAGGTTAGACTATTGCTTGCTTTGAACACAAAGTAGTACAGCTAGTGAAGAGTTATGTGAGCTGACAAAAGTACTGGTTTCATAACCTGGCAAAGTACCTGAAAGAGCTGATTGTAGCGCCTAAAACAGGAGAATCGGTATTTTGGGTGCAAAGGAAAAATATTTGACAGCTACAAGATAAAATCTATAAACAAAGTGGATTGTTGTGTATGGAAATCTTTTCTATGATTGACACTTGCCTTGTCTTAGGTTTGTTTTAACAGTGAAGTAGGAATTTCAGTGTCCTCAGCAGTCATGTTTCACAGATACTCAACTTTGAAAGTGCTCTTCTGTACATTTGGCAAAAAGCAGCTTTATGTATTGACTGCATTATATTTGGTCCACCAAGGAATTTTGGTCTGGACATTTGATACCTTTTCAGTTGATTAAAGAACTTTTTTTTTTGGCTTGGTTTCAGTTTTTGTTTTGTTGTGTTTTTTTGTTTGTTTGTTTTTTGTTTTGTTTTGTTTTCTTTAGTTCCCTTCCTTTGTTTCCATATATTTTCCTATATAATACCTGGGATAAATCTCACAATCTTAATTTATAAATCTAAAGTTGCTTTCTTTAAGTGTGGCAAAATATAATCAGGTGGAAGTCATTCACTTTCAGCTGATGGAAATGTGATATAAGCAATAGATATGCATTATTTATGTTATGTGTAACAATTTCAGTAATACTTGGATTAAAAGGTTGCCAAATCTCTCTGAGATTTTTTGTTTTTTTTTTTTTTTTACAAAAACAGGAATCTCCATTCTGGTGGTGATTCAACATCTATATTGAAAATGAGACTGTAGTAGGCAGGGGAGTTCTTGTGCTGAAGCTCCCACCATTTCTGTTGCATTGTTTTATATCGTTTAGCATTGCAGTCATACTTTTTCAGGGTGGTTCTGCTTGAAAGAATTGGGCAATTTGTGTAGAAATGTTTTTTAATTTCACAGTCTGTTAGCATTCATCATGTTATTGATTTAAACTTGTGAAAGTATTGTCTTGGTTTATTTTCTTGTTTGAAGTGTGGGCAATGCATAATGGGATCACTGAAAGAGGAATGTATTGTACAAACATCAGTTATTACTAGTATTCCCTTGAGAATGTTTTTGGACAAATTTTGAGGGGAACACCTTTCAATGGGTGGATATAGAAAATCTGGAGAAATCAGTTAAGTAGTAGACACATGGTTCTATTGACTAGTTCTGCCATATGTCAGAATCACAGGACCTGCTTGCAAAATGAGGCTGCAGTTTGTGGTTAGAACCTTGTACACAGGGTTGTTTGTGAGTGAGAAGACTGTTCTTTTGATCTTTTTATACTACTCCTAATGTCAGGTCTGTATGACGGGGTGCATGTCTGTGAAATATGTGATGTCTTTTCTAATATTTGATGACCATAAAGGGCCAGAAAGAACAAGAACAATGCAATAATGATGGGTAGAAGTTATTTTATTAATTTCTCATGCAAATGGTTGTAGTGAGTTTCTTTGTGTAGACTTTTTTTTTTTCTTTTTTTTTTTCCGTCTCCTGAGCAGGTTCTATACAGTTCGCTACAGAGAAAAAGGTAAAGACAAGAAATGGGTTTTTCAGCTCTGCCCAGTTACAGAGACAGTGATTGACAATTTGAAGCCGAACACACATTATGAATTTGGAGTTAAAGACAACGTAGAGGATAGTATTTGGAGCAAGACTTTCAATCATAAGACAGTTCTCTCTAGTAAGTATTTGACAATAATTAATCAAATAGCTACTCAGTTTGACAGTATTTTTTCCTCTATTGTGGTATTACTTAGAGTGAGTTACTGATCAGGTTTTTATTGTTTAAATGCAATGCTCCTAACAAATTATTTTAGAAATTGTGAAACTAGAAACATTTTGTGTTTGAAAAACTGCCACCTACTTTTTTTTAAGTGGTTCTCTTGTCATTGCAAATAGAGGACCTGCTGCAGGCTGGTAGAACTCTAACAGGTAGAGTTCAGATACACAAAAGGTGTTGAGTTTGTATATTTATCCTTCTGAGAGGATTCTATAGTTTTTCCTTAGGCTGTGAATAATAAGATGATCAACTAATCAACTAATCCTTCAACCATCATCCAACTAATCCATTTAATTTCTTCCATCAACTAATTTGAGTTGATGGAAATTATTATCCATGTTTTAATCTTCTTTTATGCCTGCATTTATGTTGAAGCTGGTAAAAAGCTAGACAGGGCCTGCCCTATCTAGCATGCATCACAATGGGCCCTTTAAGACTCTGCTAGAACGTCAAATTTGAAGCTAATTTTAAGTCATGGAATCACATGAACTGTGTTCAAAGCATGCGCTGTCATGCATGCTTTTGTTTGTGTTTTCAAGGAGACAGTGGATATTAGGTCTCTGGCTGTTCTGTCAGTCATATTTGACAGTTTTTCTCTAAAGTCCCAAGACAGTGTAGGCAGAGTGATGTTGAATTAACCCTTGGAAAAAATGTGCTGCTTGAAGAATCACTCATATCAATGGAGGAAATAAGCATCATCAGTCTTCCTCCTTCTAATGAGAGGAAGAGAGGATTTAACAAATATTGTCCGATTTAACTTATTTTCCTCAAGTATAGTATTTCTTAATGTGATGTTGGTCAGAAGATGCCGCAAACTCCTACGCTTAGTATTTTTAGCTTGACTCAAAATGTGAAGAATGGAAATTCTCATAAGAGACCCTTATATGAGATTTCCAGCTGAAATTGGATTTAGACCTCAGTTTTGAGTTACACAGCTTGAGGACAAGGCAGGGGCAGTCTGGTGTCTTGTAACACTGCAAAAGACTTCATACTCCCTGATAAAGAACTTTGCTAGCCTTCACTATAAAGTACAAAGCTGTAATGTTGAAGTACCTGCCCAGTGTTTGTAGAGTCATTTCAGTAGTGTAGAATAAAATGTCATTGTTATTCCATGAGCTTAAAATGGAGAATGGTGGTAGCCTTTTCCCTCACAAAAAACAAAACCAACCAACCAAACAACAACAACAACCAACCAACCAAACAAACAACAAAACAAAAAAAAAACAAACAATGAAAAACTGCTTCACAGTACTCAAAGTGGCTTGCTAAATTGGCTGGCTTTTTCTACATTTTTGAAAATCTTAAAGTCATCTGTAGAGTGAGTGCTGAAATATATTTGAGCACTTGAAAAGGAGAGAATGAAGAGCACATAGTTTTTATAGTTTAATACTGTGTTCAAGCCTAATGAAAACATTCACTGGAATCACAAAATTTTATCTTTGTATATAATCTGTTTCTAAATGCTGTTTCTTACAGACACTTTACTCTTTTAATAGGCTGTGAGAATCATCTTTCTAGGTTTATGGAGGCAGATTGACTTTAGTTGAGAGATACTTTCTTGTAAGAGTTCATATCCTACTTAGATGAGATTTTTTTTTTCCCCTGGAATATAAACTTGTGTATTCAGTGGATGCTTCTGCGACATCTTCATCCAGGGAGCTTGTGATTACCCTGCATGTCTACATTATGGCCTACTGATAAAGTATTCTCTCCTTTAAAAGTTGTCAGCACCTTTCAGATTCAAGCCTTACATGGTTTACTCAGTATCTAGTAGGTAGATACATAAACTGTGGACAGTGAACAGACAGTACATATTTATTATAAATGTATGACCAACTGTGTGCGTAGGAGTTTATCAATCAGCACAAATGGCCACTTCTTTTCTCTTTTAATTTCCTGTCTTGTAGCAACTCAATGCCTTCTCAAACAGCAGGAGAATCTCAACCTAAACCAAGCAACCTTCACTGTAAATTTTCTTTCCTTACTGAAGAATACATAAATTAACATACACTAAAACTTCTTTTGCATATTCTTGTATTTGTTGAATCCACAGGCCAGATTTTTGTTATATTGTAACCATGTTGGGAGGAACTGGGAGGCGAATCTGGTTTTAATTCATTATTTGAGAAGACATAAAAGACATGGCAAATATTCAGCATTTATTTAACCAAAATTTTTCAAAAGAGATGAAAGTCGCTTATTTCTGACCATCTTAAGATGATTTTCTCATGACATCAGAGTGAAACTTCTGTCAGTTTTCCCTTGTCTTTGGGCCAGTAATAGGTCCTGTTCTTTAAAATTATCAAGAACTTCTAAAGATTTTTTTCCAAATTAATCTCAATTGATATTTCTTTAGAGATGACTTTTTTTTAATTATTGCTCATGTGTTTTGGATGGAATTGTGAACAAATATGATAACCTGTAGCTTTAGTCTTGTTTGCAGACCTATCGTTGCAAAGGGAGCAGAAAAGTGTAAATGTGGAAGATGCAGACAAAATTTGAAGCACCATGTTAGAACAGAGTAGGTGCTGAGCAGGGCTGTTTCTCATCTGTACTTAACAGCTCCATCACAAGCTTTTAATACTAAGAAACTAAAAGGAAAATCCTAAGAGAAAAATTTCAGAGTTTAAATCCATGGGTTACTTTGTTCATATGTTGAGATGAACAAAACCATGTCAGACCTAAAGAGAAATGGTATCTCTGCTCTGTACTGCCAGTGCTAAATGTTTATTTTTTTTAGAGGAGCATACTTAAAAGCATACTTGCTACTGAGGACCTTAAAATAAGTTGCTTTTAGTCAATCCTATTACCAGCTTGCCAGATGGGTTGCAGAAATACTTCTTGAGTTTCTTCCTTGCATGTTAGACTAGGGGTTATATTAATTTTATTAAGAAATCCTCTTAGGTGCCTCTGCCTTACTAAGAAGTAGTAAGTCCCAAAGGCCACTTAAGGTCTGTTAACCCCAATTGTAGAACAAGAAGAATACATTTCATTTCCTTGCTGTGAAAATGTGAAGAGAAAAAAAAAAGTAACTCTCTGTATTTATCCTTTTGTCAAAACAGGTAAAAAAATAAATGGACAACTCCAGAATATGTACAAGTTGGTACCCAATTCCCAAACACAGGTATGCACAATATACCTATTTTATACCAGATTTGTGTTTTGTACCATCAAAATTTTTTTCTCCTCTAGCAAAGTAAGAAATATATTATCAAGGCCACAAATTGCCAATATAAAAAGCAATATGTTAAAGTTCAGACTAGATAACTGTATGGAGAAGTGTCTATAAGCATGGATGGTTGAGAACTGTAGCTGAGATGATTTTTTATTAATAATTATATACTTATTCCAATTTAACAAAGTTGAATATTTTCTGTGTGTGAATTCTAAACTTAAAATTTGCTTATCCCTTTGTAGTAATCAGGTTGATATTTGTTGTGGTTAGTTCATTTTGTGATAACCTGGTGTTGTGGTTTTATGGAGTAATCCTGTATTTATTCAGGTCTTCTAAAACATTAATCCTATTAAATTCACTCACAGTGCTCATATGTGAGGCAAGTGCAGAACCAGAGGAAGCTGGAAAGTGCAATTTAATGTGCCTATCAAGATTTCTAGGCAGTTCATTACATACTTGCATGTGGCAAGGTAGAATTTTTCTGTTTCATCAAAACATGTGATGATTTTTATACATAAAAAATAAAAGCAAAGATTTTTCTTTCCTCTTCTGGCATTTGCCAGCAAGCAAGCATGTGTACATTTCAAATGCTCATGGATTCATATATACAGGTACTTTTTACTCCCAAAAGCTGGAGGTGAAATGAAAGCTCTCTAGACTGAAGTTGTTAGTAGACTGTTTTTAATAGAGTAAAAAATAGACATTTTATTAATAACTTTTGAGAATTGCCTGTGTTACTATTAGATTAAATAATTTCTTCCTATTTACTTTCCTTAATTTTTCAGCAAAGGGCAAGTTTCAGCATCTAATCTTCTGGAGTTTTGTTTTCTTTTTGCTTTCATTTTTGGATTTTTTAAGGTACTGTCACTGAGGTGGACTATGGGATAACTTCCCAAGAAAAGTTGTAGAAACCCCTTTTACTTCAGACATTAAAGGGTTAACTCGTGAGTGTTCATTATTATAAGGGAACTTTATATTTAGATATACATAGAATCATAGTATCATTAAGGCTGGAAACCACCTTTAAGATCCTCAGGTCCAGCTGTCAACCCACTACCCCCACCATATTTTCCATTAAACCATGTCCTCATGTGCCATATCCACAATTTTTATGAACACTTCCAGTGATAGTGACTCTACCACTTCCCTGTGCATTTTGTTCCAATGCTTGACACCCTTTTCTGTGAAAAAGAATTTCCTAGTATCTCATATGAACCTCCCTGGTGCAGCATGAGGTCATTTCCATTCATTTAGGACAGTAATAGTGTAATTATTGCATTACATACAGAGTTAGAGCAGTATAATGCTTTGGTGGTTGGAAATATAATCATGTCTTGCATTCAAGAGAAAATGTTTTGTTTGTGAGTAACACAGATCCAGATGTTAGATATGTTCAGGAAGGTGACATCTCATTATGTCAATAGAAATCAACTTTACTGTTCTTCCCACTGGTCCCATAAGTGTCTTTAAAGTTGCACAGCACAGCCTGGGACCAGGTAATTCAATCTGGCACTTGGAGTGCAAGCTGAGATCTTTTGCCTCTCTTAGCAAACCCTGAGTGCCAGGACCCTGACTGTTACACTGCTTCTGAGGAAGTCAGGATTCTATTTATGCAGGAGAAGTTCTGAGAAAGTGAGCTAAAACAGTTTTCCAAATATTTGTACATCTTAAGCATGAACAGAGGGCTAGAGCCAACATCTAGTCTCTTTAGTCAGCTTCACAGGGCTTAGCTCCAGAGCAGGACTGCTTTATCACCGTCCACAGAAATATCACGAAAACATTCCATAGATTATTCTAAAAATTCTTCTAAGGTTCTCCCTTTAGTGGTGCAAAAAGCCGTAAAACTGAGGTTGGGAAGCAGATAGTGGCCCTCTCTTAAGTGTACATTGTTACTTCAGTTTCCAGAGCTTTAGGTGGGGTACGATTCAGTGGTGAGATTGTATCATCGATTCAAAGCCAGAAAGTGTTATTTAGGCCAAGTTTTGTTTGTGCCTCATTTTGCTCCAAAGACACAACTGACTCATGTCAGCATGGTCCTAACTCTTCTCTGTCAGGACATTTTTAAAGGCTGTTTATTAAAGTAACATTGCTGATCCCTCTAGTCATTCTGCCCTTTCAACATTGGTCACATATCAGCTTGTGTTTCTTTTGGCAGTTTCATTCTTTAAGTTTGTCTAAGCTCCTGGGGCTGTGTGAGCTACAAGTAATGAGAGAGTGGAAGAAAAGGAGACCGTCATTCTTCTTCCCTCCGTAAACAATAGGTGGTGGTTGGGTGGAGAAAATGCAGTAGAAATTTATTTCCTCTTCTGTCTGATTAGGTTCCTGTAATTTCATAATATCAGTCTGAAAAGTGGGGTCCTCCTCAATTTTTCTAGTCAAAAAGGAATCATAGCTTCTACCATTTGTTAAACTCCAGAAGAAAGCATTCCTTCACTTCCAAAACTTATTCAATCCAGGTTGACCATGATCCTTCCTCGAGGAGTCTCTTACATGTATACCCGTTAGTTGTGGCTTTTTGGAGTACTGGAGTGTAACTGAGAAAGAAAGGTCAAGTGTCTCTTAAAGTAATGTTGCCACATGCCATTTCACAAATTGTTTGAGATTTGCAGTCCTTTGTGCAATATGCCATACATATATGGTCAGAAGCTCAGACGTCTGACTTATGGTATAATTTACATCTCTACTTTTCCTCAGAAAATAAGGAATACTTTATTTGCTATCTCCTTTCATGATGGCAACAGTTGTTTTAATAACTAATGTTCCTAATACCTATATGTTTTTTAATCCCTGTCTGAAACATATGGTTGATAGAGCCATTCCTACAGATGTGCTGATGTTTCCAAAATAGTTTGTCCAAGCAGTAAATTTTTCTAGATGTAGAAATACCTAAAGTAGTCACTTTTGAGAAGAGAGCTTTCACAACATGGTGGTAGATTTCAAGTGCAGCACTTATAGATTCATGCAGATGAGCAGTGTAATTAGAGCAGCTGGAGAAGATGGATTTCATGTCAAGGATTTGTTCTTGAGCAGAAAACTAAATTTTGAATGTATTTAAATGTATTTTGAATTTTTATATTGCTGTCATTAAAGTCACCATTATTATTCAACAAAGAAAGGATGCTCTTGTCGATATAAGCACCTTTTATGAGTAAAAAGACTGATAATAATTATGATTAGAAGTTCCACAGTGGAGTTATAGAAGTTCTCACTACTACTTCAGAGCTGTTTCTTTGATTGTCAGATTTCTGATGAGAAATACCATAAAACTAACATCTTCTTATGATAAATACCTTTCATCTCATTTGTTAGTCACATAAAGAGCAGGGGTACTTCAAAAGCTGATCATCTGCAATACAGTTTTTTTTACTAGAAGACAAAATAGAAATCTAGAAGTTATTAATAATGAAGGAAAAACGTAGGCAATAAAAAAGGAATATTCCTTTCTATCCTTCATTAATGACAATGACTGAAGCCTCCATTTAATTTGAGACCATGCTCATGCCAATGCAAAACTGTTATTTGGTGGCAGAAATTAATCGCTTTCATAGAATAAGTAGCCTTCATCCATTTCTCTGAGGAACAGTCCATCTTACTTGTGGAGAATGACCTTCTTCCAGCTTTTTAGGCTTTGGTATGTGTACCCAACAATTTTTTAAAGCTTTTCAAATATATTTAGAATAGAATAGTTATCCTTAGGTAGATAATTAACACTGTCATCAGATGCTGAATTTTCATGAAAATGTTCTTTCATATGAGGTAGACCAGATGTCATAAAGTGCAAAATCAACATTATCTGATTCTGACTTGAGTGGTGCACATTTAGCACAGAAAGGTTATTGTTTAAGTTATTTTCTTTCTTGTAACTCAGATGTAACTGGAAAACAATTCCTTTTAATGTCTTTAGCATTTTTATATTGCTGTCATTACAGTCTACCTCATCTCATCACTTGAGCATATTATTAAACTTTCAGAAGTTGTTCCTAGTACATTTGTATGGTCATGAATACTGATTTATCATCTTTGGTATCAGTTGTTATCTTTCTTTTAATAAATGTGGGGTCCATTCTTGTGTTCCTTCTTTTGTGATATCAATGAAAAAGAAAATATTCACAATTAGGCAAGAGGTAATCTGGGTCAAAGAGAAATGAACAGCAGAAAACTCCAAGTATTTAGCATAGAAATGTAAGAAGCATGTGGCTGACTGACCACTTATACTTTGGAAACAATTACACCAAACAATATTGCTCTGAGTTAATCTACTTTAAGGAGGCTTTGCACCCAAGAGTGCTGATAGTTTACAAATGTGCACCTGGCTCTGGAATAGTTTTTTTCTAAACAGAGTATTCCTGATAATATATTTGTATCCTGTGACCAAATTTGTAATTGCACATGTTTCAGATGTTTTCCTGTAGTTAAATTTCAGCTTTTTTTAGCCTTTCGGACTACTCCCCAGTGAGTGGTCAAGAGATTCTTAAGAGAGAAAAGGATGGGGGATTCCTAAACTGTCAAGTGCTGTGTTTTTGTGAAGCAAAACATCTCAGGCTGAAAGAAGGAGATCAAACTGCAGTATTACCACACTAGCCCGTGGGAACTGAAGCAATAGTGTAATCATCAGTGACTAGGGCCAGAGTCATATCCAGTGTTAACTTGGGACAGGCGCGGTATTGGATTAGAGCCCTCTGTTTTTATTACTCAGAAAGTTCAATTACTATTATGGCAGTTATCCCAAGGCCCCTTTTTTTTTGTCTTTTTTTCTCTTCTCTTCTCTCAGCTTATACTCAGTGATAATAAGAAGTTGGTCCCTGTCACAATAATCAAACAAAGTAAGTTTGTATTTTTATTTTTTTTTTAAATTTATTCTTATACTCTGCAAGAGTAATGAAATTAAAATGAATGTCTGGCTAATGAGATGATCTGCAGCTGGTCCTATAATAACATAAGCGTAGAATGTCACTTTTGACCTTGATATGTCACAGGAAAGAGATGCACAATGAAGAGATCATGTAGAGGAAACATAGTTTGCAGTCTCTTAAACTAAATGTAAATACAGAAAATATTAGAATGGTGTCCTGATCTGCAAATATTAAGCTGAGGGAAGGTTTTCAGAATGCTGAGGCTTGTTTCAGGTGTAGTTTTGTTTCTCATTCTGAGTTCTTTTAAATTCGCTTCTAATATGTCTGTGTTGTTTCCACAGTTATTCAAAATCGGACGCAGTCAAAAACACCAGATAGTTCTTCTCTGCCAGGAGCAATATTAGGTGACTAGAAGGATTTTTACCATTTTTCTTAACCCTTTGTTGAAAATTAGAACTTTTCTAAAATGCTTTTTATTTTCTTGACCTTGGCAGTTCTTTCCCTACATATCCAAGGGTATTTTGCAGCTGGTTCAGACAGTATTTGTTACATTATATGGTGGTACAGATGGTTCAAGAATGTTGTAGCTTAAGTGAAATAGAATGATTTCATTGTCATTGTATTTAAATAAAGACACTGCCACTGTTTTAGTAAAGTTCTTTCATACTTCAAGTGAAGTTCTGTGGCAAAGACCTTGTTGAGGTTTGGGATTGTTCTTACTGGGCTTTCAATGTAGCATAACATACCATCTACAGACACAAACCTGTACTGAGATATTACACTACAGTGATCTGGCAATCAGAACTTGATTTTAGATCTTGGGGCATAACCCTCCACGCCATTCAGTTTCATGTTTTATGTTCTTGTTTGACCTACGAGAATACACAGTATCAGCTTAGAACATAAAAAGAGGGGAAAGTCCATCACAGAGCGCTCAGTGTGTTCAACTACTGCTCTGCCTGAAATAGACATGAAAGGCTCACTACATCATGCAGCCTGGGACCAATTTATTACTGGGTTCAGGAGGGAATTTTTAATCCTTTATATATGGAAATATTTTCTATAACTGCATAACTTTGCTTTAAGTTTGCTTTGTGAGAGTTTCAGTGTATTGATGAGAATCAAACATACACGTAGTAACTCAGTTTGGTGTTGAGTCTTCTTGGCCCACCAGACAGAACATCCCAGCATCTGTGATGCTGTGCACTCCAGGGTCGTGTGTTCCAGTATTGATTTGTTTTCAACTCTGATTAATCATGAAATAGTGGGAATATGGGAATAGAGTGAGTGGTAGAAAGGGGAATTAGCATCAAATGGGAATGATAATTACTGAATAGGATTAACTCATTTCCCAGATACTCAGACTAAACTCCCAATGGTTCAGTTGTAGTTGCTCACATAACTTGGAGGACAGACAGTGTATTTGCATCTCTTTTGAAATTAATGGCACACATCTTTCTCTGTAGTGCACCTTATTGTTCCAGGTCTCAATGAAAGTCAGCAGAAACTTCCTCCTCTCCTGACAATAGATGGCATATCTCCAGCATCCAGGAAAAAACTGAGTAAGCAGAAATGAACTTGTATTTTTTTGTGAACAGTATCAGAAGTGTAGCAATGTGAGATCATGGATGTAAGCAGAAAAGTAATTTATTCCTCTTTTACCTTCTTTTTTTTTCCAATTTTATAATTAAAAATTAGCTTGGACATAAAGATTCATGGAAATTCACTTAATTTGAAACACGTGGGCATTTTAAGGTGTTTCAAAATCTGTAATTAAATCCATTAAAAATGGCAGCGAGGAATTAGAGCACTTAAGTACAGGTTTCATGTGTGTCTTGTGGACACTCCAGAAACCTGCAGGAAAAACATTATTTGGGGCTTTTGTTGTGCATTATTATCTGTGAGTAGCATAATTGTGGATAATAAAGCTATCTTTAAAAACTTTAATAATGCCCTAGGACATCTTTCACAGATCCCTTGAGCAGAATTCAGGAGCTGATGACTTTTGGCTTGACTAGTCTTAATACTTCTCAGCCTGGCTTGCTTTGCAGGGAGGCAACAGCAGAGATTGTTTCTGTTAAGATGCTGTGCACATTTACGGATAGAGCTACCCAGTAGAATAATATTTCAGTGTGTTTGAGTAAGAATATGTTTGTACTGAGGTTGAATTCCTTAAAAGTTGGTATTACCAGCATTTGTCAGACAAATACTGTTAACATCATCTGTGGATACTGAAAATTCAAGCTAAGTTTAGAAACATAACTGCAGTATTTATATTACAGAGCATTCAGAGTTTTTAATCAGAATAATAAAGTTAATCACACATTAACTTGATTAATAATATTTTCTTTGAATAGCAAGCATGGAAAACAACCTCTTTATCATTACTACCTTAGTGTTAACATGCATATAATGTACAGTTAACAAACTCAGTAGACCATATTTTGTCAAATCCATTTTTCATACGCCTTAGTTTTAGAAAAACATGGTTTAAGACCTCTGATATCAGTTTTGAACTGCAATATCTAGAAATTTTACATTTGCTTTCATTTTCTACCAGTAAAATGATATCTTTCTGTAGGAAAATGGTGTTTTGTTTACAGATAGGTCATAACGTTTGACAGTTTGCCCAGTAAAAATTGCAGAATGTGACTGAGCAAAAGATGACAAAAAATATAGAGGTAGCTTTGTCCTAGACATGTCCAGCTTCCTCATCCAGACCAGTGCAGAACCTGGACTTCTAAATTTAAGTGTCTAAAATAGCTGGTTAGCACGATGCCAGTTTGGAGCCACTCTTTTTTGTTACACAAACACCTTTGGGAAAATAACCAGGGCAGACAAGTGAGGCTTTGTTATGTGCAGCTCACTGTGTGTTCCTTAGCAGAGAACATGAAGTATGTGGGTGTTCACACAAGGGACTCCTGAATTTCGAAGGGAAGAGTCATTGTAAAAAGTTAAGCAAAAGTACTTTGAGAAATAATATAAATGTATAAAGTAATTGACAAAAAGATGTGTTGACCAAATCCATACAGGTATCTTTCAGTGGTGCCTGAGAATGGTGTATGTCTACAGTAAAATGCTATAAAGCTTACGCTGTGTGTGAGGTCATGACTAATTCTGATTTGCTGACTTACTGCAACTATTTTAATTCTGTATTATTTAGAAAAATCAAAATAATGCATCACAAAATTTAAAAAATAATTACTGGATTCTCAAAGTGTTTTTTTCTGTCTTTCAAATTAGTCAAAAATCATACTGCATGGAGGTTTTTTTTTCATTTATTTGTTTGGTTTTTTGTTTGTTTGTTTTAATATTAGTAGTCCAGAAAAAGCCCACAACAGATGTGTTATTCAAGTCAAAATTAACTACTCTCCCCTGTATCCACTACTGATCTTTATATCTGTTGGAATAGAAGGCTATTGCCATACTACTGTAATTGTTAGAAGTAGTGTCAAAGAAAATAAGGACATGACTAGTATGACAATTCCATTGTATTTGAGAATGTGTTAGACTGTTCTTGTATAGCACTTGAAAAAATATTGCATCTTTTAATTTTGAAAATCATTTTTGCTCTTAAGGCTCAAATACTAGACAACTGAAAAACACTGGAAACCATTTTGCACTGTGAAAGTAAAGATCCATAAGGCATTAAATCCTTGCTGTAAATTTTATTTTTAGAGTATTTTTAATGAACAAAGCAAAACCACAAATGTGTGTGTTTAGCATAACTAGATAGAGCTTTGTATTGGTTGTACAGTGGAAGTTCATTCCTTCCTAAAAGTATTCAGCTTTCCACATTTATCCATGTTGGCTTACTTTGTCAAACTGAAGTGAGACAGAAATAAATCTGTGGTAGAAGAGAGCAGAGACATGTTTGCAATTACTCCCTAATGTCTTTGTCCTTTTAGCTAAGAATGAAACTGGAGTGTGGCCTGCTGAATCCAAAACACCAGAAGTTCAAGAAATCTCCCCTCAGTCCCTTCCAGGTAATGAAAATTTTACTTTTAGAAACTCTGTGTTATATCTTTGCCAAATATATGAACTAAAATTAAATCCATCTTTGTGTTGCTTAATCTGCAGTTAGAGTCAGTAGCTGGAAAACAGGAGGATAGCATAGCTGAATTGGTAACAATGAGTTATTGAAGGGGATAAAAATCTGAATCTAACTTTGGAGGAAAGTTTCAGAAGATAGAAATGTTAGGTTTATAAAACCCCTTAGAGTTAAAATTGTGGGGTGCTGGGTTGTGAAAAATGGCAAAAAGAGTTTTCTTGTGATATAGTTTGATATTCTGACTTTAACAAAATATGTCAAGAAGAAAACTAGGAATAAAGGCATGATTGTGCAAAATGGAACAGTCACAGTAACAAGCTCTATTTCAGAGGTGCCAAGGATGATGGCACGATGTTCCATTTAAGCTCAGGTTTGAACATGTTAGTCTTAACCACACTCTGTTGGCATACTGGTCCTATTAATGTAAATTGGACCTGTTCACACACATGGGAAAGGAGTATAAAATTTGATCCTAGATTCATATCCAAGGTTATGTGTCCATGAAATGTATATTAACTTTTATATTGGAAAGACTGAAGTTTGTTGTCATCTACTCATGGCTGAAAAATATCACTTGGTTAAAAGGGTATAGTCAGATGCTGATATTTTAGCTGTTCAATAACGTATAGTGAAATTTTGAACACTGCAGGATTTACTGCCTCTATTTGCTTAGGAAACAAGCCAGTGTAACATAGAAAGGCTACTTTATGAATTTGTATGACAAGTACAGTCATATATTTTAACTTTTCCAATCGGAGGGGGGAAAGTATTGGGAAGAACTAAATTGTTCAAAGTCAAATGATGAAGATTAACTTTACATCCACTTGACTGACTCACATTTCACTATTGTTTAAGAAGGCATAGATCTTCATTTTCTGTAGTCTGGCTCTTATCCCATAACTGAGTCTGAAGTCTTGATTCTGCTGTCAAAAACAAGGGTCAGTGTCTGCCGGCTTATTTGCTAAAAGGAAGAAAGGACACATGAAGAATGGCAAGACTTTAAAATTTAAAAAACTTAAAAACCCATAAGGAATCTCTGGTTCGTTGGTTGCTTGGTTTGGTTTGGTATATGTTTCGAGGTCTCTTGTGGAATTAAATTTTGTCCTTATTTTACTAATTTATTTGCCTAGTATTAGTAACTGCAGAACAGGCAACCCAGAAGTATGTTTTCTAGAACTTTGCCATTTTGTGAAAGTGAGAACTGAAGGCATAAATCTATGTAACTGGCTCTCCATCAGAATTGTAGTCTGAAGCTTGAATTCATCAAATCAAAATATATTATTCCTTTTGATGGAATGTACTGGTTAATCAGCTAAACAGTGTGAAATGTGGCACCTGGGAAGGAGGGAATTGATTCATTCTATTTCCTTTTCTTTATGTTCTGTAATTATGTTTATGTACCAGCATGTAGTAATTCTAACTATAAACATTGTTATCTCTAGACATAGCACAGAATTGTATGCTTATGAAGTTGGATAGGGTGTTTCATTATACGTGGCAATAATTGGCAAGTACTGGCTTTTTTTAGTAAGAATTTAGTAACTCTTTGTTACAATCAAACACATTCTTATTGCTGTCACAACAATACTTTTTACTAAAATATTTAGAATCATTTTCTTCTTCCATTTCATGCTTTGTTTGTGGTTTTGCTTCCATGTCTTTTTTTTTTCCCTTGGCCATACCTTTCAGTCATTATTTGTTGATTTCAGCACCAGTGTCTTGTGTTAAAGTAGAGGTATGTCACACTACTTACATTAAAGAATGTATTCATTATGGTTACAATATTTCAGCTAAAGAGAAAAATAAAGTTAGGAAATGGGGAAATGAAAGTGAATTCTTTAGAAGAAAAGAGTGTAATTCTGTCTTGCTATGGCATATGTAAATAGCTTGAATACTTAAGCATTTGAGCCAGACTTTTTTGAGTAACTTAAGCAAGAGATCTGAGCCTCAGCCTCTTGCAAGGGTTGCGTTTGAGAGACAGTGTAATACATAGGCATGATTAATTGAGTTTAGCAACAAGATCTGCTTCATTATATTTCATTCAGATATCACTATACAAAAACCATACTTGATTCTTTGAGTAAGACATAGTAAGTATTTGCTGTGGAAGGTTTAAGGACTGGTGCCAAAAGTGGCAACAGAACACTGATTTGAAAAGAGTTCTGTGCTGTCATAGCTGTTGTGTCAACAGCCATGCTAGAAGGGGAAAAAGGAGCCTGAAGTATTTCAGCAAGCAGGCTATCTGTTCTTGTATTCCACAGAGTCTTTATCAAAGGGTGTGTTTTGTGATGTGCTACAGTTTAGTAATTTTTTTTAATGCATTTATTAACCAGGCCTCCCATCATTTTCTTCATTTCAAGCCTCCCCTCCCTTGGCATGCACTTCCATGGAAAGACTCTTAGTAAGCTCTTTCATTCCTTGTTTTTGCCAAGCTTGTCACAACATTTTCCATTCAGTATTAATTTATTCTTAACACAACAGCACAAATTCTTCAATCATTGAAATGTTGTCTAATATATCTCAAACAAGTGCCACATTTTTTTCTTCCCATTTAATGGAGTATGGGTCTATGTATTAACTTCATGAGGAAATTTGAGCCTACCAACGCTTAGAAATATGAGCACATATGTCTGGGACATGGAAGACCTACAAGACTGGAGGAACTGTGAAGTAGGGAACAGGCTAGATATGAAAAGTGCCACCTTTGAATCCGTTAACTAGGGTTAATGTTTAGTTGAGGTAACTCCTTTGTTGCCATGTTTCCCAAGTGCTCTTCCTCCTGTCCTCCTTCTGGCCCCTGAAGAATTTCCCTTGTTCTCACATGTTGTATCAGGAATGAGTTTACTGCTTGCATCAGAGTAACTTAATTCCTATTGTGGAGGAAGAGAGGGTCAAGAGAGTTTAGAGGAAACACAGTCTAAGAAACATTGCCTAAGGGTGTTCTTGTTGTGTTCTATGCTTACCTTGCTTGGTTGTGTTGACCCCTTACTTTGTAGATACTCTTGAACCAGTACAGTAGGCTGAGTTTACCTGGTGCCCTGAATAGTAGAGGCATTTTTCTTTTCTCTAATGTAGCTTTCAGAGCCTAACTTTCTACTTCCTGTATCTTTTTTTACAAAAATGTCTGCTCTTGTTTCATGTCATCCCTACAATGTTCTGTGCAAAACTGAGGAGAGATTGATTTCTTTTGTCCCAATTCTAGGCATGCTTTATTTTGTTCAGCTTGCTTGGATAATTTAGCTGTCAGGACATCCTTCATATGGGCATAAACTATCTGACCTTGTAAAAATATCCAGAGCATAATAACTTCTGTATTTGCTTTTGATGTGGGATTGTTTGAGCTATTTTCATGATTGCTTCTCACCAGCAAGAAATGTTAGCTTTTGAGGTACTTCTGACATATGGATTTGTTAGTTGTTTCTTCAAGGTTCTTATGGTTGAATTTCATAAGTTTCACAGAGATAAATTACTTCAACTTCTCTGTAGAACAAAATCCTCCTTTCACTGATGGCAGGAACAGCTCTGTAACTGACTTGGAAGCTGAGTTGGGTCCTAATAAGGCACTGTCTGTAAAGATTTCAGATTTTGTGGCTCTGAAAAGCATTCTACTATAGACTAGAAAATAGTGTAATTGTTGTAACTGTAGTAGCATCTAAATGACTATTTAGAATGTGGAAAATGGCATGTTTTTCAGGAAATGAAATAAGAAGCTTATAAACCTACATGATCAGTTCTTGCTTGAAGCACATTCAGTAGATTGTGGGAAAATGTGGAGAGCATGCTGGAAAAACAAAAGTAACTGTCTTCCATTGTGTCTCAAGAGAAAGTAATATTTTATTAAACTGAATGAATACTAAAGCTTAATGCTTTAGTATTTTATTGATGCTGATCACCAATATTAAAGATGTCTTCTGAGTACCAGCATGTGGTAAATACTGTGCAGTTTGCTCTGTGGAAGGAATTAATGCTCTTGCCACATTCAAGGCTGATACCTTGCCATTCAGTGTTCCGTATCCATAAGCTCTGTCATTTTATAGTCTGAGATGACCAGTTGTGTTACTGTGTGACTGAGTAAATGCCAATGGGATCTCTAACAAGAGGGAGAAGAAGGAAGTGATCATGACTTACCTACCATTGGAATTAATTGTTATGTGAAACTGCTGGAAGAGTACAGTTATGCACTAATGTATGTTTTAACACGACCAGTGAGTCAGCTTGGGTATATTTAATGGCAATTTAATAAGCTGCCCATGCTTTACTCTGAAGATGTAGACTTAGAAGAATGAATGGAAGTCAAAACCCACTATTTTATTACTAGAAAAATGAAAGAGATGAGATATTATAGGTGAATATTTATTCTTTTCCTGATAATATTTATATTAGAAGGATTAAAAATAATTCAGAATAGCAGGGGAAATGTTTGTAAATACACTTCATGATGTAATGGATCTTGTTTATAATATATATCATAATGAATTTGTGAGGCTGTAACAGACATACTGGGTGAGATTCTGATCTTTTCTCTTTGTGACTTATATTTTCCTTTGTTTATGTAAAACTGCAACAAAATAATCCAAAACAGCATATAGACACATATGAAAACAAAAGTAAATATTAATCATGATGGAATTGAGGAGCAGTAGAAATTACTTTAATCAGGTGACATAAAATGGTGGTAAGAAAAGCAGTGGGCTTCAGGCAGTAGATAAAGGAAAGCTTAGAAGGATTCTAAATTAAATAAAGCTTCTTTCTTCTAGCTCAGGCTGAGAAAACACATGGACCTGAGGAATTTAAATCAACGCCTAAACCCAAATTGGTGCAAACTCAAAACATACTGGGTAACTAATTTTGCTGCTATTTACATTCTTCATACATTAAATGCTTTTTTCATCTCCAGCAAAATTTTTCTCCTACTTGCTGCATCTCCTTTGTATTGGCTCGAAAGGAAGTACTAATTAAAAAATTCTGGTTCCTTTTGTGGTTCTGATGACTCACACTGGAATGAAACATAAAGCAGGATGCGTCCAGCTCTGGCTAAACTGTGGCTTTCACAGATTTTACTGGGTGATTCAATTTTATTTTTCCAATATGTCTATGTGATCTGCATGGTTAATGTAACATAAAATTTCCATCTGTAAAATTACCCTTACTGATAGAATTGTAAAAACTACCTCTTTGTTTTTCTCCTGATGACAGGTTGTTATAGGTAACATCAACGGTGATGCATATGGACAATTTTATATTGCATGTGATGTTATGTAATTGTATTTGCCTAGGATCAAAGAAAATCTCCACTGATTTTTTCATTTTTTTTGTCTCTATGTTTTATTGTTAGTTTTGTGATTTGAAACAGCATCTGTTTACTTCTGGCATTTGGAATTCTAAATTCTCTAATGTTGATTTTATTGCTTGTACCTTAATTCCCAAGCCACACAAAATTATGAAGACAAATCTAAACTTGAGATTACATTTATTTATTTTTGGTTTTTGAACTTTGATTAGATCTTTCTAAAGTGCAGGAGGCCTACATAAAGGGAAGGATCAGAAATGCTTGCAGAACTGAAATACGGATCTCCCCATGAAGAGAACGGCTAACACTTCTCAATAAATGTATTTTCATGTAATCCTATTGATTCATGGTAGTGTCCTACTCTTGCTTTTGTCCTTTTTCATTTACAGTTGCAAGGAGATTTCCAGAATTTACTGAAGCTGAGCTGTCAATCTAATTTTCATTTTCACTTTTAAGTAGCCTTTTTTTTTTTTACAATACTCAACCTTTCTGATTTTTCCCATGCTTGTAAAGATCAAAACTATGAAACTTAATCAAGATGGATGACAGATTAATTTCAAACCAGGTGGTCATAATTACTGACAAAGGTTCATTATCATATTCCTGTGATTGATGGATATTTGTGCTACAATTAGGAAAAAAGTGTTATCTTTCATATTCCCCATATCTTTTTAAGTGACAAATTCATGTGGTTTTTTTCCTAGGTTAGAGCTACTTCTTTTGTTTTATTGAATATCACTTCTTGTCAGGAGTGAGTAGTTTACACTTCAAATATAGATCCATGCTGTGCCTTGTAGTGTATTTAATCAAGTAAAGTTTTGGTTATTTCTTTTATCATAGCTTCTAATGAAATACAGCTACCTCCTTCTGGATCCAGAATCTCTGATGCTCCAAAAAGTCCATTGACAGAACGTGGTAATTACTTTCTTTGTAAATATGAGTAAACATTAGTGAAAATATATCTTCAGAAAATTTACAAATTCCTTCTTTCATTCTAAGCCTGGTTTTTGCTTTATTGTTGTGACAGATTAATGCTTCATTTAAGACAAAAAAACAAACATGCTCATGGGATAAATTTTATCCATAGGACAAAGCTGATGTAAAACTGAGTAACTTAAACTTAGCTAAAATTTGGACTCTTAGTTTTGTAATTTTCTTGGCAGAACCCCACAAGCCTCTGAGACTGACTGTATTCAACATTTGGATACTGTTCCAACCAACATCAGTTCTGTGGGTTTTCATGTATTTCACCAAATACTTGTATGCTTGATTAAAATGCTTCCATAATTTGTAGATGTTGTTGTGGTTTAAGTGTTCATAAATTAGATTTGTTAGTTGTTTGGTGATGAACTTCACAACACTTTGAAAGGCCTGATATTTAAGAAAGTATGGTGCTGCTCACATTTTCAAAATACTTTTACTTGTATTATTGTCATAATGCTATGATCAAAATCTTATGGGTGAAGAGGAAGCATACCATTTATTTCTTTTTCTTAAAGTTATACTTATTATATATATATCCATTTACATGTATGTATATTTGTATAGGCATATATACTTAAATATAGGCATATATATGTATATGTATATAATGCTAATAATTTCTTTTTAGTGTTATGGAAATTTAAGAATCATCATTAGTCTAGATTTAAAAGTCTAGATTTTTGCTTACCATAAAGCAAAGAATATTAATTCCTTCCTTCCTCCCTCCCTCCTTCCCTCCCTCCATTCCTCCCTCCCATCTCTTATCATCTCATGCCTCTACTCCTCTACATCATAACCCTTGTCTTCCTTCCTCAAGACCTCTGCTTTCATAACAGACTTGTGTAGCCAAATCTCCCCAAACAATTCCTTGTTGCTGCTTTTTGTATGAACAGCTATTACATTGTTAGTTACTCAGAATGCCCTTTAACCAGATGAATCATTAATTTTTATTTCACTAAACATTAGGCAAGAAGTTATGGTAGAATAGTGCTGGCTTATTTAGATGTGAAGTACCTCTGCTTTCTGTTAGGTAATAAAAACCAATTTTAGTGGTAAAGGTAGAATAATAGCAACAGTTGAGGCAAAATACATGTTTCATTCCAGTATCTATTCTGGTTTTGTTCTCATGACTTCCACTAGTTTCACTTAGCAAAAGTGAGATTTCATTCTGTGAGGCTGGGCCCCATCACTGGGTCAGCTGGAGCATCCATGCTTCCCATGAAGTCAATGCTGAAGTCAAAGATATTTTGTGAGAGTGAGAGGATGATTATACAGAGATTTCTCTGCACTGTGCCTCTGCATGCTCTGATCACCTGCTGTTATAAAATCAGCAAAGAAAGCAAAATTTCATTTTTATGAAGTTCAAGTGCCTGTGACCTTTATTCTGCCCTAGTTCTCCTGAATATATTTTTTCCTTTATCTTCTCTATCTTGATTGTGTTAGAGGGAGATATCTCCTTTGTTTTATAAACTTCCTGTGTGGTCAGTATATTTTGAATTCAAATGTTTCTGAAAAGATAACTTTGTTAACATGCCTTCAATGTTCTGATGCCTTTGGGAGATCTCTCATAGTTCTTACTGGATGTAAATGGATCAATGGAAACTTTGGTCAAAAGCTCTGAATCATATGGCTTTTGGTATTATTTTCTTCTCTATAAATACAGAACAGAATGGTTCCAGTTGCAAGGGACCTACAATGATCTTCTGGTCCAGCTACTGAGTCCAACTATATCAGGATAGTAACTTGGAATGACAATGGCTAGTGTGATAAAATGGGTTGAAAGTAACTGGAAAATCAGATATAATATATGAAATAAAAGTCTGTTCACTTTTTGGCATATATTCATATCGCCTACATTAGAAACGAACCCTACACTAAGTAATTTAAATATTTTTTTTCAATCTCAAGCATTCAGGGACATTTAAATTTTAAATTCTGGTATGACTTTTTTCAAAAATCCTCAACTTGATAAACCACAGTTAAAAAGAGAGATGGAAATTTTCCCTTATAAAGACATTGTAACATAAATGGGCATAAGTTTACTGGAAAGAATAGTACTTACGGGCCACTAAGTAGTGAATAGGATCTGTTTCTTAAAAGCAGGACATAAGTGCTAAACCTGCACATGGTGGAAACTTGTTCATGATGGCTTTTAGGTAAGAATGCACAAGTCCATCTTGATTCCCTGTTTTCATTAAAGCACACCTCAGGTTATCCACACTTCAAAGTTAAATAAGCAGAAGGTCTTTGTAAAAATCTTCATTACAGATAACAGATAAAAGGTGCTGTTTGCTAACTTTCATGATTATTTCACTGACTTTATGGTACTACTCTTTTCTTATCTTTTCCCACTACAACTCCTTTAAAATTAAGTTACACATATGTAATAGTGACCTGTTTATATAGACCTGCAAGTGCTGTGAATATCAAATGTATTGTGTTTGGGTTGTAGCTGCCTTGCTATGAATAGGAACCTCTTTAGCAATATAGATTCAGTCTGATTAGATAATGTGTGCCAAAATATGAATGGGGTAAAAATTAGTAGAACAAAGAGACCTTCAAACCAAATAAAAACTTGCTAGTTACAGTTGAAATTAGCTTTTTTATCACTTGCAAGGAGAATAACTATCTTGGAATTATAAACATGTTTTTCATGTTTGCTCTTAGCTACTCAGAGTCCAGCCTTGGAATCTGTATCTCTCCCTTCTGCAGAAACCAGAGAGACGGAAATGGGTAATTAGCAGATTAGTTCCATGATTTTTTTTTCCATTTTCTTATCATCACATAGATTTGCAAATGGTAATCTTAATATCTGCTTTAGAGTCTTGGCTACCAACGCTCACAGAGAGATGCTTATTCACCATTCTTGTGTTCTGTGTAACCAGCTGAAAAACTTACTTGTTTTGGCTTAAAGACGGTGCTGTCATATCTCCTCAATACCATGTTTCTTTTTGTAAAGCTGCAGCTCTTATCCAGAAAATTTAATAAGATTGAATTCCTTGCTAGTAAGAGTCCTTTCAGGGATGTGGAACTCACTTTTCAAGGCCAGAAAACTTTATTTCCAGCCATCATTGTCATGGCAGTTGTCTCATGTCTCATTTTGGGCTGTCTGCCATCTTGCTCAGCTTTGCATTCGCATCACCTGGAACTGCACAGCCTTCACAAAGCTATTTCATGCTAATCCATCAACTCACTCATCTCTCAGCATTTTAAGCTCAGATTCTTTTTTCAGCTTTTGAGGAAAAACAGTCTGTTTCTTCAGGATCCAAACCATCTGGTACCACAGAAGTGCAAACAACCAGATCCAGTAATTGTTTCTCATAAGGTTAATCCTCCTGGCAGTTAGGAATTTTTAAAGGAGACATAGTGCCTCTCATTAAATAGTTTGGTCAGTTTGACATAAATGAAGAATAACTAAAAGTGTGAAAGTGCTCCATCAAAATATCAGATTTTTTTTAATATTTTATATTAAATATTGAACTAGTAGTTCTGAGGTTTTTTTTTATTTGGTAACAGTATGTAATTCTTAGCTTTAAATTAAGTTGGACTTACAGCAAAAATGACATTTAAATAGTCTTGTCCACACCTGAGATTCATACGTGGAATATTCTGATTTGCTGAAGTGTTCAAAGTTGCAAGAGATGAACGAAAACTGCAGAAATTCCAACATATTTTGAAATTGTAGCTCTTCTTTTAGCCTTTCTGTATAAACATAGACAGAAAGTGCCTAGGTTTCAAAAATGGCACTATAAAAACCTGTCATTAAATATTCAGGGACTGTCTTGGTCCTTAGAAAATTTCTATTATATGGTTTTTTATGTTGTAGTTGTTATTTACCTGGGACAACTGACAGTTACCCAAAAGAATGGGAAAAAATGAGAGCCAGTTGGAATGGATTCCTTTCATTAGCATGCCAATAGTGTAATGCCTGATGCATATGTTTTTGGAAGAAATTAACACTGGAGGAAATCCATTAGTGAAGGGGAAATTTATTGCAACTGTCAACCATTCACATCTGACAAAGGACAGTTTATATGTTTCATTTGGTCCAGTGCCTGTTTTGTCATCCTTTTTCCGTTTCCTGTTTCAACACCACTGTATCCTCCTTCCTGATCCTAGGAGCTCTAGAGAAAAATTCCATGCAGTCCCAGTTTGCTACTTTTTGTTCATATTTTGTTCTCTTATTTTGAATAGCCTTGTATTTCTCCTTTTAAGCTCTGTAGATCAATTTCTTTTTGTGTGATTCTGAGAACAACTCCGTCATTAATTGCATTACGTGTCTGTGCATTAATGCATGTTTTTGGAAATCGTTTTCAAGTCACAATCAGTTATTGTACATTGAGACTCTACCTTTCTGTGGAACATAATGTGTTAAATATTCCTCAGAAGTTTTTTCAGCTCATAAAAATTACAATGCTATTGCAGGATGGTTCTTGTCACTTCAAAACAATTCAGCATCATTTTTGCTTTTATTTTCCAGCTTCACATGACTTTCTTCATGTTATTTCTACTCCTCAAACTTTTCCATCTTCAGAAATACCAGGCACTGGTAAATTATAATAATTATTTCAGAAGCATACCCTTTTGATTGGTTACTGCTGAAAAGTTTATTACTGCTTTCTTGTTGATGATTTCAGACAGCTATTGCATACTGCTTCCCTTGGGTATTGCCCTACGTGTTACTTTTTCGAGTTCTGTATCAGCATCCCCATTCCTGGGATGAGGCACAGCACAGTTTTATAGCAAGACTGCAATCACCTTACAGAATAATGCAGTATTGATCAAATAGGTGTGTCAAGACAAGATTTCAATTTTGCAAGACTTAAGACTGTTACAGTCAAGTAAAAATATGATACTTTCTAGTGAGCAGATTCTTTTTCTGTCTCTCTTTCTGTCAGTTTTTCAATGCCCATGTACACTTTGCTGTGATTTTTCCTGTGTATTGTCCTGAAATAGAAAGTCAACACATCTCAGGCCAGACTTTTCTAACTAAGCTATACTTTGAATTATAGCTTTGGAAACAGGTTGTTTTTCATGTAGCCTTTAGTATGTGAGAATGCTTAAGTTTTTTAAGCCTTGCTTGAGCAAGTACAAGTTAGGAGATGAGGGCAATAGGGAAGGGGTAGGAGGAGGTGAAGGAGGGAGCCTAGATCTTCTTTGACCAATGCAGCAGTAGTCTTCAAAATTCTCTGCTGAATAATCTGCCAGTTCTTGGCATCCCAATACAGTTTAGATTCGGTATATTATTCTACAAAGCATCCTACTCCCAGGTAATGATTTTAAATCAAACTAGTTCCTCTGCTACATGAGACATCTGGGACCAAATCTGACTGAAAAAAAAAAAAGGGCCAAAATTGAGATAAGGTAAATAGAGCTAAATGACGTAATGAAGTGGTACCAAGATACTTTAATCTCCCAAAAATCACAGGTTTTCCTAAATTTCTGAATAATTTTTATCTTCATAGATATATGTGGTATACATTGTAGAGCTGGTTTTTTGGGGTACTATTTATGGCAAGTGCATCCGTTGTTAGAAATATCATGGGATAAAATTGATAAGATGACTTTATTTAGTTGTGAATATTTTTTTTCAATTTTTTTTTTAACCTTGCTGATACTTTTGGAAGCTTTCCGTTGCTTTAGTTGTCACCATCCCAGTAATTCATACCACTTATTGCTGCCATTAACTAGATTCTCATCTGTGCTCATCGTTCATCTTTCTAGATGGAGGATCAGGGATGTAGAAGTGGGTTCCCTTTAATTGGTTGTGTTTGGTTTTCTCATTAGTGAGGTTCCCAGCTATGGACCTGCCTTTCTCAGTTTTGGTTTGTTTTTTTTTTTCTTTTTTTTTCTGTACTCAGAGAACTTCACTGTGACATGGAATAAAAAACTTAACATATATTTCTGTGTAATGTTTCTGTGAAAAGATTGTTTTGAGGAGCTTTATACTGGCCAGCCCACTGACTGTTTTCTGGATCAAGAGGTGTTTTCTTACTACCTCCCATTCATAATGTGCCAGCATTACTAACCAGTAATAAGCATTCTCATTAGTATGAATAATTAGGTCATCTGGTTTCCACATCAACTTCCACACCACCTAGTAGTTCATGAGATAGAGTAACGCTTATGTGATTTGCAAGCAATTTTCCCTGTGCTTCCATTTTAACAATGCAACATTTGTCTCCTGAGTCCTGTGCTATCCAAGTAGTCCTGAGGCAATTTTAAGCCTTTTAACACAAGATTATCTTTTCAGATTTAGATGGAAGGAAGCCTCTTTCTTCAAGATTCACAACATCTGGCATACCAGAAATGCCATCAATCTCATCTGGTAATGGTATCTTTCTTCGTTGTGGTTCTCCTGCCATCTAGACAGTCTCTTAAAAGACACAGCAATGCTTTGTTAAATAGAGGTTTTAGTCTGATTTGTTCTGTATAAAAGTGCAGTTGGAGAGAAAGACCAGTTGTATCTTCTGCAACATTTGAAATTTGAAAAGAATGTTTGAATAACACTGACTATTTTATTTTTTTTACACTGGCAAACAATTAGCTCAATTGTCCTGTGTGGATGTTGTCCAGTTTTTTTGTGAAGGACTGTGTGTGTATATATATGGAGACCTATTATTAGAAATGGTTAAGTAACTGTTAACATGTCAAATTTGTTCCTTTTGTACACTGGATACAAAAGTGTCTCCATAGGGGGAAAAAAGTTTTATATACTGTTCCTAACAATACCCATCAAATTTTAACCATGACAAAATTCCAGGCACTGATTTATTTAGTGGGTCATTGAATATTGTGAGAAAAGGATCAAGTTTAAGGGACGTGAAGAGAAGGGTTTCCATTCTCACAGATCGGTAATATCAAAATATCCCAGGGAAATTACTAGGCACCACTTCCTAATTAACAAAAACTTCATCCTAGTGCATGTTTGTAAACTCTCACCTAGTCTTGCATCCCTCACGTTTGAAGCCAAGTCCAAAACAATGGGCAAAGGTGCATAGTGCTAGATTTAATGCTAGCTTATGTATTGGGTTGTGCATTTTCCCTGTACAAAATTAGGATAAGAGAGTGCAAGGAAGTCATGTCGGTGAAGTTATCTGTTTTTTCAGTCAGCAAAGTGTCATTGGATTGTACAAGTTTAAGCTGTAAGATGATCTAGAATTCTGAGGAAAATTTTCCTTTTGTCACCTGTTTGCAAGCATTTCTCTACAGATAGAGAAATTCTCTACATTGTGCTTTATTAGTGCCAGGGACAGTAATTTCTGTCCCATAGAATGAAGGATCAGAAAAGAAATCAGATCTTGAATTCTAAATATGAAGCTGTGTTTCTTAGTTATCATGTTACCTCTGCAATTACTGTTAGTGTCTTTAAAGGAAATGTAAGGAGTGGGTTGGTGAATTAGACATTTAGACATTTTTCTGCTGATGGAAAGCCATTTAGCTACTGAG
>JAWWEW010000001.1:16836833-16877586 GCA_035583185.1 Anabacerthia variegaticeps | reverse complement strand
TTTAATTGGATTTTTTTCAGTATCTTCGTTCCATAAGCTTGCTTTCTTCTTGCCTCCCTTTGCCCAGTTTTCTTGCAGTTTTTCAGATTTATTTGCTTTCCTATTCTCCTCATGGGATTTTTTTTTTCCATTTTACTTGCGTCATTCTGTTTAATTTTTTGCATCTGATAAAAATGCAAGACAAGAATTGTCCTCCGAGATCTTGTTGTGGTTTTAGCTGAAATGTTATTTCTCTTGGGCCTATGTCGGGGTGAAGAATAAGTGTAGAGATGAAAGGGCCATTCATGGCACTTTCACATTTCTTGCAATGTTATTATCTTCTTCATATTTCTTGTAACATCATCTTTTGCATCACCAGTGCATATTTACACATTTGCATTAGAAAATCCATTGCATGTGCATTTGAGACTTTTTCCCTCTTTCAGGTCCCTCATTTCTTAGAAATGTGTTGAAACCTCTTCAGTCTATATGTTCTGCTAATGCCAAAAAGAGTGCTTTGTTTTGCTTGTGTGATTGATTTTTTTTCCAGCTTCACTGGACTCTAATCATATTGCTTTCCTGTCCCAAACATCTGCATCTGCAAAAATACCAAAAAATAGAAACTAGTAAATTGTATTTATGGTACTTCCATAGGCTAGTATTTTGTGTTGTATTAAGGATGTTAAACTTAGAGGCTGTTTGCTCTGATTGCCTGGTGTTGATTGAAGCAGATTTTGCCCACAGTATCTGATAGTTAGGCTCTGTAACTACATGGTGATGTTCTGTGGCACTGGATCAAATAAGTAAACCACAGGAATTAATATTGTTTTGTGTCATTTTGAACTGTTGAATATAAGGACCTATAGCTAAATGGATTCATTATCAGCTATAAACATATATCCTTGACTGAGGCATTTTACCATAGGGGATTTTCTGTTAGCTGTATAGTACAGATTATTTTGCAGTTCTCTCTATTTCTAAATTTTTTTTTTTTTTGTTATTTTATTTCACCTTTGAACTTTCTTACTGGGATCATAGGTATTCAAGATTAAATTCATATTCATTGCAAGAGATGAAAAGAAAAATTATCCTAAACCTGGCAGTCAGTATTTCAACAGTATCATTTTGGATTTTATGCCTCACTGTCTGGCTTATCACAAAAGCTCTGTTAATTTATATTATGTCAATTAGATAAAATATCACAATTAAATGACAAATTGCATGATGTGTAGTATATTAAAACCCTTAACTCAAAATACTGACATCTGCTATATAGAAACAAGCAAAGCTTTGGCAATACAAATACCTGGTTGTAGAAATTCATATTTGCATGTTTTTAAAATATGTAGGTCTTTTTCTATGGGTGAAAAAGTCAAAAGCACAGGGTTTTCCTGTTACTGATCAACTGACTCCTGTTATAAGTCTGTTTTTAAGGGGACTGCAGTTTCTGTCAGGATGTGTCTGTTAGGTGCATGTGACATCCTCAAAACTTGGAGGTTTTGTTCCTTTCTTTTCAAGTTGGAAATTTTATGAAACTATTGTAGTGGTGTTGCATTTTGCAAAGCAGTGTAAAACAATTTTACTTTTCCTGATTTTTTTTTTTTCCCTCCTTCCTATGCCTGCATCATATGAATCTATCTCAGGGCTATTTACATTTTTCTGCAGCCACAAGTTCAGCTGACCTGGAAAAATCTATGCCTCCACTTTCCAGAACACCTCATGTATTAGCAACAACTACGGGTAATAACAATGCATTAGCTTTTCAGCTAAACCCCTTGTAGTGTCTTCACAGCAATTTTTGAAATCTTATTAATTTTAGATATTTTGGTTATCTTCCATATTGTCTTCTGCTTGAGTCATGATCACTAGTGCAGGCAGAGAACATACCCTTTTTTACATCACAACCTGTGCTGAGAAACTCACCTGATGGTGCTTCTGATCTCACATTTGTTGCTCAAAAAGCTACTAGGGCTAGTTTGGGATATCCTTACATGAAGTAATCTAGATTTATTATTACTACTACTACTAACAATAATAATATTTTAATATGAATTTTAAAATTACTTTGTTTTTTTCTTATAATCGTAATTGTTATACACTTAGAAAGAACATGCATTTGTATACTATATATTATTTTGTCAGGATAGGAAGCTTCTTTTTTACTATTTTTTACTGTTCAGTAATTTTTTTAACTTTATTTTACCCTTGTTCTTCACATATGTATATGTACACAGATTATACAACATTGAAATTCGCTGACAAAATATTGACAGAAAACAAAGAACTGAAGAGAATTAAGACAGTCATTTTTTCTTCACAGAAAGATATTTGCAGTGCTTTTAATTTTTGTACTTTATATTTTTTCTGCCTTTTTTGGACTGTTTTCTCTTTATAACCATGGTGATAGAAATTCTTTTATCTTTGTATTTTCTGGGTTTCTTTAAACTAAAGGGCCTTTTCTAGGTAATGCTATTTAAAGTAATATTAGCTTTAGTTGACTGACACTTTAGTTTTAGTTCTTATTTTAGCAATTAGGTTCAGCTCACGCTCTAAACCAGCACTGCTTCATAGTTGAGGTAAAGCATGTGTATGGTGGGTGCACCTCTGCATTGCAAATTAGGTATAGCCTATAAGATTTTTGTTGTTCTTCTGCAACTAAAAAAGCTACATGTAGAATTAATAATCTGAGATATTGTGACCTGGTTTTTTATAGCTTTCAGTGGTATGCCACCTGTTCTTTCAAGTCCTGTGACACCTGCTAGGCCTGAAATAGCAGATGCTGGACCAGGTACAATAATCTCTACCTAGTTCTTAATTCAGTAGCTCAAACAATGCTCTAAAACTCACTGAAGTGAGTACACTGTTATTGCTTTCAGTGCACGTTTGGATTGGCCATAACACCTGAATTTTGAATTTTTGTTGCTGTTAGTAGTTGAAATTAGTGCTTTCTCACAGTTATAGTGTGTATGACAGCTCATAGTCATATTACTCTCTTTCAGAGAGAGTAATGTTTTGGGAAACATGCCACATGGATAATTGAGAAAACAATATTTTTGTATAGTAGTTCTAATGAAAACACTGCAAAGAGCCATAGGCTGCATGTTATTGTTGTAATCTTGTTAAAAATACTAAGGATAGTGTATCCTTAACAGCATGAAATTGATTAACAGTTACAGACACTCAATGGTTTTGGATTAAGACCATGGTTGGATCAGCTGTTGGCTTTCTACTCCAAAATTATATGTTTTAATGTTTGACTAATTGATTACTTAACATGTCCTCTTCATTAAATTCCTTCATTTCACACAATATCATCTCCCTTGAGTATTGAAGCAAAACTCAAACTGTTCAAGAGCTTTACTTAAAACCTTACTCGGCAGTGGTTGAGATCCAGAGCAGTTGCAAAGACAAGAGGAAATAAACATCCAGAATTTCTGCCCATCATAAATGTGCCAATTTACTGTGACTGAAGCTCTGTGCAGTTCTGAATTTCTCCCTAATGCATACTAAACTGTCCAAGCATTAGTGAAATATTTGTTGTTCTTGTAAAAATAAATTTGTTTTTGCTTATGAAGGAAGAGCTTTTTCCATTAGCTCTTTGCTCTCTTATGACTGTCCTCATTTCTTCCAGCAGCAACAAGTGAATCCATTCTGGAATCTTTCACACCTAAAACTTCTCGTCCTTTTCAATGGCCAAGGGTAACATTAGGTAATGTTGTTTTCACCCAGTGAAAAACTCTATGTTTGTTTTGAGTACTTCATCCCATATGAATTTCTTCTGGCATATCATTTCACATGCATAGATACTCTTTTTCCTGGTTAAAGAGTCTTGTTCTTCCATTGTCATTAGACCGATTGTTCTTGACGTAGCTAAGAACATATTTCTGGGTGGTTTTACTGTCTCAGAGAAGTAAAACTTGCCTCTTGCATGACCAAACACCATCATCCTCTTACTAGCGTGTTCTTTCTCTTTTACTCCCAATGCACACGCATGTGCTGATTGTGTCTGATTGTAAAGCTTTCAAAATGGAAATTTTAATTACTTTAAAGTCACAGAATCTTATTTCTGTTGAATGCACAGCATTTCAGTACCATCTCCATTCCACACTTTAAAATCCTATTTCATCAGCTGCTTTGACATTCCACACTAAGTTGTCTTTTCTTCAATATAAACTTGTGACATGTGCTGTTTGTTATGGGAAATGCTTGTTAAACAAATTTTTATTGCAAACTGAGTTCTTTCTTTCAGCTCCAAAAGAAATACCGCTTATTCCCTCTAAACTGAAACCATCTGCTACCCCAGAAATACAGCATGTGAAACCTGGTAATTGTGCACACCATTTTTATAAGTTGGCATGCAGAGAGATGTGTTCACTAAAATTATCTAAGCAAAACTTCCTTGAAAGGAAAGAGCTATGTAGTACATAAGTATCCTGACTAGCTCATCATTCTAAAATTGGTCATTTGATGTTGCCTAACATAAGGAATGAAAGTTAAACTCATCAGTTTTATGCATTTGGGTCCAGTGATAAAATATAAACAAGTTCTCCAGTGTTGTAACCTTTCTAAAGGTTACAATGAAATGGAAAAAAATTCTTCTGGGTGGCACAAGAGTGTTTTACTATCACCTGTATAAGCAATATGTGTTATTATTATTTCTATCATCTCCTTTGCCAATCCTCATCTCAGACAGACATACTATGGCAAAGATGACATCTTTGCTAGTCCAAATAGTTTGTTGATTGAAAATAAAGTACTCCCCATGTGATCAGTAATCCTCATGTAGAGAATCCAATGGAAAGCACTGCCATTTTAGTGGAAATAGGAGATCTTTATCAAAGTAGAAAGAAAAACTTTCATATACACGAAATTTCAGTCTTTGACAATACGAACATTACCGTAGTGTTGTGTCTTTCTGTCTTTTCTGCTTTTTGTTCAAACAAACTCATCTCTATTAATTTTCTTCTTATTTGGCATTAAGGGAAATTAATTTACGTCCCTTAGTGATTCAGGTACTTGATCAATAAATATTATTATGTGGAATACTAGAGCCCTAAAAGATTTCTGTTCTCAGGTAGTATAAACAGACAGGTCAGTAAAAGGCAGGAGCTGCCTTTGTTTTCTTATACCTCTCTTACAATTAACTGCAGGTACTGATTTAATATTTTCAGCAAGATTTTGGTATTTTGAAGTTTCCTCTTTCATATAGATTCTCCAGTATTTGTTATGGACTACATTCTTTTCTTCAGTCAGAAACCTCATCCATCCTTTCTCACTATTCTCCCATAACATAAAATAAATTTTTTTGTTAACTGAATCAAGTAACTGATTAAAAATGTTCTGGGAACATAAATATGGGAAAGGAGCCTTAGAAACAGACTCTCACACATAGCCACAAGCATACAGTGTGCAATTTCGTAGGAAACAAAACTAAAAGGAGTGTAGGGTGTTACACAAAGGAGTAAGACTAACCTAGACAGTTTAAAAAACAACTCCCCTGAACTACTGAGATGAAAACACTTTTGGCTTACTGCTGGTACAGCTACTGATTGGTTTGGTTATACCTGAATTTTTCTTTTCTAGCCCCTAAACCACCACTTTTGGAGCCTAAAACTTCTCTGACTGTTGAACAACCTAAAACAACCCTAGGTAATACATGTTTCTGTAGCTGTTGGTCATTCTTTTTTGTAGTCCAAGCCACAGTTTGTACTCTGGCACTTCCTCTCATAGCTTTTTCTGTATTTAATTCAATTTTCTGAAAGAGGAAAAAAGTTAGGAGATAAGCATTCAGAAATGCTTTTTCTAAACTTAGGAGAAAAACAAACCTTTTTTCTTTCATACAGTTTCACTAGTTCTATACTACAGGAAAATTTTGGGGATCAGAATTGTCTTCCATTTTATTGAGAGCTCTTCTACACCAACACTATTTACCCTCAGAAAATAATCAGCAACTTGTTGGAAATACAACTGAAAAGCCAAGTGTAAGTGTAGTATTGCAGGTGCTAATCCTAGAACTCTCAGTGAAGGATTCCTGCGGCACTAGGTGAATGTGTTAATTCTACTGTTCTATGAATCCCTCTGAATGTCATTTTGGCTTGAAAAACACCTCTCAGACACTTAATGTCGCAGTCTGTTCTGTTATTTCTGTAAATGTCAGACGCTTTTCCACTGTGTCTGTTGCTATCAAACATTTTATTGGAAAGAGGTCTCGTAGCACTACTTTTTAAAAATGAACAAAATTACTGACTATACTGCCTGAAAGTGACTTTAAACTTTATCTGAGGTCAAACTAACAGTCAGATTAGCTAATTACAGTTTCAGCCCATGCATGTTCAGGGGAGAAAGCGTTTCTATGACTGGTTATTCTTAATTTTTACCATTTACATGATGGTACTTTTATTAACAGAATTCAGTTAATGACTGAATTCTACAGTTAGGAAGCAGTTCCATGTTTTATTATTGATTCCATGTTTTTCCAGCTGCCTGACAGTAATTTCCTTACAGGGCTGAAAATTGAGCACATTTTTGCGTATTTTGTCTATTTCTGTCTTCTGATGGCTTTAAATTGACCTGGAATTCACAGGGATAAAGAGCACTGTTGTTTTACCTTTTAGGTATCCTACAAAAATGAATTTACTAACTTAACAAAAGGAACATTAGAATGTGATTTCAAGCTACAATTACGTATTTTAAATGTAATTACTCACTCTTACAGTGAGGACCAGGCAGAGATTTTGCTGGGGAAGTGAAGTCTAAGGAAGAGATTTTTGAGAAACCTTCTTGGCATATCTGATTTTGCCATTTGATTTTGTTCCCAGTGGCCATTTGTTGCCTCATCTGATTTTTATGTGATGCAGTGGAAAGAATAAATTTATAATCCAGTATATTTCTTTCAGCTCCTAAAGAAGCAAAACTCACACCTTCTGCATCTAAACCTAGACCATCTTCCAGACCCAAAAAGCCACGAACTAAACCTGGTAACTACCTTCCATAGCAAACATGTGTTATAGTTTATCACTGAAGTAGTGCATTTTAGCTTAAATTTATTCTGTGTGAAGTTTGGCAGTTAATCGTGAGAGATGAGGAATTACCCTTTGAGGAATAATAATTTTGTATTGAATCCAAAAAGTTAAAAAAAAAAAAAAAAAAATAAACAAAGCAAGATAATTTTTACCTTTTGTGTCTCAAATCTCCAACTCACACAGCCCATCATTGAAACAAATTTTCCTGCTTTTCATTTCAAAATAGCAAATTTTCCGACTTAATTCAGCATAGGGTCCAAAACATGCAAATTCTGCTCCTTTGCTTGTGGCTACAGCACCTTATATAGAACCATAGGATTTGTATTGATTCAGTGATCATTAATGCATATGTAGACTTAACTGAAGCTGTGGTAATAACAGTGGAATTCTGTTCTGGAATTTAGTAAAGGCATATTTCATGATCGCAAATGAAATAGCACCTTCACACTGGGGTTGAATTTGGTCTATGGTGGATGGCAGAGAATAAAATACACCTGGAATTTTCTGGACCTGAAGAATAAGTAAATAGAGTTACATGGTTTATAACGAAGCTAAAAAGCTTAAAATTGCATAATTGTTTATTAATGCTGGAAGAGATGAGACAATTTTATTAAATTCATTCCAGATTCTCTGCAAATAATTTTTTTCTCATAAAAAGAAATCCCTCTCTTCAGACCAAATTATTCCCTGTGAAGCTTGTTAAGTGAATGGTACTTATGACTTGGAACAGTCTCAAAATAGTGTGTATAATTAGTTTTTCATGCTGATTACAACTCCGACATAATTTTTAGTGTAGGAAATCCAGTATTGTATTACAAGAATAATTACTTTTGTCTCTGCTGTAGAAGCTTATGTCTGAATATAGGTCTGAATCTTGTATGTTGTTTTTTGAAAAGAAGAAAACCAACTCATTTGGCAGCTGTTGCATGAAATTATTTTGCACCCTTGGACTGCCAAGATCAAGATTTTATACTGATGTCTCCACACTGAATAGCTACATAGCAAGTTTCTATGTGTCCAAAATCACAGTTTGAGGCACATCGTACAATATTCATCAGTCACTTTTTCTTTCCTAGTTAAAATCTGTGTTGGGAGGTATAAGTAATAGATGACAGACTAAGAAGAGTCAAAGCAGAGTATACAAATAAATCAAAGTTTGAAGGTTTGGATATGCACAGAGAATACTTAATGACTGTAGACATATTTAAGAATGAAAATATACTCCAATTGTAAAGTCATGCTAATACTAAAAAAACCTACCAAGGTTATCTTCAAAGATCTTTATATTTTTCAGAGTCTTTGGATTTTATTCCTTTCAAATTAAGTACTCTAGATAGACATAGGAAGCTTGTTAACTTAATTATCTAATGTGCTGCGGTACTAGTGAATCTACTGGGATCTTCAGCCTTACCTTCTGTGATTTTACAGTTATTTACACCTGTAATCTTTCACATCTAACCTTTGTATCCCTATGGATGAAACCCAGGAAAATTAATGGAAAGATTTACCAAAGAAAAAGGATTTCTCTGAAACTGTTTCTTTTTAGTGGTCTACAGCCATAAACAGAAAAAAAAACTTCAGTAAAGCAGGAAGATGAAGATTCAGAGAGCTCCTCTGCTCTTGTGTTCCCGTAGCATAAATGCAGTTTTATTTTCTAAGAGCCACAAGAGTCACTAAGGGTAGTTACAAACATTCAGTAAATTTGTCATTTACTCAGTGTTTCTGAGTACTTGGGAAGAGGTGAATTTTAACTGGGAAGGAAGAACAGCTGAGCCATACCAGCAGCTGAAAACTAGATAGAGATGCACCTGCATTTCTCTCAAGAAAATTCTCTTTATTCCAGCAGCAGCCATTCCAGTGTCAGTCACTACGAGGAGTCCCTACACATATGAACGTCCAAAGACTACAGAGGGTAATGATTATGAGTCATCTTTAGTCATTCTTCTTTTCATGGGTCTAATAATATGTGCAGTTGAAAGCACCATTTCCTGTAGGCTTCTTGTTTATTCATATGTGGTCCAAACCCAGCAAATGGAAGTATAATCTTGGTGCTTGATTACTTCTCCATGTTTCTAAAGTGGGAAGATCTTCTGAGAGATAGTATCAAAAGCATCAATTGCAATCAAAGTTTTATTTGTTGTGAAGCCTGTTTTAAAAATCTGTAGATGCATAGGAGAGTTTAGAGAGAAAAGGTTTTATCTTTAGGTGTGTGTGTCTGTATGTTTTATGCTACTTAATTTGTTAATGCCTTGAGAGGAGAGAGTTTATGCATTAGTACTATTTAATACATTTTCTTTACTGACAGGAAACTTTTATACATTCTGCCATTTCATAATTTTTTTCCCATTTGGCATAGATTATGAGGGGAAAAAAGATATGATATATTGGTTTTGTTATCCAAATTGTAAGAGGATCTAATGAGAAAAAACTAAGAGGGTTTACCAAAATAAGCTTTTTCAGACAATTAGTAGGTATAGCTGTACCAATGGCAGCCTTTTAGTCCTCTGTTTAATTGTCCACCTTAGAGGAAAAACTTAATTGTTTTGTCATGGTCAGCACGTTGCTCTCAAATAGTAACAGACTTCAATGTGGGCATTCCCGGCATTTTTGTGTATCAAGAGTCCCTTGTTGTCTCTGAGTTAAGCTCCATGATCTCTTCTCTGGCTTGTTCTAAGATTTACTGATTTCTATCCACATATTATGCTCCTGTTGCCATCAAGTTTGCCCAATTTCTTATTTAACCTGTATTATTAGAACTTCAATTGTCCACGGTTTTAAAAAGTAAAAGTTAGTTTGAAGATCCACATTACTGTGGTGTTGTAGTAGCACCTGCTTTTATCCTAACCAGTGTAGTAATTTTAGGTTTTCAGAGTATGTTCCACACTTACTTTGTCACACTGTTTCTGTTGCAGTCTTGGAACCTATTACTCTTAGAATTGAACCACCAAGGTCAACGATAGGTAATGATATTTCCTTGGCCAGCTGTCGTGTTTGCTTTTTTCCATCACAGAAAGCATCATTGAAGTTAATCACCTTATGCCTTAGGATTGTTTCATTTAACTTCATTTTTCTTCTAGGTAATTCTCTTGCTTGGCATTCATGACCATTGGGCTTATTGCTCTTTTCACAGCTGGAATGTATCCTGGTTTTTAAGAAAATTATTCTGGCAGCTCTGAATCACCTTTCACATAATTATGCTTGTTTGTGCTTGTTCCAGTTTTTATTTTTTTTTTTTTTAAAGTAAAACCTAAGCTTCAAAAATAACTGAAATTCCACCTTCTTGCTTAGATTGTTGCAAACACATGGAGAGCAATACCTGACTTTCCTACTTCCTAAAAAGAGACTTTTCTTCTCTGTTGCAGGTGTGAGGTTTCTGTGCTTGTGTGTTCAGCTGGTATCAGATAGTAATTGCTGTGCAATTTAAACAACTCATTACCCACATTTTCTCTTCCAGCTCCAAGGGAGACTCAACGTGTTCCTTCCAAAACTAAAACTTCACCCAAACCTCATCTCCCACAAGCCAAAGATGGTAAACTGCTTTGTGATTATTTCTAATACAGTTTCTATTGGATTGAAATGTATTTCTAGGCAGCTCTTTAGTTATCTGAGCCAGTTAAAACAAAATGGGGTTCTGTTTTGCTGTGCTCAGCAATTTACTTGCAGTTTTCAGGACTAGTAACATTTGCTAGGTATTTTTCAACATGCAAAAGAAAAAAAAAGACAAGAATAATTCTGTTATGCTCAGATTAACTGTGTTAACTAAAGCAAATACCAAGCAATTAAAATAGGCACTGTGGCTACCTGGGTGGTACAATTATTTCCCACATTGCTTTGCATTGGTAGAATAAATATGTTTCCCTTTTAAGTAACAATTACTTATTTTCATGACGTTATTATTTCCTGCATGAGAGAGTAAATTGTCCTATACAAAGTTAGTATTTGTTTATAAATATTTGTTGGCATTAATGATCATTTAAACCATATTCCAAAATGCTGTATTTTTGTCATGACTTGTGAGTGCAGTTGAATTCAGTAGCAGGCAGAAAAATTCTGTCCACCATCCAGTTGGTAATATCAGCAGAAAATTGAAAGGGTTTCAAACATTAACATTTGTTATCTTTTTTTAAATATAAAAAGTTTCATGATAGTGAATTTACTGATGACCTTTAAATTGTAGACATGGAGCAATAATTTTTTTTTATCTGATATTATCCATTAGATGTGATTATCTCATGTAGAAAGCAGTCAAAATCTTTTCCTTTCATAATTTTTTAACCATGACTGCTGATTACAAAACATTACTTTCAAATTGCACCTTGAATGCAACTTCTCATAAACTCAGTTTTTACCTCAGTGTTCCATTTTTCATTATTATGGTTAGTGTGGCCTTCTCAAAAATGGTTAATGGTTTTGTCACACAAATGTTACAATCTTGTACCGTTTTGTGGGTTTTGGATTTTTTTTTATTGTGATCCATACAGAAGAATTGACACAGAGACGGATACCATCAATTTCACATCCTTATGGCTCCTAAACACACAGTTTTGGTTTAGATCCATACCTGTTTAGAGCTGAATTATATGATCATACAACACAATACACCACAGTGCTCTTTAATAACATGGCATCCAGTAAACGAACAAGTAGTCTCTGATTCCAAGGGTATATATAAACTGCCTTTGAAATACACCACAAAAGGAAGAGATTTGTGTCTCTGGAAAGCCATTTTTGAATAATATAATATATATTTGGATATATATTGAAGTCCACGGGAGAAGAAAGCTCATATTATCTTGCAGATTACACTGCTTTCTCAGAGATTCCTTTTCATATAACTGTTTCTGTATGAGGCAGCGTATATAGTATGTGATTCAGAATGGAATTTCTAGACAAGTACTAGTAATTGTAAGTGGAGTTATTCTCTTCAATTTTTAAAATATCATCTATGTTTTATTTCTGATATAGTCCTGGAATCTCTAATACTTAGAACTGATCAACTAAAACCAACAATAGCTGACAGTTTTATCTAGAGGGTAGATCACCCGGAGATCATCACATTGAGCTTTTTTCTCAGTGTATGCTGAGCATCACAAATACAGCTTCATCACACTCTGCTGTCATAATTCTTTAATACTGAATTTCATCCGGTAAGGGGTTTGTGTGGTTTTTCACACTAACAATTCATAATCATCTTTTCTGGTTTTTTCCTCACACAAATGTGTTCTGTAAAGTGGACAGAAGCACTACAATTTACCTTGTCTCTATACTACATGGACTCTTGGACTACTTGTCTCTATATTCAGTTTCTACTATATACTGCTTCACCTTTTATACTGGTCCATCCATACTGGCCTTGGTTTATGTTATCCTCTTACAGAGGTTCTCCATCAGCACTATTTTTTCATGTACCAAGCTTTCATATTTCATGCTTTTTATGTTTCCAGAGGGTCCCAAAGGCATGTGTTCTTTTTTAATATTATGCCTTCTGTCAGTATAAGTTCTTGAATTTTATTTTTTTTTTCAGTTCCTAAAGAACCACAGCATGTTCCTTCCAAAACTAGATCACCAAGCTCAGAGATGTCACAAACAAAGTCTGGTGAGTACATTGTTTCTTTAGCTTATCATACTGAGATATGTGTCTTACGAATTCTACTGTGATCAGTGGAGCTTCAGAATTATATGTATCCCTTTGGCATATATGCTGGAGCATTTCTTGCGGGATAAAAGCCACTGACATGTGGAATTTACAAGCAACCTGGTAATTTTAAAATCTGTCTTCAGTTCTTCATTACTCACTTTTACAGTGGGCATTTTCTGTGCAATTCTCAGTTAAAATAGGTCTTTTCTGTGTGAATTTGCTTGGGGTTTGGCAAGGTGAAGGTGAAAAGGAGGGGTGTCATTTAAATAAGGATGGAGAAAGTATGTTGTGCAACTCACACTAGCTATTGCATGAGGTACTGTAGTGGGCTGACCACAGCCAGCAGCTAAGCACACGCTAGCCACTTGCTCATTCCACCCCACAGTGGTTTGGGGGAGAGAATCAGGGAAGCAGAAGTGAGGGAAAAAAAATTGTGGCTCAGGATAAAGGCAGTTTAAGAAGTGAAGGATAAAATAGTGGGGAAAAACCCAAATGATACCACCCACCACATCCCAGTAGCAGACCAATGCCAGTCTAGGAACAATGGATCCTTTGGAAAGTTTTGTTGCTAAGCTTAGCATTATATGAGGTGGAATATCCCTTTGGTCACCTTGGTTCAGCTGTCCTGGCTGTGTACCCACCTGGCATCTTATCCACCCTCAGCTTACTTGCTTGGGGACAGAGTGAAAAAGAAAACTTCTTTATGCTGTAACAAGCAATAATCAGCAATAGCTAAAACAGTGGTCTGTTATCAACACTGTCTTGGTCACAAATCTAAAACAGTACCACAGGGGCTGCTGTGAAGAAAATAAATTCCATCCCAGCCAGAACCAGTATGGGTATCCAAGGTATATGCAGTATTAAATGGTATTGGTGAGAAAATGGGCAGAGAGATGACAATTCAGGTTCCTTTTCCCCCCAGTAAGTCTGCAGCTATTGCTTGGAAAAAACCTTTGAAATAAATCAGGAAAGTGTACAGAGTTGAAGGTGAAAAACCACCCACAGTCTCTTTGTGGCTTTTACAAAAGCTTCAGATTTATATTTGGGATCTGTTCTGTATTAAAGCTATTACCTTGCACTGGAGGCAATTCTGAGCAGTTTAATAGTCTGAAGTGTTGAGTTTCAGAGAGGAATGACCATCTGTCATCAGCTGTAGCAGGGATAGTATGATTATTGTGGATTATTATTATAGTGATTGCAACATTTTGATTGTTCTTGATAATACTTGGGTTTGTTGTTTTATTTGCTAATGCAGTTCAGGAACCAATTAAGTACAGAACTGAGAAACCGAAGTCAACAACAGGTAATGATGCTTTCTTGTTTGAATAGTTATATTGTCTTTCTGCCTCAGCACAAATCATTAAGAATATACCTGCAAAAATTTGTCAACTTTCTTTGCATGTTCCTTAATAATTTAACAGGCAAGGTTCTCTGTCTCTTTTCTTGCTTTCTACAAAACAGTTAAGGAGAATCCTTGCTCCTTTCAAGTTGTTATGCACAAAACATAGGGCAATTTCGTTCAGCATTTAATGATAAGAGGCAGGGGGTAGATCAGAACACAACCCTAAGTATATGTCTTCAGTCATTCTGTAGGGGTGGCATCGTTTCAGTTGGTTGTATGGTTTGGGTGGGCAGAGCTGCATGCTGCCAGCTTTCTTTCTCTGCTTCCCTTTCCCTCTAGTTTATGAAATTAAATTCAGCCCTTCATAGAGGACTGGTAAATAATTCTATTTCACTCGAACTTCAATTTCACTGTCAGAACACAAGTACTTCAGTGACCTTGGATCACATGATTGCTTGAGGTATAGCCAATTGACTAAGGCATTTTTGTCCCTTGAATCTGGTACTGTGAATCATTCCAGGACAACCTCCATTTCAGAGTACTGGTGTCTTTGTACTTATTTTGTTTTCTTCTTCTTTTACTTTTTAAAGTCCTCATCTTAAATGGAACCAGCAATTCTCTCACATGCTTAGTTGATGTTTTCTTACAGAAGATTATTTCTTTTCTCTATAACCTGATTTTGTTCAAAAAAACCCCTCTTTTACATCCCTTTCATAGAATACCTTTGGTTCAAATCTTTGTTTTGTTTTTGTTGACTGCTATGGGTGGTAGTTGACACTGATACCTCAGAAAACTTCAGTAATGTTTAACCCAGTTTCTTTCTTTCAGCTCCTAAAGATACACGTCATGGGCCTTCCAAACCTAAAACTTCTCCTGGTCCGCGTGTTCCTCCAACCAGAGCAAGTAAGCTTATCAATATTTTGCCCCTTAGTGCATGAAAGTGTCATCAGTTTGGAAATTTTCAAAACTGAGGATTTCTCTGAAGATGTACAGTTGCTTATTGCATAAGCTGTGTTTCACTGTCATAATTGAATTTTGCTATATAGCTGTCATGGAACAAGATAATCAGCTGGACATTTATACATGTTAATAACATACAATGATAGACATGTGTGGGCTAACACTCATCTTGAGCCCTTGCATATAGGGAAATTTGCATCTTAATTTCCATAGAGTGTGACAGAAATACTTGTATTTTTTTAGTTACTCATTTATAAATATACAATTACAGTACTTTCCCCTTCCCAAAACTTTGGAAATAGTTCTGTCCATTTGAAAATTAGCAGTAAATTTCCATGTTTCTTCTGCTTGATTGTTTTGCTGTAGAATTTTTTTTAATGCAAAGTTAATTTAAATGAGCAGTAGCGTCTTTGAATATGAAACGCCTGAGAAGCACAACTAGGGGAAGTGTTAGAGCTACAGCAGTTTACTCTGCAGAAAGCTCTGTTTGCAATTGCTGAGAGGAGTGGAGAGTTAATCTGACACTGCACTGTAATAGTCACTTTGTCTTCAGTCTTTGCACTGAAATAACACTGATCGCACTGACAGGAGATCTCTTTGTGACTATTTTCAAATGACAGAAGTAATTTCTAAAAAATTCCTTAGCAGAAAATGAATCTCCTGTCCAGAAAATCAAAAGACGCATGATGAATCATCATCCTCAATAACGTGTTCTAAACTTTGCACATCTTCACAGGTCCAAGAATCATCACCCTCAATAACATATTTAAAACTCTGCTCATCTTCACAGGTCCAAAAGAAAGTCGACGAGTCCCTTCCAAGCCCAGGACATCAGCAAGTCCAGATGTACCACCCACAAAACCTGGTAAATACGTTGTTGTTTTGTTGTGCTTGGATATTCAAAATTTCTTTTGGGTTGTCCTTCCTCAATGAATAAAATGTTCATTAACATTCCTTAATATTACAAATACATTTTCTAGTTATCATTAAATTCGTGTTTAAAGGAAAAAAGAACTGGTTTCTATTTTTAATGTCTCAGTTTTAGTGAGTTCTCAATGCTTTTCAGCCACACGACAGTTATCACTTAGGAATAATCTGTATAGCAGGGTAGACAACATGCAAGTATTGTAAGAAGTAGGAAGAAGTTGCATCTCTTTTGTGCCTATCAAAAGATGCTTAGAGAAAAACATGGTTGAGAGCCTTTGTGTATGACTCCAAATATCTGTAACGCAAACCACTCGTGTGTTTGTGTGACCTGGTGCTGGAATTTGACCCTTAAAATATGCTTAATAAGGATTTAAAACTAGTAAACTGCCAAACCTCCTAATGGTTCTGAAAGTATCAGTGAAACATTATTTTAAGTTAATATGTATTGATTAATTTCACAAATAATTTATTTTAAAAAAATTAATATGTATTCCAAAATGAAAATAAATCAGTCATATAAAAGGGAGTATTTTTACCCTTTTGCTTATACTTACCCTTAATTCTGTGTATCTTTTTGTTTTTGTGAAATTTTGGCACCTAGTACATTTATAATTGAACAACAAAAGACAGCAACAGGTAAATTCGTTACCTTGAGCTGGTCATTATTATTTCTTCCCTGCTCCTTGGACCAATGCTTATGTATATCATTAGCCTGTTTTTCACATCATCTCTTTGTGGTTTTGATTTGTTTTCATTTGTACTTACTGAACTTAATTCTCTTCTGTTCCAGGCATTGAAAGATTTCTAGCAGTTTTGTTGTCTTCACAGGAAATTTCTTTCCCTGTCACACACATTCCTTTGACACTTGTAGGAGACAAGCATGCCATGGGTATTGCAGTTATGAGCTGTGAAATACAGGTGGAAACATGTCCACTATAGTTGACTGTGTTCTTTCAGTTTTTGTTGCTTGACTCCAGATTTTGCTTACTTGATCAATTTTCCACCCATGTTTTCACTCATGATTTTCTTTCGTCTTTAAATTTCTGTATGTATCTGACACTCAGTTTTGCTGTCTTTCATGCAGGGATTGTTTTTCTTTGCAAGCATGAGACATGCAGTGCCTGTGCAATAAATCTGTCTAATTTCTGAAACGTATAAACCCCTAAAACAGATCTTTCTTTTCAGCTGCTAAAGAGCCACAACATATTCCCTTTAAACCTAAAGCAACTCCCATCCCAGATGCTCCACGTGGCAAGCCTGGTAAACTATCCCGTCTTTTGTCAAGCTGCAGTTTTAATTGAGCAGCTGCTTTCAGGGAGGGCTGTGGGGGGGATTGTCATCAGTGCATTGCTGTTGTCGGGGTATCATTCTAGCTCAAGAAACCTCTGCACTGCTGCAATTAAGTCATACCACTGATGGCAACTTCAGCAGTTCAAGACTTTATTTTTTCCTTCTATCTTATGCAGATATTACCAGAAGAAATAGTAGTGACATATCTGTTTTAATCAAGGATAAAAAGTTATCCCCAGCTTTTATCTGGGCATACACTTCAGTAGTTTGCACTGTGTTTTTGAAGATTTTATGAGAGAAACCACTTGGTGCTGCTGCATTGCTTTTTCTTTACATACACATTTGTGCCCAGATTAGTCTGAGGATTCCCTTCAATTATATCTTGATTGGGTGGCTGCCCAACTTCACTCTGACGGATCTATGTAAGATAATCAGTGATTTCATTGCAGGGTTGTTACTGTGTTTCAGAACCATAAGCTTCTAAGGGTAAACATCCATTGCTGTTTCAAAACATCCCTTTCCTGATGTATACAGTATAGTACTGAAAGGTATTTTAGGGGTGTGGGAAAGAAAGGGAGATTCTCTTCATTATTCAGATCATTTATTGACATTTTTTTCCAACAGAAATTCTTCCAACTTTTGATGAACCAGATACTACTATGATTCCTCGTATTCCTGAAAGAACAAAGGCAACACTGGGTAACCGTGTATTTAATAAATAATTATTCTATTTTTCATTCTTTTTAGATGAGATCATCTTAGAGACAGGTCATTACATTTTATTAAAAACTAATAATGAAATTTTGCTCTGCTTCTAGATATTTTCTCGCTCTTTGGTCTTCAGCCCATTTACTTTCAAAGGTTCTTTTCCTCATCTTCTAGCCTGTCCAGTAAGGATGATGAAATTCCTCCAAATATCATCTATTTTCCAGTAAAAGGGGGCTTTACTTAAAGAGCAGATAGCAATTCTTGTAACTTCTTCATCTGAAGTATGGATAATGTCGTTCTAAAATACTCTTCTGCTTCACTCCTGTTGTGGTTTAACCTCAGACAGCAGACAAGCCCCACACTGCCATCTGCTCACTCCCCCACCAACAGGATTGGGGAGAGAATCGGAAGGAGAAAAGCTAGAAAACTCTTGGGTTGAGATAAAAACAGGTTAACAGGGAAAGCAAAAGCCGTACACACAAGCAATATAAAACAAGGAATTAATTCCCTGCTTCCCAGGGGCAGGCAGGTGTTCAGCCATCCCCAGGAGAGCAGGGTCCTATGAAACATAACACCTACTTGGGAAGACAGTCCCCATCACTCCAAACTTCCCCTTCCTCCTTCATACCCCCTGCTTTATATACTAAGCACGATGTCATATGGTGTGGAATACTCTGATAGAGTTCAAGAACCATTAGGAAGATACTCTCAGGCACATGGTGTGACTCGGGGATGGTCCTGTGCAGGGCTTAGGGTGGGCACAAGGTTCTTGTGGGTCGGTTCCAACTCAGCATATTCTGCGATTCTGTGATCCCTTCAGTCAGTTGGGGTCACCTGTCCCAGCTGTGTCCCTTTCCAACCTCCCAGGCACTCCCAGTCTCCCCACCAGCATGGCAGTATGAAAAGCAGAAAAGGCTTTGGCTCTGTGCAAAGCACTGCTCAGCAATAACACAAACATCTCTATATTATCAACCCAGTGTTCAGCACAAATCCAAAACATGGCGCCATACCAGCCACTGTGAAGCAAGTTAACTCTTCCCTGGCTGAAACCAGTGCAACTCCTCATAGTATACTTTTACAGAAGAAAATTGTAAGCTATCGATTCTAGAGTGAAGTATACAGACAAGCTGTGTGACTCTCTAAATAAAATATTAGTTCTTAAAACCTCCTCTCTGCTAAATTCTAGTCATCCAGGTTGGGAAAACTTGTTTAAATATATGAAACGTTAGCTGATTATTTTTAATTAGCTCAATTGTCAGATGTAGACCAATTAAGGGCCACTGAACCCACGCAGCACTGGGCAGCAGAGTATTGCTTGAACAATCTTTGCCAATGATCAGTTCTCTGTCCCCAGTTTCAGAGACAGACATTGGCCATGATTTTCTGAAAATGAAATGGTATCATTAATGAAATATTAATAATCATTTAATAGTATTCAAACGATATGGTTTTTTTTTCTTTTTGAGGAATGGGAAATGAAAAATGCTTTTCATCATGTTTCTGTTTTAATATATATTCCCTGTGTGCATTGACACTTCATTTAGTATTCAATCAATATCTCTTTATATAGCTTTATGAAGTATGTGCCCTATTGTACACATCTGGGGTTCCTGATGCAATATTAATATGCAGAAAATGGTTCTTCGGAGCAAGGGAGATGTAGAATACACAGGCTAAAGGAGAAAATTTGGGACCTCTCACACTGGTGCAGACCGCAGACTATCAAGGGCTAAGATAACCTTTTTCAGTAAATGATTCCTACCTTTTTTTTTACAAGAATTTTTAACTGAAGGGTATGAAATAACAACATAAAATCATTCACACACAAAACCAAAAAAATTTGATTTGTAAATCGTTTGATACAAAGAGTCCACGGAAAAAAGGGCTCAGACACTCATGTTAAGGCAGATGAGGAAGACACAGGTTACTACTGTCTGGTGTTGTCCCATTACTTTACAATATAATGTTCATGACTATATTCTTCACTACTTGATGCAAAGCTACAAATTTTTATAAAGTTTTTTTAGAACTCTGCTTGTGTAAGTGTCCATTTAACTTGTTGTCCTTTCTTTGCAGGAATTCCAACAGATTGACTTTCAGATTTACCCTTGCATAATTTACCTTATTGCAGATCAGATCGTGCTTATGTTCCTTGTGTATTATGAAAGCAGTGCATTTTTTCAATTATTGTTTTGGGTGCTATTTGTTTTTATTCCAGCTGCAACTGAAAAACAGTTCATTCATGCCAAACCAAAAACAACTGAAAAACCAAGAGTGCCCTACACCAGACCTGGTAATGGAGTAATTATTTTAATTTTGTGTGTTTGTGTTTAATCATTCTTTCCCTTAGCCTCAGGTTTTGTGCTTCTTAACAGAATTATTAATATCCAGTTTTGCGCTGAAACAAATGCATTACTCTTAAGGAAATCAATCCAAAATATGCCAAAACTACACTGAAAATAATAGTAGGATATGTAATATAACATCAAAAATATTTTCCCTCCTTCCTATTGAATATAGCAAATGATGACTAAAATCTAGTTATGTAGGTATTGACAAATTTCAGTGGCTAGTTTCCTCTAATTACCTCCTGGTAATCAGGGATGCTTCTTTTCATAAATTGCAGCAGACCTCCTTTGTAACGTGCTGGCACAATTAGCAACTCACATTGTGTGCTACACTGAACAAAAGCAGCTTTAGAAATAGTTACAGGGGACTCTGTGGCTCCTCATTTTTGTTATTGAGAAATGTATAGCACAAGTTAATAGAAAGACAATTTTATCTGTCAGCAGTTAATTTTCAAGATATTCTGCTACTCCTTAGATTGGGGCTTTTTGCAAGTTTTAGAAATAGTGCAAATGCTACTTTGTTTCTATTACAGATAAATATTCTAAGATTCTTCACATTTTTCCTTAACAGCAATACAACAGACAACTCCACAACCAATTATTACAAAATCTTCTACTACCACTGGGCATTCAAGGGCAACAATGGGTAAATAAGTTTCCTTAAAGTTAAGATGCATTTTTCAATGGAGAAATGTCTAGAAACCATGCTCCGATGTGGTATTTACATAACAGTGTTTCACTGTCCTTCATTCTGCTACCACATGCATGTATCTTAGTACAAAGGATTATCATTCCTATTTTAGATGTAAAGCAAAAAGTACTTATGTCTGGTCAGAAATCTGTGTTTGTTATATCTCCAACCAATTTCAGTGCCTCATTTTTCTTTTAGAGTAACAATTTTAGCCACTAACTCAACTTATCCTACAGCACACTGCTGGGACTTTTCTGTGTTTTGACAGTCATTTTGTTTCAGGCTCCAGAAAACCATGGAATTGTTATTGTCTTTTTTTCAGGCATTTGAGGCATGCATTTTCTGTGGGCTAAATATGGCATTGGATCATGACTCCTGAAGAATAAAATAATAATCTCTTTCCTTTTCTTTCAGCTCCAAAAGAAACACTGCTCATTCCTTCCAAACCCAAAACATCTGTCTGGCCAGAAGTACCACAAACTAAACCTGGTAATTTACAGTTTGTAACTTTAGAAGTGTTATTGTGGCACTGCCTTAGTTACATTTTCGGCTGTCACTGAGTACTGCAGTCATGGGACGTGCATAATAAGTAGACAGAAATTAGTGTCGTAGTTCAGCTCAGAGTATGTTAATAAACTATATCAAACTGAATGCCCCAGAATTGCATCAATTTCCATGGAGGGCAGATGGATGGGTTTAGTAGCCATTAAAAATGTGAAGAATTCAATTAATTTTAATTAAAATATATTTGTGGCCACATTCACAAAGTTGTCTTCTTTTGGGGGATCCTACTACCCTAAATACATTTGATTCAATTTCTGAAGTACTTTTGAAACTTGGGTTACAGAATCTCGGTCCAAGAGAGTTAGATGCTAAGAGCATAAGCATCTTCAGTACAGTGGTTTTTTGCAGTAATCTCATTAGATTCAGGGATGCATAGTTACAATGAAGGATGGTGACACCTCAGCTTTACCCTGGGTGTGAACTATTTCAATAAAAATTGTTAAGTAGGAAGGTTACAGGAGAAAAATACAGTTAGGGGAGGAGTGACAACATGGTTATAAGGAAGCATCTCGTAATCTTTCTTCCTCTCTGATCTAACCACTGAACTGATAATAGTCTAAGGCAAATTGCCTAATTAATAGCTTTATAATTCACACACACACACTTTTTTACCCATTAGGCTTTCCTTTTTATATAGCCAAAAAATTTTAAGCAGAGTGATCTTATTCATTCAAGAACTATATACTACATACATTTATACTATATGTACATATATTTATTACTATGAACATCAAACTGAACAGTCCATGACAAAGATTTCTTTTCTAAATGCCTTATTTTGAAAGGCTGTTAAGTAACCAGGTTAGATTCTAAGTCTCCTTTGAATAAGAGCTATTTCCAATCCTGTCATAGTTAACAAGTGCCATCTTTTGGTACCACCACAAAGTTAGTTTTAGGGAAAGAATTTTAGAAAACAGAATTTAGAGGTTTATTCTTTGCCTTTTAAGGTTTAAATAATTGTAATTGTGCATGTGCAAAACAAACTACTGTTAGGAAAACCAGTAAACAAGTGTTTATCATTAAATACAAATGGCACTATTGAGCCATGCTCTTTATGCTAGTGAGCAGGTTATTTTCCAACTCCCGTATTTTAGCCATACTTCTGAAAGACAGAGACATACAGCGTATGTCTCTGCCTGCGAGTCTGTCCTTTTCAGTCAGTAATTTAGATACTTTTCAATGAAATTTGAGTGAGGTCTGAAAGACAAATATGTTGCTACAAGCTTTTAGAAATTTTTAAGGAAGTGTAAGTTAATAGACTAAGAATGAGAAAGACCACATATTGTCAGAACTCCACCTTTAGGGCATTTGTTCTGAAGTTAGTGGGAGCTCAGCAGAATAGTTGCACTGTCTGGTTGTCAGCATGAAAATACATCCAGACTAATCAGAACATGTTACTGTCTCATGTCTGTTAAAATTGTCTTAGCAGATGTGTAGATAGGTTTTTAGGAAACAATGGAGACAGATTCTTCATGAAATCCAACGTCTTTCATTTCCCTTCTCACAGAACAATGGTTTGTTTTTTATAGCTCCAAGGGCAACACACCTGGGATCAATTAACCTTGTAACAGTTCATGTTATTGATGGGTCCAAAATACCTTTGGGTAATGAGAATATTATGTCAGTTTATTTTTCATGAAACTTTACTTTCTCTGCTTTTGCTATATGGCTAAACTTACACTTTAATCAACAGAAATACCTTAATATATCTTTATGTTATGCTCATTTGTTATCCACATTCCGGTGCATGTACAAAATGGTGCTGGTTTTAATTTTCCAACCATATTTCTTCTTCATGCAATTTTTTTCTAGAAATAAGTACTTCATGTACAAGGCTGAGGAGTCCTATAGAAAGCCATTGGCTGATCATCTTTTCTGATTTTGTTTGACTTACTAATGAGATATGTCTTCCTAGTCCTGTATAAAAGCATGATTTTCTGCGAGGTTCCTAGCACTGACTCTTTTTGTCTATGATCTGCACGAAAACAGTTTGAATTTCTTTTCCACCTATGATATCTTATGTTTAAAAGGAAATAATTTGCATTTGATAAGCACAATTATCTCCATTTTCAGTTCCCAATGAAACATACCACATTTCACCCAAGGCCAAAATTGCTCAAGCAACTGAAATTCCATGGTTCAATGCAGGTAATTTTTAAGATTTTCTTAAGTTGTTGTATTGAGAGTCTCTAGTTCTTGAGTAAAATCAGTACAGTTTAATGGTCAGTTCATTATTACCTTTAAAACTATTACAAATACATAACATGAGAATTTGTTTTCTCCCTTATCAAATATTTTTATTGCTTTGAAAATGAGGTTTAATCAGTATTGTGTCAAACATGTCATGAATATTTTAAACAATATGAGTGCTGTGTACTGCATCCTCAGATATACAGTGTTGTGAACATAGATGTAACTAACTTCCACCATTTGCCCTATAAAATCTAAATCTGTCAAACTTTTCCCAAATCTAAATGCCAAAACTGAGTAATATGTTCTGTACTACATAAGTATTTTCTCTGATGCTTCAGAGAGGCTGGATTAAGTGTTATGGATAGAATAGTTATTAGATCTGAGTATCAAATAGACAGCTCTATTTATTTAAAAAAGCTGACTTACAGTGGTTGATAATTGTGCATGGGATAATAGTGGCTACTGCTTATGCTTTCAGCTTTCAATGTGTTTCACACAGATCCTGTACTAAAATATCAAAATTATTTTGCAAGTGAAAGACAACAATAAGAACATGTCGAAGGCTTCTGATTTCAACCTTGATGATCACACTGTGCTTCAGCAGTGTTTCCATTGAATGCTTCCTGTTGTTTTCTCAGCAATAGTTCAATGTTTCATGGTTTTATCAAAGTATTTGTTTGGGGGGCGTTGTCCAGTGTGGTGTTTTATTTTGAGGTTTTTGTTTGTTTGTTTTTTACAGAACCTAATTAAATGTCTTACGGCCATGGATACCTTGCAGAGCTAACTCTGTATCCATATACAGTTGGGTAACTGGCTGTAAATATTTTATATCTTTTCCTAAACCTAAACATGACTGTAACTGGTCAGACTGCATGATAGAGTCATCCGGCCACTAAAGAAACTAGCATTTTCAACGTACATTTTGGATTGGTACTCATAGGACTCTCATATGTCCATTTTGCTGTATCATATTGGTGCATGGACCTTTTTTGTCTGGCAAATTGCACTGCACTATCAGTGTGTTTTTACAGATAGTACTTAAGCAGAACCTTTTTTTCTTTTAGCACCTTATAAAACGCGTCTCACTTCTGCAAGACCAAAGCCATCGGATAAATCACAGACCAGACCTGGTAATAATTGTTTATTTAATCTGGGAGGGGGAGGGAGATTAATTAATTTCACCTAGTCTTAGTGAAATTTTAAGTGGTGTTGGGAGAAAAAAAAAGGGTATTTTTCAACCACTTAATAAGACTAGAGGTAAAGCCTTTCCAAATCAGAAAAAAAACCCCAAAACTGTGTGTGCCATCACTGCAGGTGTTACTTTTTCTTCTCTACTGTGGAATTGTTGGCATCACATAGATGTCTGTTGGGTATTCTTCTCATGGAACTTTTTTTTCTTCTTTTTTTCTTTTTAAACTCTCACAGCTTTTAGTAAAACCACACTAGCACCAGCCAGAACAAAAGCACCTGGTCTGCCAAAGTGGATTGTGCCAACAACAGGTAGAGCTGCACGTTTTGGTGAATTTAAACTTATCAGTAAAAGACAATATGTGGATTCCTCAAATTATTACAGAATTTAATTTCTCAGAGCACCATGAGTAATTGCTGCTATTGATCATGTTACAGAATTCCTGAGGGTCATTATGAAATGATATTGACACTCAGTCTGTGTAAACTTACAGATAGATTATTATGTGGCTACTGTTTACCAATGTTTTCTAGATATTAGGTCCAGATTAATTGGAAAACGTTTTGTTGAAAAGGGTCATGCAGTTTTTTGAGTCCAAGTCAGGAGGCTTGGTGGGAAAGCCTTAAAACCAGATATCTTGCTAGCTATGCACCTGACCTATTCGTATTCAGACCATGCAGTATTTGGACTGTGGAGTATTCAGGCTTGATTACTTCAGCACCAAAAAATTCCAAATTGATGGATGACAGAGGAGCTGAGAACTTCAATGTACATATCCTTACCCCCACAGATAACATACATCCCTAACCACAGAGATTTATTAAAAGCATGGGTTTGATTGAGGAGAAAATAATTTGTCCTTTTTCAACTGTACTTGATTTTTCAATCCAATCAAAAAAATGTTGTCAGTACTAATTCATAAAGAACCTGTCATTTTTTATTTAATAGAGCATTAATTTATTACATCAATATAAAAACTGTTGTGTTTTTTTAATTGAACCACTGGTTAATTAAAGACATAATTTTGGGATTCTTCATTAACAATTAAATTTTAAAATAATAAATAATATTAATAAATAAATAAATAATATGAATATTCAGAGGAAACTTTTGGCTCTTCACCCTCTACTGATAATGCTACTGTCCCATACCATTGCTTCCTGACAGCTAGACTGGGATAGCCTGGATCATATACGGTCTATTCTAAACAATTTTTTGCCTGTGTACTGTTTCTCTCTTGCATCTTTGGCATGTAAATTGTTACATGTAGTTTATTGTGCTTAATGTTGTTTTAGGTGCTGAAGTATTGTTTTAAGCAATCTTATTTTAAATGCTCTTCTTGGTGTGCCCACCAGCTGTCATTATTTCCATGTCTATTTTGTAGTGGCCATTGCACTATTCTAGAAGAGCTGTACTTAGTTGTGGGAGATGATGTCAAAAGTCATCACTACCACTTACTATGCATGGTATATATACTTCCAGACCATGCTATATGTACTCATTGGAAAATAAATAACATTTTTTTTTAGAATTCTCCTGTAAAATGATACTTCCAGTAATATTTTCCATTGCCAAGTTACAGAAGTCTTTTTTCTCTAAGTTAAAGAAACATCCTGAAGATGTTATAACATTTTAAGATATCCAGAGGAATTTTGGACCTGGGGAAGTTCATTTCTTCGTTATGAAAATGTTATTTTCTGTGGTTAGTTAATCAAAATCCGTAACTTTTGATCTAAGCTGATCAGACTCCTTGATTGGACTGTAAGGAGCAATATGTTTTCAGGTTTACCTTCAGAGCTGTCATCATTTATTCCTTCTCTGAAGAAGAGTACCTTTACTGAAGAGCCCTGGTTACTCTGTTGTTCAAATACCAGTTTGAATTTTCAATTCCTTGCTGGGCTGGCACTACAGTTGAATGTACTCCATTCCCTCCTCCTGGCTGGGCTCATTAGCCTCAGTCAAAGATGTTTCACCCCATGCAGAGGCTGCTTGGCAGCTCCAGGGCCCAGATGATAAGCAGTGGAATTTGTTTTTTCCAGCATCAGCACATGGGATTGTGGCTGGTTTCCTGGCAGGCTTTTCAGTCTCCTGGCTAGCTGTAGTGCCAGGTGGTAAACTTGACTGTGGAAAAGAGGCAGGGAGGACTAGAATTCCTTTTAAGTTTTTTTTGCCATGTTTTAGCCATTTTCTCTAGAATATCATTTTATTGAAATTGTTTTTCACATTTATCTTAGGGTATGTAGCTTATTTTACTGAGCTATTTTTAAAATTTAATCCTAATCATTTAAAAACTGCTCCTGATCTATTTAACTTCCTGACAAACATCAGCAAACAAATTTTGAACGACATTTCCTTTTCCCTTGTGAAAGAGAGATAGTTGGTTTTCATTACAATGGTCAGTAACTTTGTGTTCCATTTTCTTTTTATTTTTTAAACTATGGGTGTATATCCAAGTTCTAGAGGAATTCAAATGTAAAGATATTTCAGTTTGTTTTAGGGGCACTTTTTCCATTACTTCCCTTAAAATGACCTGCTCTTTTGATGGTATTTCTGCTATTAATGACACAGTGGTTAGTTTAAAGGTGTTCCAGACCCCATGAGTGTTTCCAGGGCAAAATTTAGAAGTGAAAGAAGACACAAACACACATGCAAGGAATACATCTATTCTCAGTTCTGTTAAAAGTTTGGATGAGTGTGATAAGTTGAAATGTTTGTAATAAGCAAGTTACATTAGCTAGAATAAGACAAATATTATGATAAATACAGCAAAGTTTGATAGTGCAGGCACCTTACGTGCAAACACAAACTTTTATATAATTTTAAAATGTATTAAAATATTCAAAATAGAAGGTTTTTATAAAGGAAATATACTTATTTTGTACAGAGAAAGCATGTTAATTTAACAGTCTGCCTGTACTGCAAATACCAGTACATGAAACAGTTGTTCTGTACCAGGAATTGTGTTGATTGTTTTAATGCCCCTTACTTTAGTTTGTTGAAAATGTGTTTATATAACTTTTAAGTATACTTTAATGTATACTTTGCCTCCTGTACTCCAAATATGGTATATGTTTGGTTCAGAATTGCTCTAACCATTTAATATTGAGAATGACCAAAGATCTTATTATGGGGATAGGGAGAACTTTGCCCTTTGCAAGAATCAATGCATATTTTTTTCCATACACTGAAAACTAGAATGTTCTCTATGCTCAGCTTTCCACATAAAATCTTGATTTAACTCATCTGTTACCTCTTCATCTTGTTAGTTCCCTCTTTTCAAATATACTTTTTTCAAGGAATGTTTAAAATTAAATTGCAGACTTTCTAGAAATAGATCATTTTCTACTTATTTGAATAAGATAATGGATTTCACTTAGTTATCAGTAAAAGTATAGGTGGGCCATACAAGCTGGTTTTGCACTTAATGTTAACTAGAGTTCGAACATATACAATAGACAATTATTCCATGACTTGGTGCTGCACTGTAGAGACTTACTCCATTTCCTTTGTTTCACAGATGATGTGTATACACCTGAGGATTTTACCAGGCAATTTGGTGTGGATGTAGAAAAGCCTGTGGAGTATATTGATACCTGGCAAAAGCCAATTTCTGGTAAGGTTAATAAAAGCAGAAAATACAGAAAATTGTAAGTGGTGTGAAAAATAAAAACACTGCCTTTTCTACACAAAAAGCACCCTTACTGAGAAAAGAAAATTCTTATTCATCCTTATCAATACACCTTCTTATGGCTTCAGGATGCTTCTAAAAGATAAGAATATTTCATGGTCACTACTTAGTCACTAACATATGCCATAAGCTAAAAATTATCACCACCAGTGTTGTATCCTTATGATCAAACAGCCACAATACTGTAAACACTGATTTTTTTCCTACTAACAGTTTCCACATAGCAAAGGAGAATAAGGTGAATGCATAACCAAACTGTACTCCCATTTATGAGAAAATTTTGTTGAATATTAGTATTGTTGGGAAAATAAGAACATTAAGCTTGAAGGAAAACAACAATGTGGAGTAAATCAGGTTACAGGTTTTTTTAACATGTATTTTACAAGGCTTTATTTTCTTGCAAGTCTTGCAACTGTATTTTCAAAATATTCAAAATATTTTAATTAAAAACAGCTTCCACAAATAGGACTTAAAAAACAGGCTTTTTGTATTCCATGTTTTTCTAGTCAGGTCATTATAAATTTTCTGTTTCAACTGAAAAGTTGTAGTTTAGACTGTGTTTGGATGCCGCATATATACACATGAACATACTTACAACATGTAAACACCCTGATGTGTATAGAATTTCTTTGTTTCATAAGCATAATCAAGAACAGTGTTTGTTTTAGCTCTGCTTTTTACCAACACAAAAAGTGACTGAAAATAAGATCTTTTTTTGTTTTACCCTTGGATTTCTTATGCAGCTGCAACTGCACTTTTAGTTTTCCTTTGAACACATGTACTTTACAAACTGCTGTTGGTTCCTAATCGTTCTTGAATTTCTTTTGCACCTAATTTACCTGTACAAAGACAAGAGCCTACCTTGACATCTGAGTTCTGATGTTTTCTCTTTTTGAAGTTTATTCAACCTGACCATTGTACTTGGCAAAGACTAAGTCCAGTGCGATATACTATTAGCAGCAACTGGAGGCAAACTATGAACTGCAAACAAGGATGAAGCTCTACACTTTTTATTACTGAATGTCAGGCAGTGGTGTGTTCACAAATTAATCCAACTTGTGACCTGCAGAGACTGCAAATTTTTTATGCACTTTTACTCATTTGATGCCATTTGTCTAAGTTAAGCTTTTAGAGCTTGGAAGTAATCCAGTACCTTGAACTGTAGTCATAAAAGGCTATGGTAATGAAATTAGCTACTGCTGTTTCATAATTTTCTTGCATAATTCTGTGATCTCAGCTCTCTTCATGAGGCCTTAATATGTATATCAAAATTCATGGAATCATAGCATGGTTTGGGTTGAAAGGAACCTCTAAAGATCAAATAGTTCTACCCCACCTGCCTTGGGCAGGGCCACCTTCCACTAGACCAGGTTGCTCAAAGACCCATCCAACCTGGCCTTGAACCCTGCCATGGATGGGGCATCCACAATTTCTCTAGGCAATGTGTTACAGTGTTGAACCACCCTCACAGTAAAGAATTTCTTCCCAACATCTAATCTAAACCTATTTTCTTCCAGTTTATATTATTATATAATATCTAACATAAATCTACCCTCTTTCAGTTTAAAACTGTTACTCCTTGTCCTACCACTACAGCCCCTGGTAAAACACCTTTCTCCATTTCTCTCATAAGGCTACTTTAAGCACTTAATGCTGCAATAAGGTCTCCCTGGAGCCTTCTCTTCTCCAGGCTAAACAACCTCAACCCCAACTCTCTCACATCTTTGTGGCCCTCCTATGGACTTCCTATGACAGGTCCATGCTGTTCTTTTACTGAAGATGCCACAAATGGATGCAGTACTCCTGGTGAGCTCTCATGAGAGCAGGGAGGAAGATTCACCTCCCTATACCTGCTGGTCGCATTTCTTTTGATGCAGCCCAATATACAAATGGTTTTCTGGGCTTCAAGGGCAAGAGCAGCTGGCTTATGTCTGATTTTTCATCTACCAATATCCTAAAGTCCATCTCTGCAGGAACTTTTTCAATCTGTCTCTCCTCTAGCCTGTATTGAGACTGGTGATTGGCCTGACTCAGGTGTGGGACCTTGCTCTCAACCTTGATGAACTTCATGAGGTTTGCACTGGCCCACTACTCCAGCCTGTCAGGGTCCCTCAGGGTCCCTCTGAATGGCATCTCTTCCCTCCAGGGTGTAGACTGCACCATCAGCTTGGTGTCATCCACAGAATTGCTGAGGGTGCCCTCAATCCCATTGTCTATGTCAACAGTAAAGATGCCTGTCCCAAGAGGCTGCATGTCCTCATCTTTCATCAAGAGTGACTGAGTCCCTAAAGAAGCCCCGAGACCAATTAAATCCTAATAGCGCACCGTGATGTTGCCCTTACAACAATCTACCCTATCAGAAAATCCCTAAATTCTGTTGTGCATCCTAGTTTACAAGCTCAGTCTCCACATATTAGTGATTAGATGTGGTGGCATCACAGACTATAACCCAAATCACTGTGGGAAGTAATAGTAGGGATTGTTTTTTTTCCAGAGTGCAGGACATAGATTCAACTGTGATACATATACCAAATGCAATGTTTTGGCTTGCATGTAATTTTTGTGATTGTGTTGTTCAGAAAACATGATAGAAACCACTTGGCAAGTCAACACTTGCACATTTTTGCCCCATAAATATCACAGACAATCCCGTTTCCTAAATATGGGCTGGAGAAAAAGTAATGATGAATACTACCATGTAGTAATATCTAGGGTGTGATGACATATATGCAAAAAATTATCTTTTTTCAGTTCTTTAGTCATATTTTTTTCATCTCCTTCTGGGGATTAAGAATTAATACAAAACCTACAAATGCTACATCTTCCTATCTTCCTGAATTAGACAGAGCATTATTTCCTGTCTTGATCTGAGGGATTAAAAAAAAAAAAAAAAAAAAAGGTGTTTTATAAGTGACTGCAACAGTCCAAAAGTAAAAGGGAACAGAAGAGAAAGATGGAGATATGCATATTGTAATATTTCTAAAAATGCTCTCCCAAATGAGTCTTTGGATCTGCTCCTTTCTCGCCCACAGTCACTCTATTTATAGGGCAAACTAAGGTCTAATACATAGGGCCTGAGGTACTCTGTGTAGCCAGTACCTCAGGATCATGCAACTTGCATATTTGTTGACATTGGCAGCTTTATAAGAATTTTATTACTCTTGAGGATTTTTCCCTCTTAGGTACAACAAGTCTTTTGTTACATAAATGGGTTGCACATATCTCCTGTTTTTTCTTAAGGAAAGAAGGGCAAAGGTGAATAGTGGAAGAAAAAGCTTTTCCTTTGCCTTTCCTTTGCATAATAAAATCGTTCATAATTGGCTGGAAAGTACAGTAAAATGATTTGTAAGTATGAATTAAAGGCTCTCCTTTTAGATCTCTTTGACAGAGGACCTTACCAGATAAAATTAATAGATACTGGCTAGAACTGCACATTGAAACAACACAGTTGGGTGCTTCAGAAATTTCTACCACAGTAATTGTCTTTAGACACGTCAGTGCATGGGTGACAGTGACTTTTTTCATTTTTCACTTTTGAACAGCGTAAAATAAACTATTTCTAATGATAATTCATTTTCACTACATCTTTTGCTTCAAGCTGGGGATGAGCAGTTCTATCAATTAGAAAGTACAAGAGTTCACAAATTTTGTGAGTAGGATGCTGAAGATGTTTTCTAGTACACTGAGGTGGTGTTTATTGTGTGAAGACATACCCTTTTGTAAGCCAAAAAATTGCTGTTGACAGAAATGAGTAACTCCACAGAAAGTGAATCACTGAAACGCTTGTACAAAATCCCAGAGGAGCCACATATTTTCAGAGTAAGCTTGGTTTAAAACTTCATGGCACACACTTCTCAAAGAATTTAAGGCTGAAAATGCATTGCATTTCAACTCCTAACCTCACCTCTCCCCTTTTGATACTAAATCAAAAAAGAAGCATTGTCTGAGAAGTCAAGCTATAACTTGTAAATGGATTTTATGGCATTTGAGGTTAAATAATTAATAACAGTGTCTTGTAATGTCATTCAGTAACTACATCACCTGGCCCTCAGCACCCTCCTCTGCCTCCTGCCAAGCCTACACAAATGAAAAGAAAACCTCTGCCTCCAAACACCGTGACTGGTAAACCGGGGATTCCAGGTATCTCAACCTTTTCAACATAAATATTTTATTGTGTGTGAGGTGATACTGACTATCAGGGTACAGGAGAATTTTATACTATAGATTTCTTTAACCTGTGTTATCTATAGAAACTAGTCTTCTGGAACACACCGGCCTTTTGTGTTTTGACATAAACTCTATTTTGGGGGGGTTTTTTCCTAACCTGCTTGTGTCAAAACCATCCCTAGTAAGGAAGCTGAAAGCACAATATCATGCTCCAAGCTATCCCTTAAGAAGGTCAACCTAATGAATATTTCATGTCTACTAATAGCACTTGTAGCTACTTGACGTGCGTGTTGGATGGGAGATATTGAATATTATACTTTAATGCATGCTTCCAACTGGTTATTTGTTAAGAAATTCTGTCACGTATATATGGCACATCCAGTAACCACTGCAAATAATGAGCAAATAGTCACCCAGAGAAATAACTGCACTGGGAGGCAGAGCAAGATGAATTATTTCATGTGGAAAGACTTTAGCTTGATTATTGTGCTGAAGTATCCCAGCTTCTCAGTGTCCACTTAAGAGCACACAGAAACTTTCACATTTCCTATTTTATTTTCATTTCATCCTGAAACTGATACTCAGTATCCACATATACGTTTTGTCTGTGGATTCCATATAAGAACTCTTAGGCTAACTTTTTTCCAGGTAGTCAGAAGCTATCACCTCCTTATGCTTTCCTCTTCATACTGGTCTCTGTAGTTCCCAGGAAATATAAAGGTCTTGGCTATACTGTATTTTCTCTTGTCTTTTTTTTTTTTTTTTGGTTTGTCTCATTTGGGACTTTGTGTGCAATTAAGGCACTAAAGACCTAAATAATTCTTTAGCAATTTGTGCAGCAGATGAGTAACAAGAATCTCCAAGCTAACAGCAGAGCCAAGGTTGGAATGTTGTGCCTGTACTTGCTGTTGATCGGGTGGTGTTTCCTTAGTAATTGGTGCAACAAAAAAAGACATTGTCAGTCTTAAGCTGTAACATAAAAAATGTCGAACTGATACATTTTCTTTTGCATGTAATAGGGGTCTATCCTAATTTTCTCCACTTAATGTCTAATTAATTTACCGGTGTTATGAAATTTCACCCTTTTTCCTTACACTAGAGGCCCGGTTATGTGGTAGTCAGCAGTTACCATACCTTCCTAGGCTTTCAAGACGGAATAAATTGGTTAGATGATGTGTTTCTTCCTTGTGAGGCCAGTAGCAGATTTTCCTTCTTCTGTGTTTCCTAGTGTTTTATCCAGCTTCGTTTTAAACATTGTAATTTAGTTTCTTCTGGGTCCCTGGAGAGACAGTTCCACTGTACTAACAGGAAAAATTTGCCTAAATGTTCTTCTTGGATTTTGCCAGTCAGAATCCTATCCTCTTTCTCATTAACACTGTGATTAATTCTTTACTTGCATCTTTCTAACTCATCCAGTAGATGAATATTATGGAAAGGTTACTATGCAGACATTAAAAGTCTCCTGAATGGAAAAGCAAAGGAAACAAGAGAGTTCCAAAACCTTTGTGAAACTGGACTCTAGTGAGAATCTTTCAAATTTCCACTTTATTAAGAAGATTGGTGGAAAGTAAGGATTGTTGTTGTTTTAAACTTGGTTCACCAGAGTTTAAAGAAGAGTTCTGCCTTCAGTCACCATGTTCTTCTGTGTCATATATGCACAGGAGATAATTACATTGTGTAGTTCCTGACTTTTTTAGGGTTGAGATTTCACAGTCATGTCATGGTTGTCTGGGAGTATCTAAATGTTTTGTGAATTTAGTTCTTGTCTTTTGCAACTATTTTGAAAGAAATCAAGACAACTTTTACTACGGATTGTTTGCCTCTTAAAAACCTGTTTTCTTTTTTAGGTTGTAACAGCTGAAGAGTAAAAGCAATGTCACATAATCTAGAAAGCTTTTGAAAATAGTTATTTAATTCTGGGAGATAATATTGCTTCTGTCAGTCAGTTTCTACCTAAACTTATGGCACCTATAACAGAAATGAGTTCAGAAGGAAAACTTTTTCCCTTTGGTCTTGTAGTGTTATAAAATGTTGGACTTAGTTGCATTTTCCTTACTTTCATTTGAAGTGTATCTTAATTTCTTTGAGTGGAAGGTCCAGTACTGTTTTGTGGTTAAACTCTTAATACAGACCACAGTTAAGGACTTTATTTGTTTATTGTTATACATATTCCAGCTCCAAACTTGCTAATTTATGTGCTGTATTGAGAGCAGAAATGAGAGGATCTTACCATACTTGAGGGAAGAATTCAAGTTTCATTTGCTGACTTCAGCTATTGTGTCTTACAACTTGTGAAGAAACATGCTCTTCTATTTAAGAAGCAGAAATGTCAATGCTGGTCACTTTGCATTCTTTTACCAGTCTGTGTAGGATGGTTCTGTGCATTGAAGCAGGTCTTATTCTAGCTGACTGAAGTCCTCCAAAGCAATCTCAAAGTAGCAAAGAATTTTCTTACTGGGTTTCAGGATTAGGTTATGTCTGCAATAAGCACAATTCACAACTTTCCTAAATCCAGCTGGAAGCTGTTGCATACATTTTGAGGGATTACCATGGTTTGTATTTGTTGCATGAAGCAGTTGTCACAAATCTGAGTTCCCTTAGAAAATCAGAAAGCTCTTTCACTCTTTTAAATATTGAATGCCTTGTTGCAACAAGTCCTTCCATCTGTCACTGTAGCTAAACCCGCCGGACCAACACTGCCTGTGAGGACAGGAACGTCATATAGGACACCAACAGCTTTTGCAACTCCAGAGTATTATGGTAAGCACTTCACAAACAGTTCTGAGTTCTTTTCTTTCTTTTTCTTTTTCTTCTTTTTATAAATAAGGTTTGCATTTTTATTTTGCTTCCCTTCCCTAAATTATATTGATGCATTGTATATTTAATATAAGAAGCATTTAGTCTGGTGTGATTCTGATTTCTTTTATACCACTTGGCAACTTTTATAATTTGCCTACACTCATTTAGCTGCCTTCTGAGAACACATCTTGGTAACTGAGAATATGACAGCCCTTCTATTTCCTATAAATACATGCATACTTAGTCAGCTTTCAATACTATTCAGTGGCAATTTAAACCTGTGCAGGGAGTAAATAAGGCATTTCTTTTCCTGACAATTTCTTTTGGCACAGGACATAAACTCAAACTATTATTTGACAGTGACTGATATTGTTCATCTTGGTAGGTATCTGATCAAGCTGTCACCATTTAAATAGCAAAAAAGGTAACAGGGTAAACATAGAGGTTAGCTGGTAATTTGCCTCTTATAAAATTGAGAGTTAATTACAAGTCCAAAGCTAAGTCTCTTCAAAGTGGCATTCATTAATGGATTTGGAGGAGGGTGTGCTTAAATATTTAAGCCCAAATATGCAGCTCTAAGTATATTGTCATAAATTATGCTGGTTTTAATTTTACTGGATGTATAGTAATACTGAAATTCTTGTCTCCTTATAATGATCATGAACTCACTGTGACCCTTACAGCTCAGTAAAGCAAGCTGGATGCTAGATTGATTAATTTATAAATGGTCATTGTGAATGTATTGTGCTTTGTCCATTGAGGCCCCTCATAGTATTTGCATCTAAAAGAAGATTCTGTTCAGTGTAGGGGCTCATTAATACAACACTGGTGTCAAGAATCCTGACTGCTTTGCACATTTTTTGTTTAACTGTGTATTTGCCTTCAATTTTCTTCAAATTTTGTGGAAGTTGTACACTCTGGAGACAGAATTTATGAATCCTGTGTCGCTATTTTTAGAGAAGTTAATGTGCCAATGTAATACTATTATATGTTCTAAGCACATGAATCAAGCTCCAAGCTAAACAGAAAGTACAATGTAAAAAAAAAAAAATCCTTTTAAAAAGGTCTAAAGAGCATTTTACATATACTACATGAACTGAGTCCAGCAGCAGTCATGAAGTCTGTCATTTTGATTGTGGCTATGTTAATACTAGCAGGTAAGTACGAGACTTACTAAGTATCACAAGCAAAAATGAAAAGATAGATCTGGCAGCAAAGGTCTACCATGGAAGGCCTTTATTGTGATTTAAAATGCCAAAGGAGCTGTGAAATGCTGCGGTTTTAACACTGAAACTTTGAATTAATGGCAAATTATATTATAACTGTGTTTGTCACAGTTGATGCAACTGTCTTCAGCTCAAGTCCTACATCAGAAACAGATTCTTCAGGCAAACCAAGGTACCAAGGTAGGATATTAATAGATATAGTATTTTTATTTATATGAAGACTTACCTATCTTGCATCAAAACTATCTTGTTTGGTTATTCAAAGGCCAAAATTTTTGTTTGATTTTGTGTCACTTCATTTGCAGATGAAAGAGCTTTAGCACAAACCCTCAGCATTGTCTTGACTGCATTTTACTTCTACTTTCTTCCCTGCTACCACCTCCTGCTTTACAGTTTTGTTCACACACATGCTGTGGCTCTTCATTCGAGCTTGCAAGCATGCTCGAGAGGTATTGTCCCAACACCAGTGCACCTTGCCGTGCATGATATCTACCCATCATATATTCCTTATCTCTTTTCCAGCCTGTACTTAAGTTATTGCTGCTGCAATAATCCAGAGAGTTTAGCAAGGTGAGATAAAAGGAAGAAGTGCTTTTGTATGAAAACATTTTTCAGGTTTCTTTTCTTGTTCTGATAAGAGACACTACATTTCTGAAGACACTGCCTTTCTTGCAACAGCTTATTGTTTACATTCAATAAAAATTTTAATCTTAGAACTGGTGTTTCTCTTCAGTAATCTTTCTAATTTGGATGCAGAGTACAAGACATTTGCCTCAGAAAGTTTGTTTCAAGGTTTGGTGCTGTACCACTGAAAATGGTTAACACTTTGACAGTCGCTTTAGAAACTGCAAGTTTAACGATGAACTCTAATGAGTCTGGAATAAACTTATTAATCCTTCTAATGAAACAAAGAGTATGCAACATCTTTGTATATTAACATGCTTCACAAAAGCTGCAAGTAGAATTATAGTGTCATTTTACTATAGAAGAAATAATTGTCCTATTTTGTGGCAGATTTTACTTCTTTCAAGCAGAGTGTATCACCTGCTAATACTTTCAAAATGATATTTCATCAGTGGCGCCAATGAGAGGGGGCTGAAGGCAGTGATTGCAGGTCTAACAACAATAAAAGAATTTTTTTAAAAATGGAGCTTAATATTGAACATATGGGGTTTATTCTGAAACATTTCCATTTGACTTGTGCAGACTTTTACTTGGTACCCTGAGAATGATGTTGTGAACTAGCTGAAATGGCACTGACATTTTAGGAAAACATTCTGTTGAGTAACAGCTCTTTCCTATTGCTCTTAGCTCCCCATGTCAAGTACATGAAGAAAGATGACGATGTGCCTTGCTCTATCACAAGCTCTCTCGAACATTTCCCTCAAGAAGAAGCTGGCATCAAGGAAGAACCCACTCGTCCCCCACAAAATCCTCCAACCAACCTCACGGTGGTGACTGTTGAGGGCTGTCCAACCTTCGTCATACTGGACTGGGAAAAACCAGACAACGACACTGTTACGGGTTGGTTTGATTTCTTCGTTGTATGATAGTACATCTTAAGTTACTTTCACAGTAGTTTTATGGCATTTAAAAAATACTTTAATCCCAAGGGATTGAAGGACCCCAGTGCTTTTTTATTTTGTGCTACTGTGAACTCCAGTGTGGATAAGAAAATTCCACTAGATTAGAACAAGGTTTTCCAAACTAGATCATTGGCATCAGTGATAACACAGAAAGATACTTAAGTATGACTCCCTATCTTCTCATTTCTGGTTTCTTCTCCCTGTGCAGGATCTGGTAAGATCTCATCAGGAAGTTCCAACAGTGCAAGAGTAGTCTATTATATAGATGCACACACAGAATGTAGACATCTTTCTTGACTTGTGGATGTTGTTTAAAAGTGGGCCAGTCACAATCAAACCTTACATCCGTCTAGTACATCAGTAGAACTTTGCCAGCCTAATACTTGCAGTACCCACCATAGGGTCAATATGTTCTCTGTGCCAGAAGAATCTGGTTTTTTCTTTTCTAAAGGAAGGGTTTTATATTGACAATAAATGCATGTGAGTCATGCAGGAATGACTACATAGGCAGGTAAACCTGCAAGACAGCCATTCCTAATTCTGTTGTCTTCTGTAGTCATAACAAGCTTGCAAAAATTAAAACTTGAAGTTATTTAACTCAGCTAATGACTCATCCAAGGACACTTTCTGCATTCAAAAGACAGCATTGAATACCCTTTTCTGAAAGTGGTTGCTTCATATTGGCACCAGTATTACATTACTTGTTTAGATGGACTTAAATCAATTTTGCTGTCATCTCTTCTTATTTTCATATTTTATACATGTTTTTCCAATCATCTGATTTAGGCATCACATCATTTTTTTTATTTTTTTTTTTTTTTTTAAAGAAATGCACTGTTTCAGGTAGAACTGTGTAAACAGAAAACATAATTTGTTGTACCTTTTTTTTTTTTTTAAAGGTTACTTTGCTTGACCTCAGCTATGTACAAAGGGTTTCATTGGGTATGCCTAAAAACAAAATTGTCGTCAGTAATGGAAAGATCTGACAAATAATAGCCAAAACAGTGATCAATGTTACCTCCTTATTTTCATAAAGGCTGCAAATGTCAGGAGCCAAGACCATTTTGCTCATTCTCTGTTACTCCTGTTGTGTTGCCACAGAAATGCAGGGCAGTTTGTTGCTTTGTGCACTGAGTAACAAGCAGGTACTGGATGCACTCAGCAGTTCTTATTATGTGTGTGTACATGCACATGTTTGCATGCTCATTCACATTTACTGAGTTTTCTTTTCTAGCTTGAATGAATTAAAAATTGAAAATCACATACTGGGCTGGCAGAAGGCAGAAAGCCTGAATTCCTGTAAAATTATTTCCTGTAAAATTACTTGCTCATTTTACTATCTCAATGTACCTAAGACAGTGGATATCCACCATCTCTCCCATGTTTCCTAATAAATATAATTTCTTTAATGAGGTTTAATTAGGACAAATCAGGGCTTTTGAATGGGCTTTTTTTTCTCCATGGTTCATTCAGCCCTTGGTGGCTAGATCGGAAAATGTCTTTATTTCCAAATTGGAAATGCACAGACAGGAAACAGTTATGGTTTAGAAAAATATATACTAATTATCAATACTAATATCATTGCATTGGGGTCACACTTGAACAAATTATCTTAACTAAAAGCCCTCTACCTACTTTTCCCAACCCCCTCCATCTTTTCTGAGACAGCCATTCCTGCAGGTCCATAAGTTTGATTTTAAAAGGCAGTGGTTGGTCTTTTGCTGTTCATGAGTGACTGTCTCGGGGGGAGGACTTCTGAAAATGGAAATTTTGATATCTTCATTATTAGCAGTAACTCCTTCCTTCCAGCTGACTTTCTGACATGCATGTTGTTCTGTATATGTTCTAAATAACTGAGTCTATTGCAAGGTAAATATAGAAAGATGTTGTGTAGGAGGTCCCTTTGGAAACTATTGCAGTAAATCTAAAATTCACAAATACATACATGTATTTCAGAGTTTATCTTGAATTGCTGGGGTTCAGAAGCTTGCAATTTTAGAACATTATTTTTTTAGGGCGGCTCTACACTTCCACTTAATTTTAATTTACTGCAGTGGTTTTGAAAGCTTGTTTTTGCATAAAGGAGTTCAAAGGAAACCGTAGTTGCAACACTGAGCTCAAAATCAGATCAGTTTGTGCATGTATGCTCATTCACATACACATCTTCTACATTTATTGGGAGTGAGGATCTGACAGTCCAGCAGCAATCAGGAGAGTTGTTCCTTTTAAAATCTGAATCCTCTTGAAGGTGCTTTGTCTTTCTGTGTTGACAACAAGCAGGTCCTCTTGTATTAATAAAATATTTAGTAAAATAGTAAGAACCAGAAAATTAATAGTATCATTGGGGGGGGTAGGGGGGAAGAAAAAAGAAAAGAAAAGAAAAGAAAAGAAAAGAAAAGAAAAGAAAAGAAAAGAAAAGAAAAGAAAAGAAAAGAA
>JAWWEW010000001.1:16775273-16836733 GCA_035583185.1 Anabacerthia variegaticeps | reverse complement strand
AAGAAAAGAAAAGAAAAGAAAAGAAAAGAAAAGAAAAGAAAAGAAAAGAAAAGAAAAGAAAAGAAAAGAAAAGAAAGTAGTTTTCTAGAGGTTTTGTAGCTGTTGATAGGTGGCCTCTGTCTTTGTCTATACAGTATAGTACCTTCTTTATTCATTGCTCTGTAGATGTAAATGCTCATTGTGAATGTTCTCTGAAAGCATTCTCTTTGTTAGCTTAGAAGTAACAAAGATGTATGTGATATCATAGACAAGGTTTAGGAAGGGGAAAGTAAGGGGCTGGAGAGGTTGTCAATTTCTTTGCAAAGAGAGGGAAATTAACACTATACTGAGTGTTTTTATTAGAAGTAGCTGTTATAAATTGGGACAGAAGTTGTCTGCTAGAGAGACTGGGCTATGACTGAAGAGGTATCTTCTTTCCAAATGTCTGCTGTTAATTCCCTGCTCAGAGCATGGTTTGTGCTTGATGATACATCCCTGTGAGATGAAAAGAAAGTAGTGAGACTTTAAAAATCATATAAATACAGAAATAAATTTATGCATAATTATTTCATTATTTCATTCTAAACTAGCAGATTCCCTAAGTGCACAAGTCCAAGTTAGCTCGGCAGTTTCCTTTGGAAATCTTAAAAAGATAGGTCTTATTTTAAATTAATTCAGGTTTAAGAATTTAGAAACTGCATTTTCAACTTTGATACAATTTCATTCAAACTGCAGAATGCTTATATTTATTTGCCTTTTGAATGGTGCCATGATTGTACCATTGGGCAGATGTGAGATGCTGAGCATCCTCTATCCCATAACTGAATTATGAGAAAGGATGAGAAATTGGGCATATAACAATCTCTCTTGGATCTCTCTTTCCTAATCATTTTAGCATATCAGTGTCCAGACAGGTACACACAAGTTGTCCTTACAGACTATTAGACAGCAGGAGTGGAAATCAGATGAGAAAAGGAAGAGCAATGAAGAAGCTCAAGTAAGAGATGTTACTTAATCAAATTTTTCTTTACTGTAATTTTCCAGAGTACGAGGTTGTGTCAACTGAAAATGGAGGAAGTGATGGTGAAAAGGAGAAATCAATTATCACTACAAATCAAACCCATTCTACTGTGGAAAACTTAAAACCTGACACAAGGTAATTTAATATAATTTTCTAAGTTAATCCAACTAATTAAGCCTGTCAGCTGTCTGCCACTTCAAATGAAAATATGTATGTGTGTAAGACCCAATTGGTTTTACTTCTGATATAAAAACAAAAGTATCATTGGGTTTTGCCTTCTATTAAGTTAACAGATAAGACACATTTGAGGAATCTTTAGGCAATTTCCAAGAGTATTTGTGGCCTGGACAAACTGTCGAAATGACCTGTTGTATCAGAAAGACTAACAGTTAAGCGTAAGAAAATTACCATGAAGAGGAAAAATACATTTGTCTTGTATATGTTGTTTTCTTTCAGTATCCCAAAAAAAGCTGGCAAATTTAAAACAGGTCAGTGATTTCCAGTTGATTGTGTGCATTATAATTCTTCAATTATCATATCTCATAAAAAAAAATCATTCCTCTTTTTGTGGTAAAATTCAAAGCAGGGAAGAAAACCACTTGTCTTTTGTTGCATTGCTTATTGATTGCATCAGAAAGTTAATGAATGACACATTGGGGTTTTTCCTGTAAGACTGTTCATTTGGCTTTGGTAACTGGATGTTTCTGCTTCAGATAAACTGCCCTTTTCTATTATTATCCATAAATTGGTAACAGCACAAAACTCTGCATAGAACCCATGTTGAACCTTTATTTTTAGGCAATGTGTGGTGTAATCTGGGGTGTTGGTTCTTAGCTCATCTACTTGTGACCAGCAGCTCCTAGGAGAAGGAATGAGGAACTATTGCAGAAAGCAGAGGGCAAGGGAAGAGAATTGGTAAAATAAAAGGATAAGAGAAATTGTGATACTCCAAAAGAGCTTCTTTGACAGAGTTCAAAGGATGAGCTTATAAAATGGACTACAGTTGCTGTGTTTTGCTTCAGGAATATCTCTGTTACTTCTTAAAGGCATGTGGCTTGTGGCAAGGGTGAACTGCAGTGATGTTCTGTCTTGGTAAGAGGAAATTAGGGTATGTTACCAATACATAGCTAGGGCACTAAACATTGGTTTTCTCGAGTAAAAAAATCTATTTTTGAAGTAGTGACTAAGAAAGGCAGTAGGTGCTGCCAGTGCTGCTTTTGTTTTCATTTCAGTTGTGCTTGAAACACTCAAACTTTTTGTGTGTATGGTGGCAGAGGTGGGATGAATTTGGTTAAGTGTGGAAAAGACATGGAAGCAAAGAAAAGCCCTTGATGCTGAAAGAAATGTCCAGATGGCCATAAGAGAAAAGTTTTTTAGACTGCTCTTCGTTCAGAAAGGAAGCAGGATGGAGGCAGGCAGATCCAGCTAGAACCATTGGAAAGGTCTTAAGGAAGGCAGGAGCTATGCAGAAGCAGATAAGATGGTTTTAATTGTTAAGAATTCTGTCAAACCTGTGAGAAGACTCTCAGATTTTGGTAAACAAGACCAGATCAAAGACCATGGAGTACAGCTATCTTTGAAAGTGTGGATTTCATTACAAGGAGTTAGATTGGAAATCAGGAGTGACTGATGGAGGCTGACTTAAGATACAGAAGGATAACTTTTCCTGATGAGGGAGTAGCTATCATTCCCCAAACCCAGCCTCAAAAGGGAAAGAGTGAAAGTCTGTCTGGATTCAGGAGGCCATTGCCTGGAACTGAAAACCTTTGATATAAATCACAGTGATGTATGCCCCTCAAGTCTTACCCGGTTTAAGGATGCAAAGTCCTCAGAGTGGCTCTGTTCAACAAACTCCCATTCCAAGCAAAATGGGTGTTTCCTAATTTTGAGGACACCTTGAGAGCTTTGGCAGAAGCAAAAGGAGTTGCTATTAACATTTGAGTCCAGACTCACTGGCACACCACATTCAGGGAAAATATGAAAGTGCTGAAGACAGCTGGCATCATGTAGATAGTATCAGTTCTGCAAAGAATGTCATATGTCCATAATAAAAGTCTCCTGTCTGTCAGGAGCTGATAGCTCACTAGATAACAAAAATGGACCCGCGGAAGAAACTGACTGAAAATAGGAGGAAGAAAGGCAATTAAACACAGCTCAATTAATTAATTAACAGAGTCTCTGAAATGTCTACAAATTCATCAAGTAATGTATTAAGACTGAGAACACTTTTCCATAACTAGCCTTAAAGGAAAGAGCTGTAGAAGACGTGGAGCTGGAAAAGAAATTTGGAAGAGAAATAGAAGTCCCTCTTGCAAGTGACCAACATTTACAAAACCACCAGCAGGTATATGGAAAGAGAGATGCTCAGTTGAAAAAAGTGGATTAACTGAGAAGAACCTCTTGGCCTTGAAACACTTTGGAGAAACTGACAAGCTGAATTTGAGAGCTACTTTTTCCAGCTTTTCTGAAGCCATCAGCAAGGCTGTGTAAATCCCCTATGCTGCTCTGCAGGTCCAGTGTATTCAGAGCTCAAGACAGTTCAGGACAGATCTAAACCAGACCTAAACTAAGACCTCCCACTAGGGAATAAATATGTGAATGTGGTACCTCAGTCCTCATGGGTAAATTTAAACCAGAAAGACACTATAGCAGCAAGGCAGTTCCGAGCCTGTAATTTTCCAGATGTATGTTCTTGAGGAGATGTACATGACAAAAGTGTGCGGTCATGTTGGCCAAGGTCTATCATCCTGTTGAGGTAAATCAGGTAGGATATTTTGGTGCCTGCTTAGAAGCTAAAGAGTTAATTGCCCACATCCAGCAGAAGAAAAGCAAGATAAGCAGCTTCTCAATGTGAAGGGGACAGAACAAGCAGCAGGGAGAAACTGGGTGCATCTGAGCCTGGCAGGTCATGCTGTTTGTTTGCTTTTCTCTTTTTTATTCATTCAAATAGCTCATACTGCTATACCTCTGGGAAGATTGGCGGTAAAACAGATACCCTTCTTCGTTCAAGCTGGCCTTTTGACAAGGCAGCTTTTAAAGATTAGGAGCTAATGGCCAGACTTTGAATATTTCAGGAATTTGGACAGTGTTAGGGAGTCAACAATGAGAGACTCTTACAGTCTCTCATCAAAATTGCATGTGTGACTGCAGCTGTCACTAAGTCCAAACATAGAAGTTAAATGGGATGAGGATTATCATGTAGTATTCTGTGTGTTCATTTAGCTGTCTGAAAAGTGACTAGATCCAGAAAAAAATGCCCCAGCTGAAAAAGTTCTGACTTTGAGTACAGTTATCAAGTATTTGGATTTAACAGACTCATACAATGGTAATATGGAAATGAAAATGGATTTTCATAGACATACAAACAACCTGTGAAGGTGACTTTCAAACAAATGAAGTTGTATATATTATAGCAGTTTGTCATCTTTCTGTCATATATGCCAGCTTAATGTGGTCTTGGGGGCTGGACTGCAAGACACTGATACTCTAAGATGAAAGTGAAAAAATTATTTAAAAAGCTTTCTAATTGTGAGGACATATTTGAAGTCAATGTGGGGCACAATCATCTGCTTTCCAATGAAAGTAATTGATTTTATTTAAAAAAGAAAGGTTATAAAGGGTCCTATACAATGTGATTTTGTTGGAGCACTGAGATACATATGTTTTTTGCCCAAGGAAAGGCATATCGTATCCATGCCATTTTTCCACAGTAAGGCATGCCTGGAAGTTGACAACATCACATTAATTTAAAGAATTTTTCTTTATAGGGTATATATGTTGTCCTGTTTTTCACCTACAAAATTGCCAAATATGGTGATTGCAGGATCGCACATCTTAGAAGACTTCTGATGGTTTAAGTAACCTGGAAAATTCAAATGTTGAAATCTGTTATTTGGCTGGTCAGAGTTCTTGGAACTGGTGTTCTCCCTAGCACTAAACTGCTGTCTGGGTTCAGTCTAGAATTCTGTTTAATTTCATCACATAATTTGCTTTTGATTGTAAACTTTACCTGAAATCTCTCCAAGCATGTAGTGTGGTTAATGCCATGTGAGCTAGGTAACTATATATATATATATATATATATATCTCCTTCTTATACAGATGGTTAATTGGATATAACTAGTGCCTGAAGAAAATTCTCTCTGTTTTTATAAATGTCTTCTGCTCAAACATTTGCATGATAGATGTGCTTCTGTGATCTAATAATCACATATACACAGCTGTTGATTATGACTTTGTACTGTAGTTAGCTTTTGTTACCCTCCAAGGATTTTATAGTAGGTCCAGGTCACGTTTCATTCAGCCCCTTTTTCAGTATGACACTCAAATGAACCACATTTTCTAAGGTTTTCAACATCTTTATTCTTCAACTAGTGAAATGAGTGAAACAGCCAAATTTCATTTATTCTTCTTTCTCCTAGTCAGTTTGAACCAAGTACTGACCTACTGAGTTTTCAGTCTGTTGTTCAAGCAGTGACAGTCTGTAACCACTGTATTTGTTGATCAGCCCTGAGCTTAAAGTAGCTTTTAAGTAGCCCTGCCACAAAAAGGGGGCTGGGCCATATCACCTTCATAGGGCCCTTCCAACATAAATTATTGTAAGATTGCATTTTAGGGCTAATTTCTGATCTTGTAAATCTTAGTTTGCTCCATTGTCTTTCATGCAGGCTGAGGTGGCTTAGTATGTTAATGTCAATGTCATTCCTTTCTTAGCAAAGAAAAATGAGAGAAATGAACACACTAGTATGAACTGATAATTCCTCATCTTCCACATGGAAGTTCTGCAATTTTTATACTGAGGAAACTCTAACAGTTTTTTTGAGAAATGTGCCATTTATTTCACTTGGAAAACAGTCAAAGACAAGCTACAAGACCAATTGCTTCGGTCAAAGTAATTACAGTCCAACTTCCAAGCAGTCACTTGAGGAGTGAGATGTGTAATATTCCATCTAACTTGTCATACAGGTGTCTTGCTTTTCAGTTTCCTTACAAGGCTGCTCACCCTGGAACTCCTGGTCTCATTGGCATACCCAGGACTTCGTGCTCTTTCATTGTTTTACATTAAAACCACCCTTAAGAAGTGGTAATTTCTCCTATGGCAGTAGTCATATACATCTCCCATGTATAGTCAAAATAAGGTCATTATCCACAATTTTCAGTATCTCCCTCCTTGAGCTGTTTATAACAAACCTTGAGAGGCCTGAGATAGAAATGGGCTTACTGTGGGCTTTGCTGTCATCACTCCATCTCCTGGGTAGAATTGGATGATGCTCATCTGCATATTCACCTTTGTAAAAATTGGCTTCACCAACCTGTAGGAGTTTTTTTCATAAACATTTCCTAGCCCAGAATATTAAATGCAGATGCTGTTATTCTTTTTCTTCCACTTTTATTTTTTCCATTTCCAAAGAAATTCTAAGGTTTGGGGTTTTAGGTTTTGGTGTGTTGGTTTTTCTTTGGAGATGTTTTGGGGGCTTTTTTTACTAGATTTGGAGTTTTCTAACTCCTATAAAATAGATTTTTTTTTTTTTTTTTAAGTCTTCCAGTCATCTGATGTAGTATAATTTTGAAGATTTTTGTTATTTGTGTTGGTTTCTCTGCCAAAATACCTAGTGCTTACTTCTGTATCCCTGCCCTATCTTGAAATACGTTTTTTAGTAGGTGTACATTTTCTCTTTCATTCTGGTGGGTTTTTTAAGGGGAATTAAGTTCATAGCACAAACCATAGTGTCCAGAAAGTTTTCAGAACTAATTTCTATACAAGCCTTCAAAAAACAGTCTGAATATAGCTGAAAACTGTTCTCATGCATGTTTGTGATGGCAGTAACTAGAAGGTAATAAAGACAAACATTAAGACTGCAGTCAGAGATGTGCCAAATAGCTCTGGGGAAGTTCAGGTAGCCAGTGGAGACATGTCCACCAGCCTGCTGGTGTAGATTTTTAATAAAAAAAAGAGTATTAATTAGAAACAAAAAGCCTGTGATGCTTGTATTCCACAGCTTTGTAAAACTTCCCTTTAGGTACTGATCCTTGCTTCCTGAAGAAGTTTGGTGATTTCAAACATACTTTTTTCCTTTTTAAAAGCATTTTGAGTTGTTTCTTTTGGGCTTTTGGTTAGAGTGTGCCCCAAGACAAAGTGTATTTCCAGCCTTGGCTCTTGAAGAATATAAATAGCAGGAAATGTTAAAAAAGAAAGGCAAAGGTAAATCCAAGGTCCCCAGATAAACAAAAACAAAACTCAGCTAACCAAACAAAACTGTGAAGTAAACATGACCATGCAGAATATATGCACGTATCAAACTTTTATGATGTATTGATGCTTTCCTTTCAAAGATTTTTTTCATGTCTCTTACAAAAATTATGAAACAAAAAAAGAGAAAGTTACTGTAATTTACTCAGAGGCCATACCAAGTCTTCAACTCTCCACTGAATAAGCTTTTTGTGCACTTATACCCAATAATTCATACCTGTTTGCTGATGCTGTTATCACCAATATCTAATATTGTTCTGTATTGCAGTTAGCACTCAAAATGTGCTAATCACATACAAGAAAAAAAAAAAAAACACAAAAAACCCAAACAAACAAAAACAAACCAACCGAACAAACAAAAAAACACCTACCAATGCAGAGAGCTTATTGTTAATATCAAGGGTCAAGAGATGTGAACTACAGTGAAAGGTGAAATGCAGAAAAATGCAGAAAAGGAAGGAAAAAATGCTGGAGGCTTTTGTACTCTCTATTAAAAAACAACAGATTTTTGTACTGAATTGCTGTTGATGTCAGAGTTCATGGGTATTTCCCATTTCTCTCAGCCTTTCTTCCAGCTTGTCTGGGAAAAAGACTCCTCAAACAAGCTCAGCACTTTTTTCTTTCTTTCTTTTTTTGTTCCTGTCTCATTTGCTATGTCTGATCATACTGCTAACCAAGCAGAGACAGAGAAGCTCTATACACAGAGCCAGTCCCACATGATTGTCATCTAACACCAGCATCTCCCCAGCAACTGACCTGCAGTCCCATAACTGTACTCAGCTGCTCCAGTTCTCCTGTTACGGTGAAAATCTCTTTTCAGCTATTTTCAGTTCTGCAATCTTAAATCTTCTCCTTTTGCATGATTTGAAAAATGCAGAGCAGCTGCACTTGCCAAGTTCCATATGGTATAACAATTTCCTATGATGGAAAAATAAGCTCCACATACTCACTACCGTAAGTCAAGTCCATTTAATCTACACAAGGACTTTTAGTGTCTTACACAGTTTGGGAGGATATGGGAGGCCAGGTCTCCAAAGTTTGTAGCACAGCAATCTTAGAGATGTTAGAGGTGTGATACATTAGACTCCAGCTTATACAGTTTTTGGTGTAATAGGCACCAGATATAAAGATGAAATACAGACTCCAGTTTCCCATTAATAAGTCTAGCTAAGAGGCAGACATGGGGTAATCGTTCTACAGCTTTCCTATTTCCTTTTATCAATTTTACCATACATACTTCTTGAACCCCTAAGCATTTTTTCCTCTCTCTTGTGCTTTGTATAGGAGTGTGTAGGACTGCAGGCAGTATCCTTTTGTCACCATTTTATTTTTCTGATCTTTCAACTGGCATACAAAAAGGGAGACTTTAAATGATTTTCTATTAAGAGAGCCACAGCATGGTTTTAAAATCACAGTTAGATCTGTAAACTCCATCATATTGTGATCTCAGTCTAACTTTTCCTTTCTCTCCCTTTCAATTTTCAGTCAATTATTTATTTTTCTCCAAAAGTGGTTGTTTGTTATTCTTGTACTGTTGAAGCCACTGCAATTGTTTTAGGATTGAAATTGGAAGAGGAAAGGAGTCTGTGATGCTTGTAAAAACACATACCACAGAACTGTAGAACTGTATATATTTTAGTTTATAAAATTTCCTCTTTAACATAATTAATAGGAGGCTTCCCTAATTGACTCGGCTAAACTTTGGACATTTCTGTATTATTTTCCTTTTCTCCAATATTCTTTGTTTATATAAGCTGAAATCTCTGTGTGTAGATTTTACTTCTTTATTTCAATCTTACCATAATTTTCCCAGCTGTGCTTTGGTCTTTTGCAGAGAACCTAGTGATCCCTAGACCACAATTTGAAAAACACTCCTTGGAAAATAATCTACAGTTCTTGTTTTTGTCTTTTTCTGGAGTTAGAGAATTGATGGGTCCAAGTTCATCAACTGAAGTTTTTTGAGAACAGGACTGATTCCTATAAAGAATCTTGCCTGATGCAGCCCAAAGTAGGGCCTATCAGCTCTCAAGAACAATATATTTGGTCAAAAATCAGCAAAATAGGTTACAAAGGGACAGAATCAGATTATTGTCATTCATGAGATCAAACCATAAACTGCCCATAAAGCAATAGAACATGCCATCTTGATAATCACAGTTACATTAATAGCTCTAGATAAGGTGTTCCTGCTGTGAAGGAAGCAGGAAAACTTCTTTGGAGTCTTTTATCTCTAGGTGTGGATTAATTTGTATATATTCCAAAATGCATCTTCTAGTTATTACTTTAAAACACTCAACATATTAGCAAATCTTCATTTATGCTTCTGTGATTCTTCAGAACCTTCAGATATGAGTAGCTCAAGATTGTCTTGCAGCATGTTTGAATAAATGTCAAGATTACTACAAACAGACTTTTAAAAGCTCAAAACAAGCCCATGCTTTTCTTAGAAATATCCATGAATTTCCACAATGCATCTGTTCAGCATACCAGTCTTTGTAAGTATTTTCCTTAAAAAGAAAAGAATACCCTAGAAATAAAGGCAATTGCTTAAGTAAGCAATTTTAAAGTTAAATATTGTCTTAGAAGTACTGTGGATGGAAAACAGTTGCTTGGTACTGCATGAATAGTCCACTGAGGTTAATTAGTGAACTGCTCAGGTTTTGTAGGAGCCAAGAAGCAGAGAGAGGTAATCCAAAGTTTGGATAGAGTTATTCTTGTGGGGACCTGCAAATGGAATTTACAAATTTCCAACTGTGCGGAGTGTGGTAAGGGGTTCTTTTCTTTAGAAAATTGCTGTTTGGAAACAATTCCAGCAATACATTACAATGCTATGTTATAGCCAGAAGCTACCAAAGTTATCATTGCTAAGTGATTCTTCAAGAGTCAAGAGCTGGATGTTTAATTGCCCACCTCTGGGACTCTCATTTTGCTCTGTGTTTAGTCTCTAAGTTAGGGCCCATTTTCCAGGCCTACTGTCCCGGATTCATGTCCTGTGGATCTCTCTCCCTGATGAAAGCACACTGTTCCATGTGTGCACTCAGAGCATCTGAGAGGTGTCTCTGTATGCAGCACTTACAGCTTGTTAGGAAGACATGAAGAGGGTGCTGTTGACCAGGTGTATACACGCTACTCACCAGGGTGCCTTGGAGGGGCATGCAAATTCCCAGGTGTTGCCAGGCTGGAGCCAGGAGAGCTGAGAAGTGCCTTGCTGGGATAGTGTGTACAGCTGGGAGGAAGGAGATACAGAGTCTGTTCCCAGTTCTGCCCTTGATGCAAGATTTTCGCTGTGTTTGGTCTCCACCTTTGTAACCCTCTTTCCTGTCTCATCTGTCTGGTGCCTTCTGAGTAACATGTTTAGGTTTGCAGCATTCAAGGGCTGTTGACCTAGAGCTTCTGAGTGAATGTGTATGTTTCAGCTGAGCTGCAGAGTTACAAAGCACTTTGTCTTGCCCATTGCTGTTAATCAAATATGGAGAAGTGAGAGAAGCTTAAGAAGAGCCTAGCTTGGATTCTTTTCTTCCATCTAGTTCTGTTTTCATAGCACTTTGTTTGGTTCCCAACACAGCAGTGATGAAAAGGGATCATCATATAACTCCAATACAGAGCAGTGTTGTGCGATGTTATTATAAAAACATACAGAAGAGACTCTGCACAATATCATGACGTTGCTTCATATATTTACTATTAACATATATTTAAACAATTGGATCTTGGCCTTGGCTGAGCTCCTGTCCTGGAAGATGTGCCCTGTGTTTCACTACTGGCCCTGTCTGTCACTGTTCGTGGGCCTGAGAGGTTTTTGTTCTTAAGGAGCAAAAAGTGCAAATAAATAGCAGTGAGCTTTACTCAGTCTCTATTTATCAGGTTGCTTCAGACCTCATCTGAACTTGCTCCCTTTGCCAGAACTGGAACTGCTGTGTGAGAGGAGGCAGGCTTAAACCAGTGGTGCATTAAATCAAATATTAATAGTATACATGCACAGAATTATCAAAAGGACTGATTAATTGTGTCTTCAGAGAAGTCTTGTGCAGTTAGAATAAAAAATGCCTCAGTGTTTTCAGGGCAAGAAATGAGGGGTTTCTGTTCTCCTCCAGAAGGCAACTTACACCAAGGAGTGTGTTATTTGCTTGCTCCAGAGTGTGGAAGTATGCTTGCTTTGCAAAATTTTCATCAATTCTATTTTATTCCCCAGTTATGAATTCCACGTGAAACCTAGAAACCCTCTTGGTGAAGGTCCAAGTAGCAATGTTGTGTCATTCAGTACCGAATCAGGTAAGAAGTTCCAAAGATCAGACCATCATTTACAGTGGATTTAGTATCCATGTTTGTGGGATGGATGAAAAGGGTCTCTCGCTTCATTTTGTTAATTTGGTCTTGCTCTTTACTGTCTCCTGACTGGCTTTTTAGAACTGAGCCAGGCACTACCTGGGAGGTCAGTCTGGGATCAGGAGTATACTGTGTGAGGATTTAAGATGGCCAGACTGCAAGAGAAAAGAAAAAAAGGAGTAACACCAGAGAGTTTGTCTGGTGTTCACTACGAAGAAAATAACTTCATTGTTAGAGAGGGCTCAGTCATTTAAGATTTATATTCCTGGTCTTTTTGCACCTATCCAGCTCATTAATGGCTTCTGGGTGGGGAACACAAGGTTTTTCTTTGGGCTGGTATGTTCATAGGCACTTTTGCTACCTGTTCAATAAGGCTGCTGTGTAACAGTGATGTTGTCTGGCTGAAATAAGGATTGAGAAATAGCAGTTGGGAAAAGTCAGCGTCCCAGTACGTCCCCTTCCATCCTGTTTACTCTCCTGTGAAAGTGTTAAAGAGGTGTATACAAGCCTGTTTTGGCCATTGGTTGGTTCCCAAGTCAAGTCCTATCTGACTCAGAGGTGAGAATCAGGGAATGCCTTTGCCTTCCTTATTTTTGTTCCCCTGAAGGCAGATTACAGCGGACTTGTTGACTTTATGCAAGTAAGATACCATCTTTTGTGTAGAAGTGTTTATTGCTTGATAGTACTTAAGGACCACATAAAGCACAAAATGGATTTAGTCTTTATAAAAGGATTTTCTCAATCTGTCTTTTGAGCCAGGTGTAATAATATAATAGTCCTCATCCAGTGCTGTCACTGATGGATGAGAGTTTTGGCTGAGCAAGGGATTACTCATAGGAGTTCAGACTATGCCACACATATTTAAAAACTCTGAATACACTCTTTGTAGTCTTAGATTGTTAAAACTGAAAAAAAAATGTTTATGCCAAGTGCAATTTTCATGAATGACAAGGCTTATGTTCTGTCTCCTATTTAGTTTGGACAAATTAAGCATTCAGTTTTATTTTTTTTTTAATTGCAAACATCCATTTGTCCCATGTTAGGCCAAGATTTTTGTGGCAAGTGTTACAGATGTGTCCTTTTTATTATTTATGTTTTGAAACTGAAATTTTAATAAGATGCAGTACAATTGGTTTTTGCTTGTTACAGGTTTAAACTTCTGTTTTTTCTAGAACTCTGGCTGATGTAGCACAAGTAGAATTTTTAAAAGCTCATTGATACTGGAGTTTCACATAAGAAATATATTTCTTTTCATTTAATTTAATGCAAAAGTTAACTTTGCTTCCAAAACTCTTTCTGTTTCACAAATTACAGCTTATGTCAGCTGTAAAAAATCACTTAGCAGTGCTTTTCCTTTGAAATATTGGGAACGTTCATTTTACAGTGTCTGATTGAATGTTTGTTTTCTTCCCCCAGCGGACCCAAGAGTGAGCGAGCCAATTTCAAGTAAGCCTCTTTTATATATACCTGATCAAGACTTTTTTCAGAAATTAGATAGCACAGTTTTATGAAGGGGGTGGCTGTATTGCACCTATTAAATGAGTTACGGAATCAGCATTCACACATGATTTCACTCCTTCCACCCATACCCCTGGTAAGGAATTCATGCCAGGCTGATTGTTTACCTGAGTGGAACACAATCACCGTGATGTGGATCTCCCATGGCAGCTGGGATGGCTTCAAACCAATGTACACAAATGAGCCAAGGACAGCCTCATATTTTCTCAGCCTTGTCATTAAAGCAAAGAAAGCTCTGTAAAATGAATAAGTTACTCCATGCTTTTTAAGTGAATTAACAGAGCACAACTCAGAGGATACTATTCATCTGTCACTGTGTTTTAGAAAAATTTCCTGCTTCAGAAGGCTTGATTATCTCTGCTTTAGGCCACTTACAAGGCTCTTGCTCTCTTTGGTGGGAGGTGGACTGAGCTTTGGAAGAAGAGCTGAGATCATTCAAGCAAATTGAGCTGCTTTTTGCATTTGTAGTAGACATCACTTTCACAAGCACTGAGACACCATTTCTTTCCACATAATTAATGACACACAATTTTTATGTGTGTTTTTGTTAAATCATGTACAATTTGCTTCAAGTTGACTGTCTTGGCACTGAAAAATAGTGACTGTATCACACATTCTGTAAATTAGAGTTATGCCAACACATTGTCCCCCTAACAAGGTGAATGAACTTTCCCCAAACTGGCACAAGAGAGCAGGAGGACTTCATTGCATCAATCATATCTGCACTCTTTTGTTCCCTAAAATACTTTTCCTGTTCAAAATGCAGTTGTCACGGTACATTCTCCTTCATCAAGATTTCTAATTGTAGTTATTCAAATCCTTTTTTGTACATAATTTTGTCTGCAGCATCATACGTCAGCCTCTTTTTTTTTCTCTCCTGCAGTGGGAAAAGATGCTATCTGGACTGAAATCCCATTCAATTCAGACACATATTCAGAATGCAAAGGCAAACAATATGTCAAGAGGACTTGGTATAAAAAGTTTGTAGGTGTGCAGCTGTGCAATTCTTTGAGATACAAGATATACCTCAGTGATTCACTTACAGGTAAGAGACATTCAAATCAGTGTTGTTCACATTATGCACTCCTGAACAATACCATGGTTCCAGAACTAAGAGGTTTAACAATATGAGCTCTGCTACAGTGTGGTCAGGTATGTTTAATTTAGTCCATTGACAGATTAATCACAAGCATTAATCTGCTTGTGCTCGGTAATGATTGATGTGTTTGATACTGAATTTTCAGACTCAAGAGTTACTTCTCTGTGGTGATCATCTGATTTTGAGTACCTCTTGGTATACTGAGCATCACATAAATTAAGATCAGAGTGAATGTTGTAAAGGTACCAAATTTGTATTTAAAGGATGGCCTGGAATAATCCTTAATTAGGGGATCAGGACTTAATTTTAGACAAGGATTAGACCAAATTATTCCCATTCCTTTTGGTAAATAGCTGGGTACTTTGTTACTGGGAGACCTACAAATACATGACTTCAGCTCTAATCAACAGGCTTTACTCCTCTGCTTTGGCATTTTTTTCTGTTATCATATTCCAAATTTTTTCTTATACTCTTTTTTCCCCACCCTTTTTTTTGTCTCCTTATATTACGTTTTATTACTAAGATTGGCCTCCTGGCCTTATCTTCTCAAGTTTTTTTCAGTGTCTTAAGGTTAATAGAGTGTGATGTATTTAGGACCTGAACCAAGTGACACATGCTGTGTGCAAGCTGGGGGAACAGCCTGTAAAAAGTGTTTTTCAGTTAGCTGATAGGCAGATCTTTGCGACTCATACAGATTGTTCAAGCTATACTTACTACACTTGGAAATATGTTAACTTCTTATAATCCATCCTAAACTCCTGGCTTTCTTCTGTATGAGGTCTTTTATCAAAGACAGCTCTATGACAATGCCATTTTCATGACATCCAACACACAAAGACTATCATACAACCACATACAGGAAATGCCTTTTGAGTGAAATTTAGGCAAGTGTGTTCAACACATTGGATCGAACTAGGAGATACTGTGGCTGAAAGAATTCACTTTCTTAACCTAAAGTCGCCCCACCTCAGAGCCCAGCACCTCACAGGAACAGGGCTCTGGTCTCTGTGTGTAGGAATATGGAAATAGAAGAGAAGGGAAGTATAAGGCAGCCCATGGTGATATAATTTAAGCTTCCCTGCCCTTGCACCCAGCACCATTCTCCAGTGAGCAGACAAGGAAGAAAAGCCTTGTCACTAATAGTAAGTACAATACCTCATATGTGAATAATACTTTAGCAATTATCTGAATAAAAGTGACTGTTTTGAACAGAGGTTCATTCAACTGTTGCTGTACTAACCAGCTGTGATCAAATGACAAGCACTGGCAATGAGGCATGATGTATCCCAAAACCAGCCAGGAGAGGAAATAGCAGTGCTAATCTAGCAGGACTAGACTTCTGCCCTAAATCAAGTGAATTAACACTGCAGTGAAAGCTACTCCAATGTAAAAAGAAAAGTTTAGTATCAGGAGCCCATTTTCCTATTTTCATTAGATTGTTTTTGTTCTTGCTGGAAGGCTGCTGGTTTAACCTCGCTGGAGAAAGATGAGGTAGACACACTGTATTCATTATACTTGCTAAGCCTGGTTCTTGCACTTGAATTGTTTTAACCAGTGCTGACCAGTTTTCACAATATTTAAAAGAAGTGAAATATTTATGTAGAAGGAAAGCTGCTTTTCCCCTGTTTGCTAAGTGAGGCCTCTATGTGTGAGAGAGAAATTTTCCCCTTGGAAGCCAAACTCAGTTCTGATGAGTTTCACTGTCACACCTCGCCTCATCCTGCCCCAAGGCCAGCGGAAGTGTCCCTTGCAAGCACCAGCCAGCTGGGTGATGTGTGCCAGTGGTGAAGGGCTGTGCTGAGGTCTGAGTTCCACTGTACACTGAAAATACCTTCCAAAGGTTTGCTGTTAAAGCAGTGGAAATACCCTGAAATTTGGGTGCATTGTGCAAATGCTGTATAAGGTAGCCAAAAAACACATCTTTGGATGCTGGGTTTTAGCATGAATTTATACTTTTAGTGCTGCAGAATTAAAGATGGTATCTAATATTTTTAAGACCACCCATAAGAGAATGCTGGGGAAAAAAAATTTATGGTAGAATTGCTATCCCCAAAACAGAAAAATATCCATTTGTTAGGCAAATGTTTTTAAGTATGTTCTTTTATTATGGAAATAATTGGACAGTAAGAATGTAATAGTCACTGAGAATGCTGCTAATTTATGTATAGCAATTGTTTGAGTTATGCATAAGTTAAGCTCTGGGCCAGAAGACTATGTGTGTATCTGAAATTTACTGTTCTGGTGTTAGCCATAAAAATATTTGGTTTATTCTGTTTCTTATGAAGAAAAACTCATCTCCATTACACATGCCAGGACTGTTCTATAAACCAGCATCTACTGCTGACCTCATTTAACAGTCCTCCAGAGCAGTCACTGTAGGCATCCCAGAAAAGCAGGCCACCTAAAAATAAGTATTTATTGCGAGGAGGAAAAAAAATAAATTCTATGTGTGACCTTCAACAGCCATGGAAAAAAAAAAAAAAGAAATACCTTTCTGGGCAGCCTGAGTGTTCTTAATTTCAGACCAAAAAATTGCTGAGAGGAACTCCCTCTGACCAGTTCTCCTATGAAAAAACATGCCTGCAGCCAAAGCTAGATAGTAATAAATAATTTTGTAAAGTTAGAGAAGAACTGCAAGCACAGAGGCCATCAACTGGAGGTGATAAATTTTGGCAAAGTATTGCTCAGATCACAAAACCATGAGAAAGAGTCCATTGGTAGGCTGCTATTTTATTAATTGTACTTTCGAGCAGTATCATAAACCACCTGACCATCTCTGAAATGGCACAGATCAAGGCTACAGGACACCTAGGGCCTCATTAGTAACTGGACTTTCTGCCTTGCTTATACCAGAGGGCTGAGCCTGATTCTAAATGCTCTCACCTTTCCTGTCAACCTCATAACCAAAGGTTGAACATATTAAGAACTAAGTGCTGTGAAAGGAGTTTAGAAAGAACGGTAAGTTTATCTACAAACATTCCTGGCCAAGGCTTGGGAAGAGAACATAGCATGCTCTCCTTCATCTTGTGAACTGAGTTTACTAATGTCTTGCAAATCAAATCAGTTAGTAAAAACATCTGTAAAAACACCTTCACTGTGACTCCTCTTTGTTAACAGGATAAGCACAGCCCGTAACATCAGCATGCGCTGCATGAGGCACTTGAGGCCTTATTTTCTACTCAGTTAAGTGTCCTGTTAAGCAATCCTACAAATAAATACACAGGCACACTTCATGCTCTGGGTAAGCAGCTACTATCTGAGGTCATATATATGTTAAAGGATATCACTTGCACATACATGTTATAAAAATACAATGATTCATAAAAAAGGCCTTGGCTGTGTTAGAAGGTGGTCTATAAAAACATCTTTGAAGGTACTGGGGGCTTTCTGACAGGGAACCAGTCTTGCCTTCATTCAAGTCACTAAAAAAAACTTACCGCGTTTTTGATACAATCAGGGTGAAGTTCTAGGTAGTAACTGAATTTCCCTTACTGCATGAAATGTAAGGAGGGGGAAAAATTATGCCCAGGCATAGATTTTGGCCAGAAGTGGGGCATTTTTGTTTATAGCCATGAGCACTGCACTTGGAAGCTGCACTTCATGTTCAAATTACAGCTACAGGTCCTCAGAGGAAAAGAATTGTAGTGTTCACCTTGGCTTGCCCTCAGAGGAAAGAGAACAGCCTATTGCCTCTGGTGGTTTTTGGAAATAGCCCTCCCTAAACTTTGCTGCTGCTTTGCTTTCAGGAAAATTTTATAACATAGGGGACCAGAGGGGCCATGGAGAAGATCACTGCCAATTTGTAGACTCATTCTTAGATGGAAGGACTGGACAGCAAGAAGATCTACCAGTCAAAGATGGTAATTCCTTATGCCTGTCTTTGTGTGTTTCTTTTTCTTGCCAGTGTATTCAGTGCCCACCACTGGGGTGGGTGATGGAAAGGAACTGCTGTCTTTGCAGGCAGAAGAGGGTCAAGAAGTTTTCAAGATGAATGATGACTTATTAAGACAGTTATGAACTAGGGTTCTGTTAGGTAGTAAACAACCACTCTCCAGATTAAAATATTCCAGCAGACTATTCACATTTTGTGTTACATATTTAAACCCAACCACAAATTTGAGTTTGCAGAGAGGCATAAAGTGTTGTGTTAAACTATCAAGGTTGATTTAAAGCACAGTAAATCATCAGTTGGGCATTAAACAGATTTGTTTGGTGCTAATGAGAAGCTGAGAAGTTATTACTGGAAAATATAATTCATGCTGCAGTAATTCTGTGTGTACTGGTTTCAACTGGGTGCCCAAAACTCCAGACTGGTCTAAGTGGATATGAGATTGGATGCCCTAAACACAGCTGTGACCTGCCTGACTATTTTTCACACATTGCTGAGGCTGGAGCATAAGAAATTTGTGCTTCTGGCAGCAGTGCCAGCATGAAGTGTTGCGTTCCCTTATGGGGTAAGAACACAGGCTGTGCTGGTACACGCGTGCATGCTGAGCGTGTCATGGAGTATTTTACTGAGGAAAACAGCAAAATGGTTTTCAGTACAGTATCAGCATGTTGACCAAACCTTCCTGTGCTTCATTTATAAAACACCCTAGAGAAGTCCAGAAATATGTCGAGGTAGGTGTGGGAGATGAATGTGAAGTTCCTAAATCTTTCACAAGTTTCTCCAAAAAAACAAAGTATATGAATGATCTGAAGGGTGTTCACTTATGTGTTTTGTAAGTTTTTTCTAGAGAGGGTTTTGCTTTTCCTTTCCCAGTCAGTGTTGCCTATTTGAAAACGTATTTTGTGTAAGAAATGGTCTGAATTCAATTTGACATTGCCAGCACAGAAAGCCTCTCAATTGTACCAGATTCACATTTTTTAAGAGTTTATAATTTAAAAAACCTTTTATGCAACAAGCTTTCTACCTCAGCTTAAAAGACTTTCAAAACCAATTTGATTTCAGGAACTGGATTTAATTGGGTGAATTCATGAGCTACAATCATTTTTAGGCAAAAAAACCCGACAAAACAAGTAAACAAAAGACCCCCACCTTTTCTGTCACTCATACTTCTAGTAAATGAACTGAACAGAGGAAAGAACAGTCCAATTGTCCACTGCTGCTCAGTTCCTCCCTTGCTCCAGCAAGCTGAGTTCTGAATTAACTACATGTATTTGGCCTGAAGTGCAGTGAGGGAATCATGGCTGATGTTGTGTACCAGTTGCAGAGCAGTATTTTGTGTGTTTGTCTGTCTGCATCTCTGTGTGCCCACATGCCTGCTTTAGCCACATATATATTTCTGATGATCGGGTTGGATTCAGCCCTAAATGATCACTTTGTAACTTAATGTTAATTGTTTGAGTGGAAAGCAGTGTGTTGTCAAAGGTAACAGAGTGAAAGCAGGAGGTACAAGCTTTCCCTTGGGGAAGGGGAGATGCTGTGAACTATCCCCAATGGCTGAGTTTTGCTGAAGTTCACTGCAGTGTCAAGGCTACAGCAGTGGGGACTGTTTAATCATTGTGACTTTGCAATGAGGACCAGCCTCCTGTTCGGAAACCCCATTAGAGCCAGACAAGGGACAGAGGGGTATTGACCAGCACCATCCACGGGTGGGTGCTGGAATTTCAAGGGAAGGCAGGCTTTCACCTCTCCCACTCAGGGCTACCACCATCCCAAGCACTTCTGCTTTGAGATGGGTGACAAATTCCAGAGAGCTAATGGATGCAGGGGCAGCAAACAGCCCTGCTTGTGGCAGATGGTTAACAGCCTAGCAACTAGTTTAGCCACTAATGGAACTGTAGTACAGAGATTTCACAGGGAAATCAAAGCATGGTGCTGTCCTGAGGGCTTCATGCAAACTAAACTCCATTCTCTGTTCCAGGATTTTTCAGGGCAGTTCGTCAGGAACCTGTCAAATTTGGAAAAATAGGTGGGGAGACTCAAATTAACTACGTCCGCTGGTACGAGTGTGGCACATCAATACCTGGGAAGTGGTAGATGTGACACGAAGCTGGTTGAGAAGGCCCAGCACGTGCCACCCCTACCCAATCGCCCAGTGCAGGCTCGAGGACAGCAATGCTTATGGTGTGCCTGGCACTTCAGCATCTGCTCACGTGCCAGGGTTCATACAAGTCTAATGCCAATACTGCATTCATTGTGTAATAGCGTAGGCTGCTTACTGTAGTTATCCAGTTTTACAGATTTGTTTTTAGATTGAAAACACAAACAGGCTAGGGACATGTTGTAGGATAATGTATAGGGAAGCTGGCTCCCTATTCCTGAGGTATGGTTTATATGGTATTTTAAAAGATACAGTGTGTGTATTATTTATCTTGATGTTGTAATAAGTGTTTAAGGCACAGATATGGCAGAGTTGGTCACGGAATGCAAGGTGCGTTAGTTTTTAAATATTCACTGGTCTTCTTGTAACGCAAGTGCCATAAGCTACCTGTCCAGATCCATCCGTAATGTCTCCCAGTCATAAATTATAGAAAAGATCCTACAATTTTTAATATCCTGCAGCCAGTAAACTTGAAGCACTTTCTCTTTACATGTACAAACAGTTTATACTCCTGCCAAAATGCCTAGGTAGGTTGCTATATGTGTAGTTTTAAATGATCAAATTAGTGTTTTGGTTTTTTTCATGTTTGTTTTCAAATGCTTCAACTCCAGCAAAAGCCACGTTTGGCCTGTCACTATGAAGTAAGAGCTGCTGCCTGTGCGCATGGCAGTGGCTGGCAGGTGGGTTTGGTTTTCTCTAATTGAAGTGGACAGGTACATATGTACATGGAATGGAACAATGAAGCTGGCTTCCATGGCTGGAGCTTTTCCTGAAAATGTAGTTTTCAGAGACTGAGACTTATTGGTCTCAAATGTATGTACCATGCAGGGGGACTTGGAAAGACAAATAAAAGAGGAGAAAAATAAGCTAGTTATAACAGCATGATCAGGTTTATTTTATTTAAGAAGAAAAATTGTGGTTTAGAGCATTCTTCATTGAGGACAAAGGGGAAATAGTGATAACTGAACTTTAAAACTGCTTTACAGTTATTTTGATTAAAACCTCTCCCAAAGCTACTTGTTGTACTGCTTGAACATTTATGAACAAAATAAAGAGATGTAGGTTTTTTTAAAGGTGTTATTCATTACCTTACTAATGTATTGAAGAAATATGAACAGGAACACCCAGATATATATAGTAGTCATTTATAGAAAATACCTTATAAAGTACATTGCAGGTACACTGTACTCCTAATAAAATATTTTTTAATCAAGTGTTTTTCTCCAGTTTTTTTACATGAAAACAAGGATTAGTTCCCATGGCAAATGCTGTTATTCAGAATAAACTGGTTCCTGGAAATAGGCCCATGTTAAATGGTACAACAAACACACGTGTGTTAGGTCTGAGAAGACACAGCTTACTGGGTAGCATGGCTGATGTGGGCACAGCACTATTTAAGGACGCTGAAGGCAGAAATATTTTCACTCGATTTCCTAATTTGTCTTCAGGAGAGTTCAAGCAGCTTGCTCCAGTTATTTTATTCCCTATTTAGTTTTACATATTCCTAGAGTCTGCAAGATGGAAAATATTAACCGGGAGAATGATTTGCCCTCTGCTGTAATACGGTCTATTGAATTTGTTACAGCCCTTCATCTGCTTTTTCTTGGCTCAAAACTGAGTCACTAGGATTGCACTCCCAAGTTATTCTGGGTGGCAAAGAATCTGTTGAAAGTTGTTTCTTTTTAAGAGTCCTGTTTAAAGATACAAATTTGGCTTAAATGTTCAAGTAATAAACCAATCCTCCCCCAGCCCTTGTTAAAATGAAATTGATAAGAGGCTGTAAGATTGTATGGATTGGTTCCTATTCAGTTGGTAAAAGAGTTACTTGGCAATGAACACACAACACAAACCCACCTACCGCTGTGTAACCTCTGCAAATGCCATTTCTACTCACAACAGTTCTCCTTTCACATACCCCAAAATCTGCCTCTCCTCCTACAAACCCAAGCACCACTGATCTTTACTACTGAGTCTGGATGCCCAGCATGCACACTGGTCTTAGCATAGCTTTACTGCCCAGTATTACCTACCTTCTAAAATGAAGATCAGACATTCAATAGATTCAGGGGTTTTATTAGTTTTTCCATGTGAGCATTACAATTTATAATACATCATACCTAGTTTTACCTCCAGAATGAATCTAATTTAGTACATCATGGTATTAGTAAAAACAAGCCCTGTAAGTGGGCTAAACTTCCAACTAGCATCTTCATATCCTTCCAGACAAGGCAAGCTAAAATGTCAATCACTTTACAGACATTTAAGTAGTGTTTCCCAAAAACCACCCAGCCCCCAAATTAACCTAGGAAGCAGATACAATGTAAAGCAGGAAAGATTTGGTCATTTTCCCTTCCCCCAGCACAATTTAATTATCAGCTATAGTTTTGCCTCATTACAGTTTTGGAATCTCGATTAAAACTCCTGGAGTCTGTCGGGATGGAATCGCAGGTGTGTGTCCCGCCGGCAGGGCAGCTCCTTACCGGTACCCGGGTCCAGGCTGGGTGTATCCCTGGGGGCCGAAGGGCGGACGGGTGCGGGCGTAGGGGTTGGGCCCGCTGGGCGGGGGGGTCATGGTGCTGCCGGGCGGCGGGGTGAAGCCGGGCCGCGGCTGGAAGGTGCCCGGAGCGGGCTGGGAGGCGCTGTAGGCGGCGGGCTGGGAGGCCTGCGTGGTGTAGGGCTGCGCGGGGTAGGAGCCCGCGGGGTACTGCGGCGGCTGCTGCCCCGGCAAAGGCTGCGGCTGCCCCGGGAAGGCGGCCGGGGCCGGGGCCGCCTGGCTGTACGCGGGGAACTGCTGCGCCTGCTGCGCCGGCGGCTGCTGCTGGCTGTACCCTGCTGGAGAGGCAGAGAGGAAGGCGGGTGAGAGGCGAAGGACCACCGGTGGACCCACAAAGACCTTCTGGGTTTGTTTTCTTTCTGTGTTTACAGTGACGAACGCAAAACAATGCAGTAAGCAGGGAAAACACAAACCAAGAGCGAACTGCGAGTTTCCCTGCCTTTCACATAAGCAATGGCCTAGGTCTTAGTGCACTCCCGTGGCAGCACAGCACACTGACAAACAGGATAAAACAGTGACTGACAAGAAATAACCAAAAATTTAAAAAAAAAAAAGGGAAAAAAAAAAGTGAAAAAGACAAGTACTCTTTGACTTCATATCACACGAAAAATAAAGTCTTCACTGGCAAATGAGACAAAATGCAACTTCCTTCCCAAATAAAACCTCCAAATTACTGTCATGAAAATACTCTCACTTAATATTTTAATGTCACACCTCTGCTTAAATCATAGGTGTTTTCAGTTCTTTAGTGTTAAATATGAAAAGGTTGTGCAGAACAGAATACTTTAGTACAAAACTTCAATTTAAACATGTCCCAAACTTGATTTTTTTGTATAAAACCAGATTCCAAAAGAAATTTTTCTTCTTGAAAACTTTAAAAAGGCACAAAGTCCTTTTATGAAGAAATAGCTACTTAGATCCATCATGAAACACACCTGCAGCTACTTGCAATGAAACCTCTCCAGTGACTGGAATCCTGTCAGCATTAAACACCAGACACACAAATTATTAAAAGTGCACAGCCCTAAACAGAAAGAGTAAGGGTAAGAAAGCACTGGAGTAAACTCACCTTGAAACTGGGATCAAAATCTACTCATGAGAAAGACAAACCTCTGAAGGGTCCATTTTTACTACCATGTATAAATAGCCACACTGTTGCCTAGTAGATGTACGAGAGTGGGAAGGGATCTTGCTCTTGGGAGACATGGGTTTGAAAAGAGGCAATACTCACGAGAAAAGCAAAACAAAAAAAAATCCTATGATTCAACACCTTCAAAGGCTGCTGCCACTAGCTCTTCAAAAAAGAGACTGTTTCTGACAGATCAGTTTGATTGTGAAAGAAGTTACAAGAAATAGAGGCACCCCAATCAGGTTTTTTGGGGCATTTCATTCTTACTTGATGATGTTGATTAGAATGCAGAACTCACATTGCACTACAGCTTTCACAGGTACATCTCCAGTAAAATAATGGATTAGATGACGGCAGGATATGATTAGAAAACAGACCAGAATTCCATTTTTTTTCCCCACTCAGTTTTTAAGCCTAAAGAAAGTCAGATAGACTCTTCTACTTCCAACAGGCTTGTTACTTCTTCTGAATTAGACTTCAGCAAGTCTGTCACCGTCTAATTATAAATGTGGGGGTGAGAAATCTGCGGAGAACAAGATACCATACAGCTCTCACACAGTGCACAGGAACAAGGGCTGAGGCACGAACCTTTAGTTCAAGTGTTCTAAGGTTCTACTCCAAGCTAAACATCTTTGTAAACTCTGCAAGTATCCTCATCTATATAAAAATTGATGCTCTCCCAATTGATCTTGCACACCACAAAAAGGTCACGCTGGCTCTAAGTCACTTACAGGATTCTTTTGTTTAGTTTAAGAAAGATTTTTAAGACAAGGAATGATAAATGCTTTGTATCATTTTCTAAAAGTATTAAGCAACATGCAATTTGTTATGGAATCTGCTCTTAAGGGTTCATCCCTGTACTTCATCTGGATTATGATTCCTAGCATATATTATCTATTATTAGATGCCAGCTGGTTCTAAAGGAAGTAACTGAAAGTTCTGAAGTCAAGTTTATTTTGGGTATATGCAGAAGCCAGCTTTTCATATATCACTGTGCAGAAACCACTGTGCACTAAAATACTCTTCTGCTAAAAGTCTACTGGCATCTTTACCTGAGGTATCAGAAATACCAACAGTTAAAACAAAACTATGACTTGAAAGTTTCTCTGAAATTTACAGTATTTATAATAGCCAGGGATTTACTAAATGACAGTGTTCACACTACTAAATTTTGTACATGGAGATCATAGTAGATTCAAGACACACAGGCCATCTTTAGATACCTCCAATATTTACGGAAGCCAAATTGGGGTGTTTAAGTCACTTATTTGCTAGAATCCCATGACTGCAGAAGCTAATCCTGAAGGCTGCTCACACTTCAGGTGATTCATTTTGCCTTTCTAACAAGGCATTTTGCTAATTGATAATGACGTCTCCTTTGGTCACAATCAAATAGGACTGAGACACCAGAACTCTGACTACGTATCAACAACACAGACAACTACTGTGTTCTCTTACTGGTAATTTTTGAATTGTGCTACTTGCCATAAGGAACACAGGCACTTGAGCAGCTCAGCACCCTGACCTGCCCCACAGGGTCAGGATCCAAAACTCATGGGGTCAGAACTGCAGGAGAGGTTCTGCAGCTGAACTGCTGTTCGAGAGAGCTGCTTACCTGGGTACTGCACGCCGTACTGCTGCTGGGGCTGAGCCTGCGGCTGCTGAGCAGGGTAACCAGGCTGTTGGTACTGCTGATACATCTGACCTATGGATTAAAAACGTATTTAATTGAAGCCCAGTACCCTACCTGTATTATAAACACACAGCCAATGATATCCTGACAGTTCAAACTCACAGAAACAAACCCTCTCACAGCATTTAAAAACGTTTTTTTTTTTTCAAAAACCTCAACACAGTGAAGTCTGAATATGTGTCACACCTAATTACCAACTGAAATCAAAGATTTTAGTTTCTGAACCATGCTGTTCTGAAGACTAAATTATGTTTTTCTATCTCTTACATAATGAACAGTTCTAACATGGTACGTGAGGCTTACTAGTTCACATTTGCAGAGGATGCCAGAAGCTGTGCACCTCAGCACTGCTCTAGTGGGTAACAGACCAGAAATCTTTAATCTCCAGAACTGTTCCAGAATTTACACTGTAAATTAAAGTACTTCAAAAGTTAAACAGGTCCTTAGACTGTCTGTTTACATTAGGTTTTTAAGATCATTTCTGCAATGAAGTACTGTAAACAGAGTGGTACATTATTTATGCTGACCACATTTTCCAGATAAGTCAGCCATCTCTCAGCATTGCCAAGTTTTCTTAAGAGACCCAGGGGTATACACTCAAAGGAAAAATAAAACCATACATTCTTAAGTTTGGGTAGTCCAAGGCAATGCTTATTTTTCCTAAATTCACTGTTTTCAATTTCTTGGCCAGAAGAGGCAGAATATTTGTTTAGACAACCTATGGGCCCTGTTTAGGCTCTATGCTTCTGCTGTTTTTCAGTTTAGTAACAGGCACACTCAAAGAACAAAAACAATTAACTGCCAAAACTAAAGCTTAGCTGAATTGCAGCAGAGATGGAAACTTTACTATTACTGTACAATTATTCATTGTGGGAAGAACATCAGACTGTATAAATTGACTGCAAACTCTATCTTCTGAGTTGCACTGTGACAAAAGCAACTCTGCTCCAAGTCCTCACAGACCCCTGTGCACATTGCCTTAAATAACTTCTTATTTCTTCTTTTATCTGCATTATTTGCAGCTGAAAGGAACAGTGTTTTACATTCACACTAAGGTGTTCATAATATTTTATACTGGTGCAGTCACTCAAAATGCTATTTGGTGTGCAAATCTTGTGGGGTGATGAGAGTGCTAAACACAAGGTCTGTTTCTCAAACTCAGTTGGTATGGGGAAGTTCTGGGAGAACAACCAGCAGGCTGCCTGTCTCGGGATAATTACCTACAGGCTAACACAGAGAGCACACTGGCACCTGCTGGAAAGCCCAGGTAAAGGGATATGAAAGAAACAGCACCAGAGTTTTACCAAAGCTTTCTGAAAAGGCTTGCTGTCTTTGCCAGAGTTGAAGCATTAGTGAGGAAAGGAGAGGTGTTCCAATGCCATTCAAGGAAACAATTTACAGCCATGACTGCAGTCAGGGATCCCATGAGTCCTCAAATACACAGAGTTTTCCCCTCTCACTGGATTTTTAGTCTGAAAACTAGATGAGCTACAGCATCAGTGTCTGGTTTTATACTTAGCAGTGCTTATTGCAGTCAAGGATCTGCCAGCATTTACCATTGTTCCTGTGCACTGAAAAAGACATTTCAGCCTGATGCAGAATAAAGACTATTTATGTATATTCACAAAACAATCTTTTCCCCAGAAGATCACGCAAGGCTTATGTAAATGAGATTTTACATGTGTTTCAGCAAAGACTAAAAAAGTGTTCACATCAGTACATAATTGGTTCTCATGTGTTTTCAGTGACTGAATGTAGTAGTAGAAAAGCACTGGCAAGCCACAGGAGACAGCACTGTACTGAAACATCTTTGTTGTACTGATTTAATTCAGACTAGTGAATGCTTAAAATTTACCAAGGGAGGCAAGCCCTTCAGAAGTATCAGCACTCAGAAGGGAGGTGACTTGGAATGCATAAGTAACAACCTATTAACCAATCATAATCATCACAGTATCATTTACTGGCAAGGAATGTCATTAAAAAATAATCCCTGATATATCAGAATGATTGACACATGACTGGCATCATCAGTTTACTTATATCTTCAAAATACTGGAAAGGTGTGTAGGGGTATTTTGTTTTTTTAAGCAGTGAACTAATAATTTAAAACTAGTTTCAAAACTAGTTTCTAACACAAACCTGTTCAGCACCAGCAGTGCCATTCATGTCAGCCAATCCTATTGAAAACCTAACCATCAAAACCTATCCAAAGTTCTGGTGGGACAACAGCTCTGTGGGGGCAGCACAAGCCCCCAAATTACCACTAGTATATTATTGTACACATTTTATCCACGAAGTGAAGAAAATATAACCAATACTTAAAATATTTCACTAGCAATAATAAAAACTACATCTACTAAAACTTTTAAAGTTAGTACTGTTGCACTTCTATGTGGAAAAAAAAAGGACTTGGGCAAAGGTATAACACAGTTCAATGTTTAAAACAAGAAAAAAAGCACTACAATTTCTTGATCCAAGTGTAGAAAAATCACTACATCTATTCTGATACATGAGGCTCATTAACTTCTTTCCCAAGTAAGATGAGTTTTATGGAAACAAGTTCTTTCTCCTTTCCCTGGTGTTAGCAGCCATGCAGGACTCCAAACTAGTGCTGCTAGTAGTTTTAAGTGTTTCACTTCTTTGTTTGGTTCTAGTTTAACATCAACACTTTAAAGTTTGTATCTTTCTGTATTAAAGAAAAAGACTAAATTCATAAAATGTAAGTTAATTATTAACTGAGAGTGTATCCTTTGAACATTAAAAGAACCTGAAGCACTTTTTTTCCAAAAGTAACTTCCACAAATAAACATCAGTTGTATCTGTAAGCTACAAAGATGTTCTCTTGCTATGTTAAAACACTTGACTAAGGGAAATAAGCAAAAATTAAAAAAAAAAAAAAGCTGAAAGCAGTAAAAGAAGTGTTTCACAAGCTCCACTGCAACTAACAGTATTCATGACTGCTTAAATATATATAACTACCTGCTGCTCAAATACCCTTCTCAATCAAAATATTACTTATGCCCTTCAGGTAAAACATATATCTCAGCATTACGTCAGTACAGAAAGCAGCAGAAGGCTTTAATTTGTGCCTACAGTAGCACAGAAACAACTTTATATTATTCTTCCTATGGAGGAAGAAATATCAAAGCAAGCTATTCCATGAACAGTTCAGGTCTGAAGGCTCACTGTGCTTAGAAAATAGCACTTGGGCACTGATGCCCAAATGTAGCAAACCTCTGAACACGTTCATTTCGAGAAGTCAAATAAGATGTAAAAGGACATAGTCAAATAACATGTAAAAGGACATAGTGCAAACAAATCTGAATACCAGAGTTAAGACCTTGGGCTTTAAAGGAGAGCCAGCTGTGGCTCTCGAGTTACACAGGAACTACCACACATAAGATAACTACAAGATTTAACCTGACTAGCACTGAGCCATACATAAAAGAGATGCAATAAAATAATGGCTCCATTCTGTTAGGTAGAAATGATGAGGAAACAACATTTTTAATTCAGAGTACACAAGTCAACAAACTGTTAGTTGAGTGAAAACCTGACACAACACACAGTACATGATACAAACCAACATGTTGAGATAGCTTTAAAACACTGAGTATGTAAATCTGCCGTACAGTAAAGCAAGCACAGATACAAGTAGAAAACAGTACCATGAAAATTCTGGCCATGTTACACCACCTGCCCTTTCAAATAGAGCCACTGCTCCATCTGCTGTTTCTGCATCGAACAGCATGAGAGGACAAAAGTTCTGCCGAGCAGCACACATGAATTTGTAGCTGGGTATCAATTTTGGGTCTACTAATTGAATTCAGAATCAGACACCATCATTCACATATTAAACAGTGGAGAAGCACACTGCCTACCTTCCACCTGCCCCGTCTGTGGCTGTGTGCCAGGGTAGGAGGCCTGCTGTGCCTGCACACCAGGGGGGTGGGCTGCAGAGGAGGAGGAAGCGATACTGTCTGGGGTTCCCGATCGCTCTTCTGCAGGGGCACTGGGTGGTCCTACAGGAGCAAGAACAAGATAGAGCATGTGAAAAGAACAGAGAGTTTGAATAAAAAAGTCTAATATAAGACCAATCCCTTGCAATCTTTTTAATATTTTTTCCAGTTATCTATAGATTTATGACTATCATCTCAAGCTAAAATTAACTATATATTTGCACATCTAAACTTTCCTTTGAAAAATATTTGGGGGAGGAATTTTCCACCTGTCTCTAGGTCACTCAGATTTCATCCTTCTGAGGAAACTGACCCATTTGTGAGCTAAAACTCTTCATGACAGTGTACTTTTTCTACAGCTTCAAGTGTTAACCTTGCACATATATACTTGCTTTGTTTGGACAGAATGTGAACTTGTGCACCTATTCTTTCTCACCTGGAGCAAAGGCAAGAGGCTGCATGAAACTATTCAAATAAATTAATGTTTTATTGTGAACTACATGGGGCAGGCAACAAAGTGTTTTACCAACAGTCATATGTGATGTGAACAGAAAACCTCCAAAGAAGGTGCTAACCACACTCCCAGACAGGATACAGCAGGCTTCAGTCTAAAAGCAATTGTCTGCTTTGCTAATTCAGAAAAGATTCCAGCCGGCCCCCAAAGACAGCATGGAAACAGGGAATTCAGATTTTCTCTATGTTAGTGAGAAGTTCTGAAACATGCATGTGAACAAGTATAATATACTACAATCAAATGCAAACTATGTTGTTAGAAACAAGGGATCTTAAACCTGGATCTTTCCAGCTCTTAACTACATGAATCCTACGAGACACTACTTTCAAATACATGCTTAAAGGTAGGCACAATTGCTGCCAATTCACTTGCAATTTTAAGAATGTTATATTTACACAAAAAAAATATGCATCCAACAAGCCCCTAATTGTGTTTTCATGTTACCCTAATTAGGGGGGAAATTAATCAAATCTGCCTACTGCAGGATTTGCCTTTATATACATAACTGCAGGATTATAGCTTTAGAAATGGGATTTTTTTATATCCCGCTTCAATGATCCTCTCTGGAGTTCTTTGTACGTTAAAAGCATGGTCAAGTCAGTTCATTCTATCAGAAGAATTATGGAGAAACAACTAGTGAAGTATCACTGATCAAAGCATTAACTGACACTGACAAAACCACTTCTTCAAAAATGAGCTCAAATTTTCTGCTAGTCATACTTCATTCTATTGCTTCCTTGTTCAGAAAGCCTATTGCAAGTTTTTTAAGTACTATCAAAAACTTTATCTGGTTTGTGAAATAACCATGCTGTGACAATACCCAAAATGTGCCATGGAAGAAGAGATCACTCAAGAAAATTTTAAACTATTTCCTACTTCAATCTAAAACACAATGCTAAAACCAACCGCCACATTTCAACACTTTGTATACAAAAGTTAGCAAACACGGTTTGAACAACTTAACTGGGGATGTTTTAAAATTCTGAAAAGAATTTTCTTTGTTGCAAATCAAAATTTGAGTCACTGATTATGAACAAGTTTAGCTTTCCCTTTCATAAGCCGTAGCCTTACCTGACACCTGATCATCCGTCAAGCCAAAAGCTGACATGACATTCTTGCTGATTTCATCCTGGTTCTTTAGTGGATCGAATGCAGACATGCTTGCTGCTATAACTTGAGTGGATGGTTTCACATTAGCATCAGCAGCAGCCGCTTTTTCTTCCCTACCATCTACAGCATCTACAAAACAAAACGTCCAGTTACTAGCTCTCAAGAACTAAAACACCATCACACACATATATTGCACTCCAGCAGCTCTAAGACTGCAAAGTTGTTGGGGGGTTTTTAAAAATGTTGTAACTGTTGAAATACTTAGGTAAGGATAACAGTGATGAATCACAAAACTTAGGTTTCATTGCACAGTTACTTAAAGATACACTAACACTGTGAAGTATCAGCATCATATATCACCTGGTCTGAAATTCAAAGGCACAAGGCTCCTGCTTCAAAACACATTGTTCTGATATTGACTGGTCTACAAAGAATGCAAAATTAAGAAAATGTACAGGGTCGGTTCCAGTTTATTATCATCTGCAGTTTCTGCTTTATACTCTGCCTTTCTCCATTAATTCTTCCTGATGGGTGAAGTTCATATCAAAGTCATTATATGTGTAACTGAATCGCTCAGAACCCCTTACCTCAGCAGAGTGCTATAATTTGTGTTAAAAACAAACAAGGGCAGATAGGATACAGACTGGCTACTCTGGTTTACACTCTAGGATCATAACATTAACCTCCTTCCAAATAGTTTATGGTATTTCACTGAAATTAGTAATTGAATAGTAATTGAAGGAATTGGGCTGGGCCTTTTTTAAACAATAAAACCAGTAAAACCTTAAAAGTATAAAATAGAAAAGCAGCATTTCCTAAAAGGAAGGCTAATGTTCTTGGTTCAACCTCTTTACTCAGAGCACTGTACTCCATGATTTTGTGTCATTATTTTCTGTGTCCTGCTTACTCAAAATCTGTAGTTAAGTACACAGAAGTATAATGTTTACAGTACAACAACCCTAAGCTAGGAGATCAATACCTCAAAACTGAGGCTAAGATTATCTTTCCCATTTTGCCCTCCCCAAACAATCCTTTCCCACCCCTACCTGCACCCTTCGTGCTGCTTACCCTGAGACAGCTCTGATGCTGGTCTGAGTTCAAAATGTGTGGATTCAATTTCCTAACCTGGCAAAAAAAGTGGATATAGTTTTTGCTGAATTCACTCTTTACTGTTTTAGTGAATCAAACTTGCTTAGCAACACAAGATAAGCACCAGAGCTAGCCCAAAGTAAGCAGTGGAACTACTCATGTGGGAGCAAGAACTCTTCAGCAACAACAAACTACTAATTCAGCTAAAAGCCCTCAAGAGTTTTTGTGCTTCACATGTGTTAGTACAGCATTCTCATAAATTGCAACAAAACCTTGGACCTTGAAGTTTTATCCCTAAGTTAGTTTAGTGCTTTGCTCCAGATAACTTGAATAAAAATTCTGCCTCTGACATAACTGAAGCATTAAAAATTAAATTCTGAGCCATCAAGCAACAATTAAGAACAATCTCAACCAGTATTCAAGCCTCCATTTTCACTTTGTTGAACAACACACAACCTGCAAATCAAACCAAACAATCCAGGCTTCCTACCACTTTCAGGCAGATTAGTGGAAAGCCCTGGTTCCGCTGGTGGTTCTAAACAGTCCAGTAAACGATTGACTTTATTGCGAAGTTCTATCAGCTCTCGACGCAGGTATTTCACCTGATTAGATTCTAGAGGTCTTGGTTGTCCATTCACTGCAAAACAGCAATCAGATGAACTTAAGACTGTAATTTTGTCATCGAGTTTAAAATTGGAAAAAAAAAATTAATTCCAACTTGTAGCATCGTTATCCTTTGTGAAGTTTAAAGTGACAAAGTTAAATCATCACAGACTCTTTCTAGAGCTTAGTGTTCCTTTAATGTAAACTCAGTTCAACAAAATCTACAGTACCAAAGTCCATAGTAAGTTTCTGCATTGTTTACTCATTTCCATGAATATACCCTCAATAATACAGTGGTTGTGGAAAGCTGTCCCTTTAGAACCCATGCAACATACACAACACTGCTGCAATTCACAAGTAAGGTCAGTGTCCAAGTAAAGGTGGTTGCTATTCCTTGAAACTATGTGCTAAGTTACCTATAGTAGCTTAAAAATAAAGAACTATTTTATACAAAGGCCAAAGGATAAATGTTAAAATCTATTCAACTTTAAGCAATTAATGCTAGTTTTTAGCAGTGTACTAGTAACACTGTGAGGGGATAATCACCTTCAAATTCTTGTGCATCTGTGAAGAAAACTCCACAAATGCTGGAGCGTGGAAGATAACATGGAAAATAACATTAAGGAAAAAACATTGACCACATCTATATGTATGTATGCCAAATACTTTGAGCAGTCTTATAAATAGTTTCAGTAAGTTCAGATGTCTCATGAAAAACATCAAGAGAAAATAAATAAAATTTATTAATTCAGTGTTCTTAACTTACTGATTGCATTTGCTTCACCTCCTGGGGTGACAAATGGGAAGTTTTTTGTACCTTCCAGTGAAGCCCACTGTCTGCATTTTCATAAATATTATTTTGGAAAAAAAGAAAAATACAATCTTCTATACTTACCAAACAATGTCAGCTTAAGTATCCTACTGCATTGAATTGCAAAGGAAAGATCTGAGCTATCAAAAATTGTTATAAGATCTCCATCTGAAAAGAACATGAAAAAGTTACATTAAAATCAAAGCGTATGACTACTGAACCTCACACTAGGACACAAGTGTTCCTTCATTACTCAAAAATAACTTTCTCTACTTGACTGTGAAATCCATAGGAAAAAGGTTTATTATTTTAGTGCAAGAATCACTGTGCAGGAAAATCATGCACAGAAAGTAAGACAGAAGCATGACCAGCTCCAAAAGGGAGCATTCTGACATTATTCCTTTGCAAGTTCTATATAGCTCATCATGCTTTTATGTCTACATACAGGATGAAACATTAGAGTTAAGAGTTCACAAAGTCCAGAAAGAATGATGCTGCCAGTTAGAAGCTCTATGACTGCTCCAGGTGGCTCTAAAACTGAGCTGTTCATAAACAGACAGTAGAGTAAATGGATGGCACAAGCCAATCCCAACTCAGTTTTTAAAAAACAAAACACACAAACACGGGAAAATTTCAAGTGACTAGAACACTCATCTCAGGTTACATTAAGAACACTGAGGTGCAAGACTCTTTTATACAGGAGAAGGATAATCAAATTCCTATGTAAAGTGAATAGTAAATATACCTATCAGCTTTAATACACAAATAGCAATGAAGACACGAAGACATCAAAGTAGTCCAAAGAAAACTCTTCTCTCAAACAGGAATTTGACACAAAGTCAATTTTTAGGCATCAATTTATTGCATGTCAGATTTCAAGGGAACTCCCACTCTGATGCATCCTAATGAATCCACACACTGCCAGTCACAGAAACTATATCAGAACTGTATGGGATCACTTATTCTTAAGATACAAAGGGCTATGCATAAAGCACTGAACACCCTTAATGCTATTAATACTCAAAAGAGATACCAAGTTCCCATTACGTTGGGTCTCACAATTTTTAACCTGAGTCAAGGCAACTCATGTTAACATCTTTGCTTACTCAACAAAATTACCAATAATGTAAGGCTATCTTTCTTGGCAGGACAGATTTAATGTTTTAACATATTAAAAAGATTAATAGCTTAAACAAACCCAAACTAAGCACTGGAAAGGAAAAAGTGGGAGCACGTTATCAGGCAAACATGTACTAGCAGAAGGGATGCAGAACCACTTCCTTCCAGAACAGTTTGATGACTGGGAACTCAGTAAAGTTCATTTAGTGAAGTTTCACCCTAAAAAGCAACAGCATTAGACAAACAGATTGGAACAGAGCTGACTCCAGGCTACCAACATTCCTCTCCAAACACTGTTACAAAGAGGTTCTATGGGCAGGCACAGAAATAAGTTTTTCATTACAGACTACTGCCTAAAAGTCCTGAGTGTGCATAAATTCCTTACATATTGGTGGCAAAGAGGAAACTGAACACAAGTTACTGCCAAAATTTTCAAATAAATTAACACTTCAGTATGAATAGTTATAAAACACATGATAGTACGTCAAAAATAGTTCAAAATTTGAAGAACTACATATTGTCACTTTTTCATACCTGACTACAAGTAACAATTCTCCAATGGAAGGTTTTCTCAAGTACAGTACTATGAATAAAACCTAAATGCCTGTCAGACTTCAGAGAAGTTGCTTTCTAACAAAACAAATTACAAATACTAATAAACTGATGGCACATAAAATAATTTTCATGTTTTCCTGAAAGAAATGTTGCGTGTCTAAATGTTTTTTATGTCCTATGGCCTGTTTGCTCTTTCACAATCTCAAGACATCAGTTGATAGCAATATCAGTCATGGATTCTCTGAGTAAAGACTGAAAGTCTCCAGAAATGAAGGCTCCAAAATCCCACTAGACAACCTGCTTCAGTGACACACTGCCCTCCTGGCCAAAGCTCACACTTAACCCTCAAACTTCAGGTTATGGCTGCTGCCATCTGGTGATACTGAAAATGATTCAGATTCAACTTTGCAACTCCCACTCAGCCGGAGGCTGCTGTTAGCTCTGCTCTCGGTCTCCTCTTCAGCAAAGTGAACAAGCCCAGCTCCCTCCCATGCTCCCTGAAGACCCACCTGCACAAAGGCCTTCACTGTCTTAACCACACCCTGCTGGACCCTCTCCAGCATTTCCAAGTCTTTTTGTCCTGGGGTTCAGGCAGCAAAACTGAGCACAGACCTCCTGGGGCAGCCTCACCAGTGGCATCTCACTAGCACCAGGAAGGGGAGAATCACAGTGTCCCTGTTGGCCATTATGATTCATAACAAGACAATCAGATCCCAAACTTTATGAAAATTACACAGATTTTTTTTCTTTGAAAGTAAAGGAGAGTAGGGTGTGTGCTCCCTTCAACTCAAACACTTCCTCCAGCTTTTCAGTAACTGTTCCCAAATGCCGATACCAAAATCCACTGGTGTCTTAACACAAAACGCTTCCATTTCTTATTCACCTGATAACACACTAAATGATAATTGCTTTTCTTGGCAATCTGTAACACTGGCAAACCATCCTATGATCACAGAATCAATTAGGTTGGAAAAGACCTCTGAGATCATCAAGTCCAACATTTGACTGAACGCTACCTTGCCTACTAGACCATGGCACCGAATGCCACATCGAGTCTCTTCTTAAACACTTCCAGGAACAGTGTCACACCAGTCAATACTCAGATTCACTGCTTGAACAAGGATGCGTGTTCTAAACAGTCTATCCTGCATAGTGAAATGAAATGTACATCAATACATACGGTTTAAATGGATTAATGTCACCCAAAAGAACTGGGATCATTCCATCTTATTCTCCCTCACCTATTTTAACCTTTATGCTGAAGGCATTAAGAACTATGATTAAATTTTAAATTGTTAGCAGAAAAAAAAAGGCTGAGAAGCACTAAGTACAGAATCTTGTTAGATACATAAAGTCAGTTCTACAATTCCTATTGACAGCCATCAAGTTATTACCCAAGTAAAGCATATGCTAGGATTCATAAGGTATATGTCAAGCCATAGAAAAGTCTGACAATTTAAGTATATCAGAATCAGCAAATAAACTTCATCTCAAGAATGTCAATGAAGCTTAATTCCTGTTACCGTAATAAATATAGAATTGCACAATGTTTATTTTCTATTGGAAAGTAAAACAGACTTTCTTTTATTTTCTCTACAAATCTTGTTATTTTAAGAACTTAACGTTCTCGTTTTTACAAGGGGCATAGCTTTCCCTCTCTACAATTTCCCAGGTATGTTAACTATTTCCTGCTATGCCAATTATAACTTTTTTACCTTTCACATAAACTAGTGACTCCTTTAACTAACCACTGGACCACAAAGTATTTTAGCATTATTCTGCATCACCATGATGCATTCCAATTTTTATGACATTAGAAATTAGAAACAATTAGAAATGTTTAAGACATTAGAAATCTGCCTCATTCCCTGGCCCTGCCAGCTATGCTTCCTTATCTGCTATGCTTTGTCATCTACTAGCTTTATCTACCCATATATTTATACTTATTTATTCATTCCATTTTTTAAAAAAAAACCTACATCAAATATAGTTTTACTTAATTTTGGGTAAATTTACCAAAGGTAGGTATTACTGACTGAGCACATCACCTTGAATACACACACCATGAGTTCATACACCATTATTGGCTCTGACACAAAGACACCAACTTCTATTACAAAGTTATGAAGAACAAGAGCAAAAAGGTCAACCCCACACACTCCAGTTTTAAATTCAAGCATGATTCTGAGAAGACACAGGTGGAGGCTGTAGAAATACTGAAAATCCCTAGGCCAACTTAAAATATCTCTTCATAACAGATGCAGACAAGCATTTCTCCAGGTCTTGAGGGATAAATAAAAAAACCAGAAACAGCTAAAATGTATATATTCCAATGCATACACAAAAAAACCCAGAAGGTTATACTTAAAGAACACATAAAAATGAAAAAAAAAACAAAAAAAACAAAAAAGGGACTAGAAGCTTTAACCTAATGAAAAAGCATTCATCAATCTCCTTTCACCTTTCTCATTCCAGAAGAAAAAAACAACTATGTGATAAGAGGAAAAACAAAACTACCACAAATCCACTGAGCTCCCTCCCAACTAGAGATCAAGACTCAAAATGTTAGTCCCTTCACAGCTTATCAGTTTTGATAAGCAGTGTCTCAAAAGCTTCATGAACCTGATAAAACTGTCTCAGGGTCACTCAAAGTGAAATTTTACTGCCTACATATATGAACAAAAGTTATTTGACATTTTAGATACCACAGACAGTGATGAAGTTTCCTAGTTCTATTAAGAAAAATGAACCTGAATGCTTCAGTATCACAGCACTTTTGACTGTGCAACACCACAAATATCACAGACTTTGATCTAAGAGACTTTGGATTTTATCACTTCATTCCCTGATTCATTTTATGAATGCCATCCCCCTGTCCCAAATTAAGTAACTTAATCATGCCCCACATGGACATTCAAAGAGGAAAAACCCTCCAATCACAACTCTCTTTCTATGCACCTCAAATAGGGCCCTTTTCATTCTGTGGAAGCCCTTCTGTCTTAAGACTGTGCTTGTTCAATGCTAATGAACGGTATTTTCTTTGAAACAACCAATGTCCAACAGATTCAAACGGTCACACAGAGGAAAGATTACGTTTAATACCTATTTCAGGTTAAAGTAAAATTTTTTTCTAATCTTTATTGATGGGGGAAAACGTAATCAAGAATTAGTACCACATAAATCAAGTTTTCAAAGTCTTGTTCATTAGGGTCATACATGTTTATTCCTTCCTCACCTTCAAATCCACTCAAAAAAAAGGGTTAAATGAGTGAACAGAAGAGAAACCTGCAACAGCATCAACATCATGCAAGAGCAAAAAATGAACTTTCAGAGAGATAAAAATGGAGGAAATATTTCAGAAAAAAATGGAGGAAATGCTATTAAGGCAGCGTAATGAGATGCAGCTTCTATTGCCTGATTAAACAGATTTGTTAAAAAGAAATCACTTGCATTTGCCCATGATACCAGACAATCCTGAAAGGTGAATTTCAAAGTTTCTGTCCATATATAAGCCACATCAGAACAACAGTAATTAAGCCTCAACAGCAGCAATTAAACCTTACCTTCATCTTTATATTTTATTGTGACTTCATCATTGCTCAGAAGTTTCCCTCTAAAAACTCTTTGCATCATTAGCACCAATTCATCATAAGTGATATCTTCATTATGAATAGGGATTCTCCTAATGTCTTCCCCAAGCTGAGCTTTGATGATCAGCTTCCCACTTAAGTCCAGCTGCCCATTCATGGTGGATTCTTTGTCACCTGCTGATCTGTTAGCAACAAAACATTAGAAACATTTCAGAAAATTAAACTGTTATTTAGATCTACCTGATGACCGTTCTGAAGCTTTACATTATCAACTTATTCAATTATTTTTACATGCTCTGTAATTACAGTAACGAACAAAGGGCTTTTTTTTTTTTCATTGAAGAAAAGACTGCCAGAACAAGTATCTTATTTCAAAGATTATAGATTGAAGGTGGCTTTACTAAGGGGATCAAGTGGAATCATGTATTATTTCTTGAATAAATAAATAAAGAGCTAAACATTGGTTTTATCATATGGATGATCTGAAATCACTGAGGGTTTCTCTTCAGAAAGGAAGATATAAAATTTTTCATTTTTAAGGCTTTGATTGAGATGTTTTAACCAAAATTTTAGACTCTTAAAAACTGCTTAATAGACCACACATTAACTACTCCTTTAAGCTTGACTAGTGGTCAGAATAGTCAGTTACTCTCAGAGTTTAAGAGATGAACAACTGCTCCAACCTATATGAAGTGTAATAAAGCCATCTTGTGCCCAAGCAGTACACACTTCAATTTATATAAGACAAGTTAAAAATTATCACTTTGTGTGAAGCTCCTTTTATTTAAAAACACAAAGGCCTTACATTTAAAAAACAGAAAATACAGTGAAGTTACTGAGAAGAGGAATGAGGAAAAAAAAAAAAAAGAGAGAGATCCAGATAGTTAGTGAAATGTCCTCTCCTTTCTTCACTGTTCTGGACAGGGCCAAAACAATAGATCTGGAATGAGGAGCAATTAAAGAAGCAGCTAGCTTCACATCTGAAGTGAAATTACCGGAGATCTTAAAAAGTAAGCACCCCTACACATCAAAATTATGATTTCTAAAGCCACGTATAGGCAAGCCTGCTGTCCAATCTGTTGTGAAAAAAGAATTCTCAGAGATATGCAGGTAGTTCTCCCTTACTTTTAAGGATGTTATAACACAGTGCCTTGTAAGAAAAATGAATCTTGCTTTGGTCACTATGTTTTTAATGTACTGCATTGAAAATTATTTCTCTCCTACCAGAAAAACAAGATGCTCATCTAAAGCCTTTAATACATAATTCCTTGATGCCCCTATGTATATATTTAACTCTACTATTTCAGTTGCAATGTTTTGATGCTATCTCTAGACTGCAATTAAATTTCTGGGGGTTCTGGTAATCAACTTTATATAAAGCAAAGATTTTATGCAAATCCCTTTGTTTAACCCCAAAAGATACCAGCAACTATTGAACAAAACTCATTCTCCTCCTCACACATAATAGGAGGTAGGTGGATACAGTCTAATTACAGAGAAAAGGGACTTCCAATTAACACAGACACGTTGCTGCTGAGGCATTATGAAGAAAGAGTGAAGTTTATAAAACTGTTAATGCTCACTAATGCATTATTCATGTTTGCAACATAGGAGTCTTGACTGCAGGCACATCAAACCAGTCTAATTAGCTTTAAATTAGTTTTAAAAGCATAGGGTTTTGCAGAAGTTGGTTGGTTTGTTAGGACTCCTTTAATTTAAGTATTAAAAAAATAAAACAGTACTGATCCACAGGTTTCCTTTCACCTCCTTCCCAAAAACAGATGTATATCATTACCTTATATGTCTTACGGATGTTGGATTATTGGACAGATTTCCCACCTCACTTCAGGGCAGAGTTAGGATAAGCTGCCATGCACTATCAGTGCCAGAAAAAAGCAATCTGCATCAGAAAAAGATATTTACAGTCACACTTTCTTAGAATGATACAATTCACATCAATCTTTCACTCTAGAACACCTTAAAAAATGTACCAAACTAAAAAAAGTCCTTGCTTTATCCATAATGTAAGAGATTGACATTTTTGAGTATTGTAGAATTTGAGAGTTCAGCTAAAATAAATCTTGAACAAGAGTTTTCATTTCATAATAGAAGTTTATTTTTTCTAAATTTTGTAACTGCACATAGGAATTCCTAGCAATAATGTGTTCCTTCCAGGACACTGCTCTTCCCCAACAGTCTCAAAACATCCATTTGTATGGCATCCATCTTAAAGACCCAGGTTAAGTTACAGGAAATAAACTTTGACAGATTAAAAAGTACAAAAACTGAGAAGTAAATCTTTTAGCTTAAGGCTGAGGCCTCTCTGGAGTTTAGTGGTGTGTCTGCAAAGACAGACTGGATAGCATTTTGATAGACTACCAAGAGAAAAGAATTAGTAATGCCGCTTTCCCACAGGAAGAGCCAGCAAAGTGGGCAACAAGGTAACGCATCAGAAATATACAACCACTTAAAAATTTTATCTGCCCTCGGTTCTGCTTAAGATTGTGCTTTTTGTGCTTGAACGCCTATGTGACATTTACGGAGCCCACCTGCTTATTACAGAAGCTCCAAGACAATGATTCAGAATGAATACAGACCAGTCCAGGGCAACATCACTAGCTCCTCCCTCCCGCTCCATGGGTGCACCCTACTCAGCACTCTTCTCCTTCTCTCTTGTACACACAGTCAATTTCAAATATCCATAATCTGATTTTTAGATGATTCACTCCTAACCAGAAAGAAAAAGTAGGTTCCCCTCATCCACATAAAACTGGGCTTTCCCTCTCTGCTCTTTTAACTCAACTGAAAGCAAACTGGAACAGAGGCAAAGAGACATACAGGACAGAGGCAGAGAGCAAGCAAACCCCAGACAACACACAAAGCCCCTTTCTGGTTCTCAAAGGCTGGCAGCTGCTCACCTCAACCTGAGTATGAAATGCTCACTTTTAAAAAGGGTTGTACCTGCTCCTGACAGGGAGGGGATAAGACTGTTGTGACATACTAAGCAGATGAACAGGAAGAGGCTACCTTTCTGATGCCTCACTCATGTTTTATGATGTGAGTAACACATGAAGATAGTGTCCCTTTCACCACAGACTTGCTACAGCTCCAAGTAAATTTACTGTCACGAATAAATACAGGATACAGACAATGCATCTAAGAGTGGTTTTACTTAAGAGTTGATTTAGCTAGCATCTCGTGTTGTTTAAACATTAGAGCTGGGCGTTGGTTTTGCCTCTGCAGTGTTACAATGTAATCTACTTAGAAACTGTCAACAGTAAGAAGCGAACCTCATCCGTAGTTCCTGAAGATACACATTTTGGTGGACACACCTGAGCCCCTGTGGTCTTTGAACAGATTGAACACATCATCCTTATCTTTTTGCAGGGAAATGAGCCGCTGTAGTACCTTATTTACCAACATTACTCACAGAAACCAGCTGTCTACCAACAACTAGAAAAAGGTGGCAGGAAAGCATTTAAATGCACTTGTTTTTTTTGGCCAGCTGTTCTGCATTCTGCTTGAAGGTGACCAGGTTTTAAGACCTTGGTTCTTCAGCTGCTTGCAATTGTTACAGCAAACTATGTGAAATGTTCAAATTACTGAATTATACAGCATGCAAGCTTTTTCTCCTCACTGTGACACAGCTGAATGGATAACTCCATTGAGAGAGTTTTTCAATGAAGACATCCAGAACGCACACTAATGAGCTTTTTGACAGAATCAGTCAGTGTCTAATTTCCTGAGGGAGGGAGGAAATCAACCACCCCAAAAACATTTTGTCTTCTTGTTTAATGATCACTTTCCATAAGAATCACACCAACATCTTTCTAACCTTCCTGAGGTACTGTATGCGTTTTGCGGGTAGAGATTTTGCCCCTCCTGGCTCACTTTCTATTCACATCATGCACGAATCCAGACGGTGCATGTGGACAGGGACTGCCCACTCTAAGCCAGTCGCTTCAGGATCCCCTCTAAAATCAGCGTGTCATCACCATGTTGTGTTTCACTACCGTTTCAGCACAGCAGCAGAGAAAACCTTGCCCAGGCCAGGGAAGGACAGGCATCCCTGCTTTGCTTTTTCCTCTTGTCAAAGCAGAGGCAAGGCACAGAAACAGGGGCAGGCAGCACTGCCCACCGAACTCCACCCGGGAGAGCCACGAGTCTCCCCGCGGCAGCGCGGGGCGTGAGCAAAAAGGAGAAGGGCTCTTTTTTTCGGGTTTCTCCAGTTCTCAAAAGGGCACGTCAGAAACCACAGCCATTGCCTGCACTCGGCGGCTCCCAGGGGAGGTGTCTGGGGCTGAAGGGGCAGCCCTCCGTGCCGGGCCGGCTCCAGGGCCGAGAAGGCCCCCTGTGCCCCCCGATCCCCCCGTGCCGAGGAGTGTTCCCTATCCCCCCGATCCCCTCGTGCCGAGGAGGGTTCCCGATCCCCCACATCCCCCCGATCCCTCCCTGACGAGGAGGCCTCGGGCCGGTCTCCGCCTCCCTCAGCCTCGGCCGGGGCCACGCGAGGGGTCTCCCGGCCCCTCCGCCAGGGGCCGCACCGCCCCAGGGGGCGATGGCGGGGACGGGGGGGAAGGTGGGCCCGGGGGGCTCGGGGGGGCGGCTCACCCGCGGCCCGCAGCCGCGCCTCCCTCCTCCCTCCCGGCGCGGGGGAGGCCCCGCTCTCTCACCGTGTCCCCTCCGCGGTGCCGCCGAGCGGAACGCCCCCGCGCAGCGCCGTCCGAATCCGGGCACGGCCGCGGCCGCCGCCGCCCGTACGTGGCAGGCTCAGGGAAGGGGCCGGGGCCGCCGCCGGGCCTGCGCCAGCCGCGCGCATGCGCGCTCCGCCGCCCGGGGACGGGAGGCCCGCCCCCTCGCCAAGATGGCGGCGCCGCCGGGCGGGCGGGGCGGAGGGGCCGTCAGTCCCCGCCCTGCCCTGCCCTGCCCTGCCCTCAGCACCGCCCCGGCACGGGAGACCTCTCTCACTACGATCCGTGCTGAAAGAGGAAAGCCGGCCGTAAGACTGCCCTGTGCTTCTCAGGCGCCGGCAGCCTCGCAGCAGGAGCGTGTTCGCCTCGAGTAGCCGCTGGCAGGCATTCGATGCTATTCCCCCCACAAACACACACCCACACACACCCTCTCCCGCCTCGCGTTCGGAGCTTGTCGGCCCGAGAAGAACACGGCTCTTGAGCCCTGAGTTCGGTCTCTCTGAGGTGCCTTTGCCGGAGCTGCTGGAACGGGGCCTGCTCCTGCTCTGGGCTCTCTGAGGTCTCTGCTGCCTTGCTTCATTTACCAGTGCAGCTGCACCGTGCTCGTACATAAATACATACACACGGCCGAAGTTCGCGTGCAGAGGCAGCTAAAGCATCACTGTAGTTAGTTGTGTCCTGGAGTCAAAGATGCCCCCGGAAAGACACTTTTCCTTAGTGCCTTGGAAGGCGAGGCTTCCCCATGGTAGTTCCTGCTGGGACAAGAAAAATGGACAATGTTGTTTGATTTTTGTGTTGGTCCTTGCTGAGAGCTTTGCATCTGCTTAGAGGAGTGTCCAGCAGGTGCTAGGCACGTCGAAATGTGAAATACACATCTTTAATTCTAAATTTTTTAAGGAGGAGGGGCGCGGTTCAGGAGGCTTCTTTGTTAACTATTAGAAAATATTTAGAAGTAATTTGAGCATTTCCAATGAAAAAAAGTCCTTTTGAAAATATAGTAAAGATGGGGAAAATTGGACTTTTCATCCATTATACTTTCTGCTGATCACATTTCATACCTTTGTACTGATGATTCAGTCCTCCTCCAATCCATTTCTTTATCAAAGCAGTATTTCCACAGTGTTAAGAAGAAAATTCATGATCCTTAGAGCTCATATATCACAAATGATACCAAAGTTCACTACATTATGAAGATAAATGTGTTCCACGTGTAGATAAATGCTGAACTATCGTTCCTGTAACAGTTAAGCATATAACGTGAAAAAGTTCTAAGCATATAACATGAAAAAGACCATTTTACTTTGTTCCATTTCTGAAATTAGGATTTCTTGGATTAAAAAAAAAATGCCACAATATACATCATTTTCTGGGACTTTTTATGCTGAAAGTGTTTTGTATTAGGCAAGACATGCTCAGTGTTGGCTGTAACAGCATTTTATTAACATCTGAAATACTTAGATAAAGGCTGTTTCATTTAATTAGTAAAAAGTCAATACTTTTCAAATTCTTCTTGTGAATTTTTGCTTGTTTTTCAGGATAATATGGAGAAAATATATATATTTTTTTAAAGAGCCATGTTCAAAATTGAATGGGATGTGCCTTAGAGAATATTTTTGTTTGTGGGGTAAAATACCAATGATTAGAAAAAAATATCTTTCATTTAAGGAGCAATCCTCACAGTGCCTAGCTGTGTTTTACAATACAATCAATCCTAAACCACATGAATTTCTAAAATACCTTTCTTCAATGAAATTGAAGGACTTGACAAAAGCAATCATTATACATTTGATTTACAAATAAAAAGGGATGCCCACAGAAACATAAACTTCCTCTCCAAAAAAATATTAGTATGAATTACCTTTCCTAGATAACATTCAATAACCTTCTCTTTCTGGAGCAGTAGTGATGTTTTTGGAGGCTTGTTAGTGCCTGAGAACACTTATTTTCTGCCTTGCAGAGATAGCACAGATTCCTAAGAAATCGAGAACTTTTCAGGACTGACAAAACACTTCTATGAAGATATTCAGAAAGTCTCATGTATGATGCCCAGTGTATACAGAGATGCTATCCCTAAATGTTCAGATACTGCATTTGATCATGCCCATGACCCTCTTTGGAGCAGCTTGGAAGTTTTCAAAATACACTGCATTCATTTTCAAAAAACATGAAAGTGGGAGGTAAATTTGACCACACTTCTGAAACCACATTATTTAAATTCTAGGTGGTGTTCTTGTTTTATTAAAACCAGCAATGACAAAATATATAAATATATTTGTTCAGAAAACAGAATAAAGAAATACAGCTTCTAAAAATTGCCTGTCTAAATTTCCTGGGGTTTTTTCTCACATAGGAGAGAATGGAATGGGTCAGTATAACCATTTTCATGTGTTAGACAAGAGCCCACTAGAATGGGGTTTTACCACTTTGCTCAGAGTCACAGAGAGAGAAGAGCTGCTTGCACATTGCACACCTGTTATGTTTCCTTCCATCCAGGTACTCTCCTCTTCCCTTACTCATCACTTCAGCATCCAGAAACTCTTCTCCCTTCTTCCTTTCAGCTTTTTTGTACTGAATAATAGTAATAAAAGGTTGTTGGAAGAGGGGGCAAGTTTCTATTTACTCATAGTCTAAGTTTAGAAACCCCACTCTCTTAAAGCCCAGATCAACACACTCCTCTTCCAAGTTCCCCATAAAGCCAAAGGGCAGAGACACAAAGGTGCAGCCCAAAGCCAGTTCAGACCAGGGTGTGCTACCTGAAGCACTGCCCGTGCTATTCTGATAACACCTGGCTGCCTCTGAAATCAAACACCCTTCCTAGAACAGCCTAATGCTGGGAGTGCTGTGACTAGGACCTATGTTAAATATTTATAAAGAATTTCTTTTCTAGACTGTTTCTTCAATCATTTTTTTTTTCAGTTTCTCATATGAAAACAGAGTATTTTGTTTACTGCCATTTATAAGAAAGAAGCATTAGCCAGGAAATTTAAAAGGCCATTCCAAGATACAGATTTTTTTCTGTATCTTGACCAACACAACATACTATAGAATTATTAAGTAGAATTTGGACCCAGAACCAACAAGAACTGTGCTGTTTGTTGATTAACCTTTTGGTTTCTGATTAAATTGAATTGTTACTTATGAAAGGGAGAGGAAAACTACAGTGCATTGGCTAGGTAAGCCTGTTCAACAGGCCCAAAAAAAGATGAAAGGCACAAATGGAGCAACTTCTGTATATCTGTACTGGAATATAAATCTATAATAACCTAAGACCATATCAAAGATCTTCCTCAGTGGCATGGAGTACAAGTAGCATCAAGAGGATGTAGCACTGCATTGCTGTTTTACAGTCCCATGGTCTTCCTAGAATGGGGTCCTGCCTTTGTCTCCTCATGATCTCAGCTTATGATCTATTTTGAGCTACCTGCAGTGAAAGGAGTCTGTCTGACATTCGAGATGCCTGTGAGATCTACACAAAGTAAACCATGGAAAATGCAGGACTATAGTTCACATATTTGCAGGTTTCTAACTCTGGCTACAGAAGGTAGACAAGGAAATATTGTCTGAAAAAGCCTAGGTTGATCTGAATGTTTCCTGTGAATGTTTATAAGGCTGTGACTTAAGTTTTTGAATGGAGATACAGTGGTACCTGGAAAACAGGAAACACTTTGGAAAGTTTTTTCTTGAAGAGTGGTGTTCTGAAAGCGTATAGAACACAAATCTGGAGTCCCTGTAGAGTAAAAGAAAGTGTGGAGTTAATATTTTGGTGTTAAAACCAGAAAAAATTAGTCAATGTTACTTGACTTGAAAAACAATCATAAAACAATTTTAAGTAACTGCCAAAAAATATATTAATGTCTTGAAATACAAGAAATACTTTCAATAGGAACCTTATCACAGAATCACAGGGTATGCTGAGTCAGAAGGGACCCACAAGGATCGCCGAGTCCAACTCCTGGCCCTGCACAAGACCATCCCCAAGAGTCACACCATGTGCCCAAGAGTATTGTCCATTATTCCATGTCACTGTGGATTTGCAGCTCTAGTCACCTCATTTGCACATGGTATTGGATTAGTTGGCACGTCTCAGGATTGTGTCATTGCCCTCAGCTGGACAGGATGAAGGTAAAACCTGGCTGAGCATGCCATAAGTATTAAATGTGGCTGGTGTGCCTTATCAGCACTTCAGTCAGACACACACAAAGGGAATCAAGACTTCAGCATTTCTATATCTGTTCTTCTAAATTCTCATTTCAAGGATTAATCAGGAATATCCTGAGCTTTAAAAGAAGAAAAAAAAAAAAAACATAAAAAAAAGGCTCATGGTTTTAAAAAAAAATGGATCTTTCTTCTCTGTTCATGATTTCAGCTTTAAATCCTGGGCATAATCTGCCCATCAGTGTAGTAATAATCACCTCAGGACTTTTTGCACAGAGAGTCTGCTGATCTGTGTACTCAGTTTTCAGTAGACCAAACCAACTTAATGTTTGGGTATGAGGAGATTTTCACATATTTCCAATTAGCTGTTTTGTAGAAATTATCCAGTGGTGTAGTTATGAAGAATCCATTACTCCAAGTACTTCATGTGCCTTATATGGAGGGGCATATTTATATGAATATAAAACCAAGAATCCGTCAGGGCTGTGGGGGGAAAGAATATGCAGGCACTTTCATGTAGGCTTTTATCCAGTACCATTGTAAAAGGTGTGAAGCCATGAAGCTCTAGTTACTTCCCTGGGACTCTTTCCAACAACTAATGCAGCAGGTTTTGTCCTGATATTCTTTCTGAAAATAATTCTATGTATGATTCGGTATAAGAAAAGCCACTCATACAGGATGGTCTTTTCAATGCTGACCCTGGAATAAAATCCCACATTGATTTGTACAATGGGAAGAGTTTTATGTGTGACAGACCAGAAGGATAACATCCCTTTCTGAAAAGAAATTCTGAATCCCTGTAACTGCTTTCCAACAAGTTCCCAGCTTATATCGAGCTATAGAACAAATAAATCTGATTTTTTTCTTAATCTCAATTATTAGTCTCAGAATTGCTAAGTACTTTACCTGGATATCATTGAAAATGCAGAACAGATAGCTGAAAACAAGACTTGTTTTTTCATGACTTATTAACAGAAAGTAGCCTATCATCTGGGTAATTCTGAGCACTACCACTACAGAGATATTTTTCTTGAATGAATCCTTTTTATTCCTAGAAACACACAGACACATGCAAAAAAGTTACTAAATCTTTCTCTATACCATTTAATATCTTTTTGAGCTTTAAACTTTCTGTTTATTCAGGGCTACATTGCAAAGGTATGTTATTCAGGTGAGTTGAGAACATACACTTCCCTACATTTGTTTGATGTATCATCCAGAGAAGAAATCCAAAAAAATAAATATAACCAAATTTATCAGACTAATTTGTGCTTGGACTATGCAGCTTGGTTGTATCTTTCTTTAACAAAACAAATGAGGTTTACCAAGGCAACAAGAAGCATTGAAAATGAGCATGTTAGCTATTACAAGCTTTTTAGAATGCTTATAACTTCAATCCAAATGTGCTTAATTTTCAGTATAAGAATAAACTGCCAGTGAAGTTTGAATATCCTGTTTCTCTCACCTCTGAAGAGACTCAGAGAGAAGGTATTTTATTTGTTCCAATCATGAAAATTGTACATAAAGTAAAGAAGAAATAGTAATAAGTTTTGTTGAACAGATCAGTTTCATGGGACTAATAAAAATTAAAGCAATCCCCTTTTAAATAATACACTGTACATTGCAGAGTTTGTGACATACAGCCTGTGACAATACATAGGGTGTTGATGTAAACAGAGCAAGTAAATCTGCTTCAAGGCAGTAGAGAATTTGCCTGGTGTTCAGCTGTGCTGAGAAACTCATAATTCTCATTTGACCGGATCCAGCTCTGCTCTCACTTTTATGGATTTAAATCGGGGTTGACCGTCATCGAAGTCAAGTTGAGTGACCCTGCAGTCAAAAAATGGGGGCAAAAGTCTGAAATGTGTTCATTTACGCAAACTTGAACAAAGTGACCTATTGCAGCCATAGAATTAATTTTCTGCCTACTTCAAGTATTCACTTCTTTAAAATAAAAGATTTTGCAAAAATTTGAATTTTTGACAAGAAAGTCTGATCGGGTGACGAGAGACTGAGGAACGCATTTGCTGAAAGATATATGAGGAGGCTTGTGCCATCTCACCTTGTCAAATTCTCATTCTTCTTCCATGTCACAGATACTGATCTTGATGAAGATCAGGATGTTAAACAGGAGTATGAGTGCTACTGGCAAGAGGAATGATCACAAGATGGGCTTTTGCACACTGAAATTCTGATTTTGGTCCAGTGCTGCAAGCCAGCAACTTTTAATATAAAGATAGGAAATTTCAAAAGATATGTTAGACATATTATTCAGGATACCAGAACAAAACAAAGTAATATTTCCCTTTTCATCCTGAAAGACCTCATATTACTTTCTAGGTCTTGATAATTTATCTCTGAAAGGCAGCCATTCCTTGGGAAATGAGGGCTTTCAATCATGCTTCTCTTTCTCTGGGGAATGCAAAAGGATATATCAAACAAACTATATAGATAAATTAAGGTGCAATATAACTAACCAAATAGATATCTGGCCACCATATGCAAGTTTATCTTTAGGGGATATTTTGTAATAGAGCTAAAGAGTAATAGGGGAAACCTAATGGACAAAGGTTGAAACAAAATGGGGACAACTTCAGGAGGAGAGGCTTATTCTGTAATAATCTTTACCCCTTTTCTTTTTTATTTTCGAATAATCTCAAGTCAGAAGTCCACACTCCCTAAATGAGTATCATAACATAACCACCATCTGGAAAGGGGTTTGTGTTTGCATTTCCTAAAGAAGTCTACCTTTCTTCTGTATCATCCCCTGTCACCAAGGCACATTGTAAGCCTGATAGCCTGCTTTGGTATTCAGTATGTATGCAATACAAAAACACAGAGCAAACAGGAATATAGTTATTTTGGCCAGATTTTAAATGAATGTGAAGATTAGATTTAGGTACTGAAATGTAGCTATGCACTTAAATGAAGGTCTTGAATGTCAGTTAGGCTAAAAGTGTCTGTAGCTTGCATTTAAAGTCACAGAGGATCTTGCAGAAGGATTCAAGGAAGATACAGATGCAGTACTTTAAATCCTTAGTAAGGAGGAAATATGTTTCCTTGTAGTGAATGTCTAGCTTGAGTGAAGAGTTTTATTTCTTTTGAGTATTTAGATCTACAAAGTAGTATACCAACAATAAATCTACAATTATATTTATAATAAGTCAATCCAAAAGGTGGGGGATAGCAAATGTGCACTTACAATTCTTCCTGTAGTAGTTTAAAGCTTTTCCTCCTCTCTAAGTATCTCTGAGTCTTATTGCAACTACTATGGCAGGGATTCCTAATTAGTAAAATTGATATTAGCAATTTATTATTTGGATGTGTAGGCATATCTTCCTTCCACACAAGTAGCTTCTTGCCTCCTAAATGCCATAGATTTTAAGAGCTGTGTTTCACCTGCCTTGCACTAAGTTAAATGGGTTTTCTGTAGCCTAGAGAAAAGGCAGGACTGAATGTTGTGAGCACTATTTTTCTGAGGACAGCTCATGTCCATGACTTGCTGGTTTTTACCATTAAAGAGCCTCAACAGTTTCATGAGACAACATCAGCGGTGAAAGAGCAAACTCCTTCCTGTGCTTTAGCTGGCTCCCTTATCACAGCTGTGCAATCCTGCCCTCTGGCCAGCAGTGAGAAACAAATTTAAGAACATTTTGCACCAAGCACCATTACATTTAATCCCAGATTGATTCAGAGCATAATTTTTGCCCTCCAAGAAGCGTGGCTTTGTGGGTTTGCCTCCTCAATGCCTTTGCTTCACTTCTTGTCTTCCTCATCTCCTGCCTCGGAGCACATCTCATGGGAAGGACCCTCATGCACAAGTTTTCATCTGGGTAATAAACATGCTTCTTAAAGCCTCTTCCTTCTTCATCCCTAGAAGAGAATTTCCAGACTGCCAAGCACTTACTGTGCTCTCAAAGTAGATCCAAAAGGCAGTGAGTCAGAATCATGCTGTTTTGGACATGGGTAACTAGTCACAGGACAGAGTGAAGAAACTAATGCTATGCTGTCATGCAAATATACTTGGAGCACAGTGACATGAAGCCAGGCAGCTTTTGCTGAACATTTTCCAGCTTGCACATGTAGTCCAAATTCTAAATGTTCTAGAGGAATTGCCTCTACAAATGCAAAACATAATAATGAAAAAATGAGGATTGAAAACTGCTTCATGGGTGCCATCAGAAACAACACAGCACACAAGCTGAATACACAGTATGGAAAAGGCAGGTGTTCTCGTACAGTGTATTACAACAGTTTCTTGAAGGAAGCTGAGATTTTTACTTTCCATTGTGGGCATCTGTCTGCATTCTTCAGTTCTCTGAGTAGTTCCCTTTCAGCTTGCAGTGTTGCTACTAACTGCTGTACTGACTTCAGAATGTGCTCTTTGCTTATTAATAAATAACAGGTAACAAATAATGTCAGTCACTCTTACTTTTTTCAAGGCTCTGGCTGATATCATGAGGAATCTCAGAGATACCTAAATTAAGAGTTTTAGTCCATATATGCAATCACCATATTGAAAAGATTTTTTTTGCTCAGTTGGAAGAAATAGATTGTTGACAGCCTTGATTACTAAGAAAATTTCTCCTGCACACAGCTGACCTGTGTTGCTGTGCCAGTGACCAAACTATCAGTGCTGTATCAGGACAATGAAAACAAACTCAGTTTATACCAGTAGTGTGAGCATTAACAGGAGATTATTAAATCACATGGCACTAAACCAGAAAGAGAGAAACTGACCCTAATTGACCTCTACTGACCCCCTATCTTTACAGCTTTCCCTGAATGTACTCTGTACCTTAAAAGGTGCCATATATACAACTTTAAATTTTACCCCATCCGATTACTAACATGGTTGTGAGGAAGTGTCCAGGCAGGGGCTTCGTGGCTCTTAGCAGCAATAAGTACAACTGTGGAGAATTGAGTGCTGGCCACAATAATGGTGCCAACAAAAAGTAGTGCAGTAGGGCAACCACAGCTGTGCACCAGGAGTCTGCGGGAGGATCCACCATGTCAGGTGTGAGTAAGGTGTTACTGGTGTGATCATAAGAAAGATATTGCTCATGGTAGCATCACTGCTCCCATTCCTGGCATTATGGTTTTCAATTCCAGAGGTGAAGATGATGTTAAAAATGAGCATTGAGAAACAGAGACACTAACATCCATGTTACTGATGACTCTCAAGTTTTCCTATTGGTAGGAATAAGTTTAGGAGAAAAAAGTAGAGCAAAATAAGAAGAATTGCAAAATATTTCCTCATTTCTATTTATACTGAAAGCAAGCTAGAGATTATAGCCTTTAATACAGACAGAAGCCAGAAAAATAACTTTGTTTCAGAATTATACCATTATACCTTCAGACAACTTACCAAATCCAACAGTTTTGTCTGATTTCAGCTAGAAAAGAGAATACCCAGCAACTTTTAGGACTGGACCTTGTCTAACGGTAGTTTGGGATGCATTTTTCCTTTTCCACTCTGCTCTTTTTGGAATCATTTCCTTCAGTGTTAAGAAGTGAGGCAGGGTAAAATAAGTATTTCTAAACATTCTCCAAAGTGCAAAAAGAATAAGAAACCTCCACTTCCACACTTTCTATTGCAGAACCAATTAGGTTGGAAAAGACCTCTGACATCATTGAGTCCAGCCTATGACCCAACAACACTACCAGGTCAGCTAGACCATGGCACTAAGTGGCACATCCAGTCTTACCTTAACACCTCCAGAGAAAGTGACTTCACCACCTCCCTGGGCATTATATATCTATATTGTCTATATCTATATCTAAAAACCATATAATAATAATAATAATAATAATAATAATAATAATAATAAATTAGTAATTTGATTTTATACATATCAAATATATTATTATAAATAAATTACTTTAAAAGGCAGAGTCTAGATGTTTCTACAGTCTTAAAAACACTGACCTTAATAGAATTGCTCAAATCTACATTAGTACAAGTAGGATGAGAAACATGCATTCATTGATAATAACTACAGCTCTGTTGGCACGACTTTGCTCTTTGTTCAAAGGGTAGTCACATGACACCATTAGTCACAGGCATGTCCATTAAGGAAATTTACTGCAATTGTATTTGTGTTAAGTAACTCACAATAAAATAGTAGCACAAGGTACTAGAAGACAGATAACTGTTTAGACATCGTAATACCAGGGTACAGAGGAGATCCTGCTGGTGGCGGAATACTGTTACACATTTTTAAAGCCTGGTATTGAGTGAGAGAGTGAACTGAAAAGCTCAATGGACTCACATAGCAGTAATACAGTGCTGGGTCTGTGTTGACAACTGCCTGACCAGGGTAGTAACAGAGATGTCCGTGAGGCAACATGTAATGCAACAGAAATGGCAGACCGCCTTATCCCATGGAGATGGTGCAGATGTCACTCTGGGATGTTACCCAGATGTTAGACGTGGTGATGGCAGCCTGTAGTAAAAGGATCAGCCCTTGACGTGGTCCTCAGTAGCACACTCTGCCTGCTCTGTGGTAGCTGGTGAGCTACCCTGTCAAAGCCATGGAAAGACTTTCCTTGTCAGTGGCCACGCCCAGTGGTTCCTTTGGAAAGCTTGGCCTGTTACCGTACTGAGCTTTTCATACCCTATCACTGCTTTTCAAAGCTCCTATATTTTAAGGCGTATCTAATGAATAATAATTATATATATTTCCTCACATTAAAAGATCAACATTAACAAAATTGTTAAAGCTTCATCTAGGTGAGTGGCATGGCTGAGACATCTCATGTCTGCACCTGAACCAGTAAGCCATGCTTACTTCCCAAGCGATGCTATGAGATTTAACTATTTTTAAAAATATTATTTGCTAATCAACAGTATTGCAATATGTTCTCCACTGGCTACTCTTCATTCTTTTCCTAAAACTATATAGAGAACAATATATTGTAACAGTGTAAAATACTTGCGGTTTTAGATCTTCCCTCTTACCTAGTGAACATTTGAAACAAAATGGTAATAACCAGAACAGCCACAGACAGTCCAACACCAATAAAGGAAATATACTCCAAAGGCTTTGCATATTTATATTTGATCTGAAAGGCCTAGAAAACAAATTGTATCAGTTATATCAGATGAGAAGAGATAAATTTCTTTCCAAAGTTTGTGTTTCTAGTTGCACATAAAACCAAAACTGTTTCAGCAAAGTTATGACTGTTGCTAGACACTGCCAGAATTTCCAGGTCACACAAAATTATTCTGGATCTCAAAACAAGAGAAAACTTGTGAAGAATGCCAAAAAGAGATTTAACCGTGTAAATCAAGTATTCAGCAAAATAGCAGATTAGATTATTCATAGAAAAATGTGAGGTGACACAGACTGGAAAAAGCAGCTTTAACTTTTCATACTGCTGAGCATTCTGAATGTTGGCTTTTTGGTCTAAGGTAAGATGTTACAAAGAATTATGAATTGAAACCAGTCTTTGTTTGTATATTGACAATAAAGCGGCAAGTAAATGTAAATGTATTCAGTGAAACAGAAAATACTCTTCTATTTGCATAAACAGATGGGAATCTTCTGTAGAATGCAGTCACTTTGTTCCATAAGGACATGCATAGGATAAAGGGAAATACAGAAACAAGTAAATAGTACAAATATGGAAAATGCTATTCTATGAAGACAGAGTAAAAAGCAACTCTGAAATCCAGGCACTGCTGAAGCTAGTGACCATAGATATGTGATTTTATCCGGGGTGTGTTTTGTTTAGAGAAGCTGAAATAAATACTGAAAGAATAACAAACATCAGAGACAGACAGTCATTCCTAAATAGTCTTGTTAGTACAAGAGGGGAATGTATAAAACTTTATGGTAGCAGGCTTAATGTTTACAGAGCTATTGCATTTTATAAACATATAAGCAAAGGAAGTAGGTAATGCTAAATCCTTTAAGTTATTTACCCAGCACAAGGCAGTGCCACAGCTAGCCCAGATTCCAGGCTACTCTACTGTTTGGGGGCACCTTAGACTTTAGACATACCCTCACTCAACAGTCAGCTGCAGCAATGAAGGTGCAGAGCTGGCAGCTGCAACAGCTGAGCAAGGGGAAGGAATTAGACCAGTCTTCCCTGGTACTGGGGTGCACAAGTGGGTGGGCAAAGCCACAATTTGTGTCAGAGGAAGGCAGGACTTGCCAATACATTTGGCTCTCCAGCAGCTTGGGCACAACTTGTATCTCCCAATTTGCCTGAACTGCCACAGGTCAGAAACAAGTACATGGGGACATGTTAAAGTCGTGTGCCTTCTAGCCCCTATATATCAATGTGCTGGTCTTACAGTTAAAAACAACCAAACTAATGAAAAGAACCGAAACAGACTCTTCCCACTGAAGAAAGAACATTGCCCTGCCATCAGGAGAGCAAAACTAGTAGTGTGATTACACCTTCATCTCAAGAACTGGTCTCTTTCTTTTGTACAGCCAGTGGTGCTCCAGTTGTTGACAGTGTAGTCCCAAAAGACACAGACATAATCACACAGCTGCAGTTCAGATGTGTTGTACTATGGGTTGGGATGGCAAGGAGAAAAAGTGGCTACAGAAACATAAAGAGATAGGCACCAACAAACAGTGTGTACTGACAATTATTTGATTTTGAAAGGGGAGGTGGCAGCTACCAAGTGATATATGAGTTTCCAATAAACCTTATGAAAGATATCAATAACAGCATAATTTTGCATTTTGGGCTTACTTTATGTGTGCCTTTCTCAGTCAAGTTTGCCACTAAAATTACCCATTTCTGTGCATTATTCAGGTAATTAGGATTCAGATTGCCATTGACTAAGCATTAAACAGCTGCCAGTTGAATTCTGCGTAAGCCAAACAACAGCTTTCAGGTATTAGTAGCACTACATTGCTGCCAACCGGAGCTGAATCCACACTGTAACAGGAAGCAGACAATGATAAATGCTGTGAATCATCCCCTCCCCTCCTGCAGCACAGCAGTGCTTGTGCTGTCATACATCAAACAGCATGCAGTCATTTTTGGACAATATCCTTCTGCAGGAAACTGCAATTAGAACTACTTTTTAATGAGCAGCTTGAAGTGCAAATAAAGTGAACACAACTATTCACAGTATTAGGTAGTTCTATTAAAAATGAGGAATAAACATAGGAGTCAAAAAATCAATTAAATGTTTGTTTCAATAATTTCCTTAGAAAATGACACATTTCCTGAATCTCCTAACTGTATGGATCCATAGTGATGATTACTGATCTGTCATATGCACATATTTGAGCTTAAAAGCTTTGTTAAATAATGTAAGAAGAAACCAACTACTATTTTCGGGAGAAACCATGCCGAAAATGAACACATATTATCTAAAAATTCAGGTTTTTTGGCAAATGGACACTCAGATAGAGGATTTCCTGCAAGAAAGCAGTAAAACCTGTAATTGGTTCCTGGTGAAGGAAGTCAAAACAAAGCACACATGGTTTTAACTGGAAGCAGGAGAAAAAAGATAGTATGAAAAATGAACTCTCCCCACATTGGTAGGTGTATTGTGCTATGTTGACTTTTTCTTGTTTTTCTTGTTTTCCAAAATTTTAGTAGTCTTCTGGAGAGAAAAATTGTCCTCCAGGGACGTGGGGGATTTTTTATTCTTGATATAGGATTGGTGTATACTTGGACAAATCCAATGTGGTATGTTTTTATGGAATACAGTTTTGCTTGCAAATGTCCTAGTTTAGCAGTACCGAGTCAGTAATATCAGCTATTAAATACAGAAGTTGAAAAAATGTTTTCTATGTCTCATTTTTTAAACACCCTTCACTTATGTCACGTATACATCCCACAAACTCTGTCAAGGCACTATGCCAAAAAAAACCCCATGAAACAACCCTGAGCTGGAGTCTCTTTCCCTAAGTCCTGAAGACATGTAGTAGGGCTGGTTCAAACTGAACATGGTATTTCTTACAGAGCCTTACCTTGGCATTGAAGGCTATTTCAACACTGATCACTATTCCACCATCAGTGTTGCCAGAGATGATTCATTTAGACAAACTATTTCAAGTCTGATAAATCCTTGACTCGAAGAGTTTGTCATTTTGATACAGGTCAAATCCAACTCTTCCATTGTCTAATGAACCTTTGCAAAGTAAAGAGAAAAGTAGGTGTAGATAGCAGATATCAGAGAAGCTGGTGCTTTTGAAGAAGCCTACACTATGTTGTTTCACACATTCAGAATTTGGAGGAGATTTTTGTTTAGCTATTTAATTGGAATTCATATGAGTAGTAGAGAAGAGCTGCTCTTCCCATGAATCTCAAGAGACATCTTCAATTTTTCCTGAGCTGGAATGTGAAAATAATTAACGCCCTTCTCTCAATATCATTTCTGGAGAAAAATACTGGTAAGTTAGGAAAATAATATCCTAAATTCCAATATATACAGACACTTCAAATGGCAAAGCTTTTAATAACGATAAATAAGAAACAGTCACACCAAGAACATTTACAGTTAGTGGGAAGTTACAGGATAAAAGACCGGCTGAACTTTTGCTTTCAGATCCAACTTTTGAACTCTGTTTCTTTTGCACACCTCTAGTGTTCATCTAAGTGATTTAAATCACTAGTTTTATTTGTTGCTTAAGTGAGGAAGCAAAAATCTGGGTTATATAATGGATTTTGTTATTGATTTTATACTTTTCAATTAAGATCAAGAGAGACTGATTTGATCTCTGATCTGGTCTTCAAGTGAGACTAATGTAGCTTTATGTCTACAAGATATCATAAATGTGCACTTAATATTGAAGAAATCTGTTGGGGGGGATTAAGACAAGCTGTGCTTTCAGCTTAGCTGTCTAGAGGAAAGTGTTAGGATATACTGGCATTACGATAAAAGCTTTAATTACATGTTCACAATGCTTTTCTACAGGATTGTTGTCTGAAACAGTGGAAAAAGAAAGTACAGTGACCAGTTAATGAACTATTCAGTGATTTTTTTTTATTGTCAGTGCTGGGAGTGTGAGGCTACCTGATTTATCTCTTCAGGTCTTTTATAACCCTGGTGAGAGGACTGAATTATTGATTTCCCTGGGGGCTTGTATTTGAATGATGTTCAGCATTATGATGTCTAAGTGCTCTATTAGCCTTGCCTTCATTACACTCTTGTGCCGTGGTGTCTCAGTGTTACTGACACTATACTGAGAGACCGAGGACAAATCTGCTGGTTTCAGGTGCTCAGTCTGAAACTCTTGTGATGTCATAGAAATGCACGTTTGAAGCTCAGCTCCCCCACACCCATCAGCTTCTGAATCAAATTAAGCAGAGGAACTTTTTTTTTTTTTTTCCTCACCTGGTCAACACCAACTTATCCTCTGAGCACTGCAAAGAGTAAGTAATGAACATCTGGAAAAATCCCAAGTGACTGTGCCATTAATGACTAGTCCAATTTGCAGGTGTTAGGATGTGTATGTCCTTGCTGACACCTGACAGTATAGTAATTCTAGTTGAGAAGGTTGATGTCTTCAGTTTTCAGGCAAATGAGTATATACTAGTTCTTGATCTTGATGTTCATAGAGGTATGGCAAAAGATTCATTGCACTCTCAATTTTAGAAAACAAAACAGAAACTCCCAAACACTGCAAGCATTCTGGCCATTACGTGTATGTGTGCATTCATCTATAAATAAGATTATCCAGCTCATTTGACATGTGCATTTCCTGTACCACCATATGGCTTCAGCACGCATAAAAATCAATTTGTAACTGCTTATATTGGCTGAGGGGATTTTTTTCCCAAAGGAGATTTTTAGTACATATTCATTCAAAATTCTCCCAGGTACAATTTTCAAAAGGATAAAGAACTTACTGTTACTTAAAATGTTGAATAGTGTCTGAACCTTCAATACTGAGATCACCAATAAGCCCAGGAACATTTTCCTGTATTTCTAGTTTTGTTGACTGGCACTTTCCCAGTGCTGTATCTGCAACAATTAGCAGGGTATTCATCAGGATTTATGTTTCATACTGCTGTGTCCAGGTTAATCCAACAACACACAGGACTTACTTCTGTGTGCCAAAAGCAGGATCGTAGAGGAGCTTATTTTCAGTGGAGCAGATTGGATTGCAACAGTAGGCTGTGAGATGTTGCCAGAAAAAAAAAATTCCTCCATTGTTTTCGTGAGGCTGCATCAAAATAATGAGTGGGATAAAAACTATTATTATTTGCTAATACACAGCTATAGGATTAGTTTCTGAGCTTCCTTTCTGATTTGGTTCTCCAGTAGGAAGTGCTCCTCTTTTCCTATCCCCATCCTTTCTCCAAAGCAGAAGAATCCAGGAATGTTTATGTTGGTGTAAATTGAAAATGGCATGTTGGAGTTGAACACTAAAAATATTTTGACTTGTTTGTGAACCACTTGCATCCTGAAACAGAAGGGAAAATGCACTCATCTAAAGAAAATGGCAAAAGCTAGATTACCTTGATGTAACATTGACAAGATTATTGTGGGTGAATTCTTTTTCACTGGCATCCAAGAGCTGACTCACTATAGCCATTACTGCCACAGATGCCTGAGACAAGCAGCAAAAAAGGCAATACTCAGATGCAATTGAGAAAAATCACCACATCTGCTACACAGTGAATGGGCAAGGTAAGAACACTTAACCGGCATTGCTTGAACGTACACACAGTAGAGTAAAAAAGTACAGGAAGCCATTCAAGAGAACACAAGGTTTGTGCCAATGGGTTCATAAATGCTACACTTTTATGAATTTAGATAATAAAGATCAAATTATTAATTTAAACATAAAATTATGCTTGTATTACAATTTCAGATATATGCAGCTCTGAGAACTGGCCCAGCAGTGATTCCACATGTATGCACTCAAGGCTGCTTTAATAACTCTGCTAAATGAAAAAATTACTGTATTTGTTTGTGGTGTTATACATAGTTGAGAGGAAGGACAGTATCTTCTGCTGGTAGAGGGGGGCAGAGTTGATATCCCAAATACTAAGCTACACAAGTCTTATTTTAGTCCTAAGGAGTCTCACCTGAAATTCTGTCAAAACATTTGGCTTTTCCATAATCTGCGATGTTTGCAGCAGCAGTGGTGTCTTGTGTGGTCAGGTGGTCTGGCATAGAAGTGAGGATTGGTGTGTTACTTTCAAAAGCTGAAACCTTGCTGGTAGTGAGGAAAATGCCGTTCAACAGAAAGAATATGGGAAAAGGAAAAAAAGAGTCACTACTTTTGCAACATTCTCATGCAAAATAAAAAAACATACAAGTAATCGGTGGTCTAAAATGTTTATGTTCATGTCAAGTATGTTGTGTTTACAAATTCTCCCTAGAGAAGGGTTTCATGAATTCAAGGAGTAGCTTGGATTGGAAGATAGCCCTGGAAGTCCCCTAGCCCAGCAGGGATAAATGGGATGAGGCTGCTCAGGGGCTCACTTTGAATACCCTCAGAAATACCCTCAGAAAACTGCTTGTTTGACCAGCATCAAGGAGAAACACTTTCTCTTACCTTATTGGAATTTCCCATATTGCCACTTGTCTCTGTGGCCAGTCATCCTAAAACTGCACACCTTGAAGAACAGCCTGGCCCCATTGTTCTCCACACTTTGCTGAGAGGTAACTGCAGAGAGCAGCAGGACCTCCCCTTTGTCTTGAGGTCACTGAGATTCT
>JAWWEW010000001.1:16724889-16760500 GCA_035583185.1 Anabacerthia variegaticeps | reverse complement strand
AACAGATGTGCTATTGTTGTGCAGACAGGCTTGCTTCAACTACTGCACAGGCTAAAGGACTTTTTGGATAAAAGCTACTCTGTCTTCTTCCACCAATTTTTGTACCAGTCACTCCCACCCCAAAAGCTGCAGTCCAGAGGAAATGAAACATGTAGCAATAGGGCTTTAAGGTACTAGATACACTGAAGTTTTCTAGTGGCTCAGCGTTAAGGAAGAATGAACCTGGAGGATTTAAATTCCTTGCCGTCATATTTGCTCTTAGTTCAAGCTATGTATAGTTACAAGGAAAAAAGTATTTCTTTACAGAATATAGAACAAATGTCACAGTTTCTACTGACAAGGCAGTACTGACTTTTCTTGAATTCAAGTGCAGCTTGTTCAAATGTCTGTGTGTGTTATGAGAGTAACTTGTTTATCCCACCCAATTTGGTCCCATAAATGGTGACATTTTTCCCCCTAAAAACATGACAGACATCTTACATGAATAAATCAACTTTATTTAAATAAAATTACAGGTGTGTCTTGTCTATTAAAAACCACCCTATAGTTTTTCAAAGGCATCAATATTTAAAAATAATTTAAATGTTCTTACATCTTTGCATTTTCTTGCATCTTTGCATTTTCTTGCATGGTTTGCATCAGTTGCTGAATCTCATGTAGAAACTTTTGAGAGATCCAAGTGGGTACAAAAGTTTTTTGCTTGGATTCTCTTTGCCTTTTAGGGCTGGAATTCCTCTGACCTGCAGCTTTGCAGGAACAGCATCTGTAGCCCTTTCCCACCTGTGCAGGCAAAGACAGACAAACCCTGCTGTTTGTCAGAGCATGCTGTTTTGAGGAGCTGGACAAGTAAATGCTCAGCGGCTGCTTCTTTTCTACCAGATTTCGGGATGCTTTCGGTTTCGGGATGCTTTCGGTTTCGATTTCGGATTGCTTTCACTTTCGGTTTCGGGTCACTTTGGGTTTCGATTTCGGGTCGCTTTCGGTTTCGGGTTGCTTTGACTTCTTTAATGTGTTTCTGAAATTGGAAGCCAGTGAAAAATGATCTACCTGTAAGTAAACATTGTGCTACCAGGGAAGTAGGTAAGAAAGAACATGTTGACAGCCTTAAGGAATCTTACTGTAGCAGGAGGTAATGGTGACTGGTGCTCCAGGCCAAGATGAATTACTTGTGCAGCTTGTCATTTATTGAACCCTGTGGTCTTCCAGAATGATCCAAGTTGCAGTTAGATCATGCATGTATTTGACACCTGTTTTTCTTTGGAAGCAGTAGCTCACCTTAATGTCTTCACCAATGTGTTTTTCTCCTGAGTTACAAATCCCTGTTGTGGGAGCAGTTAGAGGCTAAAATAAATACTGGGCTCTCTTGCCCATTTACAGTGTGCAAGCAGTATTGACATTTAACTCAGAAGGCTATAAAGTTCTCTAGTAGGAGAAGCTCCTTATGCAACTGAATTCCAATTTTCACCTTCCTGGACCATACAGCAAAAGCTAGCATTTCTCTTTCATGTAAGGCAATTACATGGTACAGGGACTGAAATTTTCTGCTAAAATAATAAAATGAAAGTTTGCTGTCAAATTATGTGCCTGCTCATTTTCTTCTGGTAAAAGCCATCATTAGTTCCTAAAATGCATTCTTGAATGTAACATAGACTAAAATTAACTAATTTTCCTTTGAAAGCAGTAAGTCTGACAGTCTTCCATTTGCTCAAGGTCTTTAGAAAGTCTGTTGAAATGAAAAATGCATATTTTTTTGATTTTTCTGTTAGTTAAATGTGCTGTGTAGATAATTTCCTGTGTCATGCGATACATACAGTTTATCAGTGGGTGATGTCAAGACCTTGTTCTCTGTTGCTGGAAACCAGAAAACTGTAGGAATCCCAAATCAGGTTTGTATAACAGTAGACTTTGATCTCCTGTGGTTTACTGTATAAACTCAACTCTTGCATGATTCGCTCCAGTACATAGTTGCTCTTCGGATTTTTATATTTTTGCCTAAAAATCAGTCCGTTCTCTCTTGCCTATGAAAGTGTTTTCCATGTATCTGATTGGGAGGGTTGTTCTAAACTTGATTCCCAGGCATTACTGAATGCAAGCTTTATGCATTTTTTTGATAATTGTGACAATGCAGCTGCATGTCTTCCTTGTTGAGATTTGTGACGCTGTAGTGAAATTTCTGGTGCTCATAATCAATTCTCGATCCCAGTGAGGAGATTGTCAGCAGAGGCACAGAAAGGTCTTTAAATCACCTTCATGTGACTGTCTTGAAAATATCTATTCCAAAATGATTAAAAATATTTCTGGTACAGTTAATAGGAAAAGGAACTTATGTTAATGATTTGAACTTCTTTTTTTTTTTTTTTCTTTTTTTTTGTCCCTATTAAAAATGTTAATTTGATAGTAAGTAAAGGGAAGTGAAAAATCATTTCTGAGCTCAGGAGAGCGGAAAGAAAATGTAGGTGAAGGGGCTAAGATGCACTGCTGCTTCTTTTCTACCAGATTAGTTAGGAAGTCAGTGTGATGTCAGAGGGAGCATGTCCCTGGTGAAATTTTGAAAACCTGGCATTTCAATGGAGATACTTTAATCGCACGGATTTTCATAAAATACTTGCAAATTTGCAATGTCACAGTTCAATGTGTCATTGCAAGCCAGCTTTGTAAAATACTTTTCCTTAGAGCTAGTTACAACTGAGCCAGTTGCTTTTTGTGTGTTCTGGGGGGGGAAAAAAAAAAAAGAAAAGGCGAATGCCTGAAAATGAAACTTGGAATCAAATATTTTTGATACAACCTCCTAATGGAGAGAATATTCCCAAAAGAATGTAGTGAGAGGACAAAGGAGAATGGCTCCAAACAGAGAGAGTAGATTTAGATTAGACATTGGGATGTTTACTGTGAGGGTGGTGATGCACTGGAACAGGTTGCCCCAAGAATTTGTGGATGCCCCATCCCTGGAAGTGTTCAAGGCCAAGTTGAATGGAGTTCTGAGCAACCTGGTCTAGTAGAAAGTATCCCTGTCCACAGTGGGGGAGTTGGTTTTTTAAGGTCCAGCCCAGCCCAGAACATTCTATGGTTCCATGATTAATTTTTTTTAAAGTGTTTTCTGTATGCAAAAAGTGAACTCTAAGGCAAAATCCTCATGTGACTTCTGGAGCATAAGGATCTTAGACCTCTATTCAAGTTCAAGTAGCAAAAATTGCACAGAAAAGCTGACTTGAGAGAAATGCTTCTAATTTCATGAAGAATCCTGTGGCCGTTTACAAAGAAAGTGCTTAGAGTGTTTTCAAAAATCCACTTCCCATTAATCTTGCCAGAAACTACTGCAGTATTACTCAGGAAGTTTAAACTGGGCCAGTATTGAATTCAAAGTAAAGGCCACACGCAGGAGATAAGTGAATTAAAGTAACAACATGGCGTTGTTTTTTGTAGGACCCTTGATGGTTGCATGAATAACTAAGAGAGTAATAGAAAAAAGGACTCGAAAATTGTCTCTCTCAGTCAGTCTGTTTGCCAACAAATGTCTACAGCCGTGGAACTGTGTGTTTGTTTCTTTTCCATGGGAGATTTCTATATTTTTAATCCTGTATTCTAGGCTATGATCTCTAATTTGAATATGTCTTTGTTAAGGCCAAAGCAGAAATATCTATAGACCTAGTCTTCTTTTTTTCCCTATAGGATGTTCAGCACCAGTACCCAGGAAAAAATAAAAGGATAAACATGTAGTGAAGTTTCTCAGAATACGGTTCTAGTGTCTAGTGATCTATCGCTCAGAGAAGGGCATCTTGAACTCTGGAAGATGTCACTGTTCAATTCGCCTCTATTGGCTTTTAAATCCATGAGAGTGTCCAGACCATTTCTTGATACCACATGAACATTCTGGAAGCATGTAAATGTTGGTAACAAGGTTTAAAGACTTCATGAAGTATGTACTTATTTTTGGTTGGGTTTTTTTTTTGTTTCGGGTTTTTGTTTTGGGGTTTTTTTAATGGAAACTTAAGATCTACAATAATAAATCAAAACATAAAATTACCATTATCACATGAAAGGACAAGAACATAGTGATGCTTCTTAGCTCTTGCAGCCTTAAATAGTAGATTGTATCTACCACACAATTTAAAAAAAAAAAAAAATAATATTAGTTTCTAGCTAGTACAGTAATATTGAAGACTAAGCTCATGGATCACACTAGGCAATCTCTAAATGCTGTCATCTGCAAGTTTTAAATTGAAATAGAAGGTAAACATGAGGCAGGAGAGACTCGATGCACAGTCCTGCAAACTGTTAGTATTCAAGTCTTTGAAGGGGTTAGCTTGTTTGAAAGGTGGTTCTTTCTTTCTTTTACTCTAAAAGGAAGTTTCTGGAAGGTGCAAGTAGATTAAAACTGCAATGGTGGTAGTTCTAGTGTCGTAGAACTCCTTTGTGCTACTTACAGCCTTTCCCACTTGTGAAGTTGTGCTATCACTTGCAATCTCTCCTTTGCAACCACATGATTAAAAATATTTCTGGGACAATTAATAGGAAAAGGAACTTATGTTAATGATTCGAACGTCTTTTTTTTTTTTTCTTTTTTTTTTTTGTCCCTATTAAAAATGTTAATTTGACAGTAAGTAAAGGGAAGTGAAAAATCATTTCTGAGCTCAGGAGAGCAGAAAGAAAATGTCAAACTTCCCTCCACTCATTCAACTCAAGTGCTATCTGTTGCTAGGGAAGTGAGGAAGGCAGTACCTTTTTCATTGTAATACTATTCCTGGGAATCTCTTTTGAACATGCACTGAGAAGAATAAGTTGGGTGTTCTACGAAGCAAACACCCACCCTGAAATAGGCTGTTACTTTCCTTTGTGGCACCATAAATACATGAGGCACAAACCCCTGCTATGACACTCACTTTGCCTGTACTGTAAGTATTAAAAATTAAATTCAAGAGACTGCTGTTTCTTTGAGACTTCAGTATCTGTTTTCCCTTGCATTTCTTCACGTTTAATAATGCAATGTCCACTTTCTCTATTGTGAAGAGAAAGACTTAAAGAAGTTGAGGGACCAGATCTTACAACTCTAACTGATCTACCAGAGTGTGGATCTGCATTCTCTTAAGAGCATCTAGAAATATTTAAATAGAAGAAACACCAAACCTAACAAACTGGCACTATTTGAATAGAATTTGTTTTTCTGCACTAGCATGTTTCCAAAAATAATTACAAAATATTTTGTAGAAGGAGTTGTAGAGTAGAGAGGCTGTTTTCTGGCATGATCACCTTACCATGACCACCTTCCTACTGATGGATATGTAAAATGGTCCCCACCATGCATCCCACATCAGTCCTCTGGAAAACAGAGCTGTGCCATAAGTTGCCTGTGCAGGTCACTCAAATGCAATATTTAGAGCCAGAGTGATGCTTTGAAACTCTGCCTCTTAGGGGCAGATGTGCTTTTGTACAACATAATTTTCTGATGTCTTTTGCCATGTGCCAGTTATTCCCCTTGTGTTGAAGTTGGAGCACATCCAAAGCAATATGGAGCACTGGGAAGAACATCCTGCTTTTTCACTAAATCGAGACTTCAGTTTTGATGAAGAATATAAATGCAATTAGAATTAGTATTATTTTTCAATTCACTTGCTGCTGTGGATAGTTTCCCCCCCAGCTCACTGTGCAGCACTGTGCAGGCTGCTTGGTGACTGAAAGGGTGTCACACAGAAAAGGATAAAAACCATCTTATCCTGCCCACAGACCAGGATTGCCCACTCCTGACCCAGGCTCTGGGTCACATGTCTGCTATGAATCCTGCAGAAAACCACAAGATTTCAGCAAAGGAAAGGACATAACTTTTGGAAAGAAACTGGGTTTGCAGCTGGGTGCTGCCTGACTGGACATCCCTCAGTCCTTCTGGAAAAGAAGTTGCTCCAGGTGTCAAGAGAAGGCAGAGTCACTTCCACTGCCTTGCAAAGTCAAATGATAGCAAAGACACAGGACTGTCTAGGCACAAAAATGAACAACTGCAGTAGCTTTTGATCATCATACACCTCTTTGGTCCTCCTGCCGCTCTTGGTAGTGTCTCTGTGGGACTGAACACACTACACACTCTTCAAGGAACTATGGATGGGTTTGCAGTTCTTTCTGCTTAACACAAAGCCCCAAGCAGAGACATGAAGTTGTTGTAGATGGCAACTGGAAGATTCTGGGGCTTTTATCTTGTTCTGCTGTTTTCCAGGTCTGCACAGTTATTTATTCACAGTTACTTGCAGAACAACAAACATGTATACGTGGACAATCTAATTATGGAAACTTAAAAGTATGTTCAGCAATGGCTGAAAAACATTTTGCTTAGCTTTTAATAAGGCAACATACAGACTTCATTGTGCCACACACTTCAAGTCTGTCTAATATTAGTCTGATTTTCTTTGAAGCATGTTATAAGCAAGGTACTGGTGCAACCACAACAAATTGATACCAAGCTTACCCTTCACAAATAAAGATGTAACTGTGGATGTAGACATCACAGGGGAATGATATTTGCATAGCAAGTTGTAATAATGAATGAATAAGATGACAAAGAAAGGTAAAAATGAGGTACCAATTAGACTAATAGTTGAGCAGGTAAGGTAGTCAAGCCATATTCATACTAAATTTCATCTTCTGACTCATGATCTCGTTCACTTGTTTTCAGTAAACCCATTTCCATGGACTGAGACCATTTCACCCTTGAACGAACTGCCCTGGAAACAAGAAAAAAAAAGTTGTCAGTAGTAACGCAAAGGCTCATCTGAACATTTTTACATGGTAAAAACCTGCTTAACTCTTGTGTCTTATCAGCAAGTTAGGATGATTGATTTATAAAGACTTGTAGTGGGCCAGTGGAAGACACTCTAAAGAGGAAGTAGTGAATTTAAGCAGAATCCAGGTGGAATTTAACCACTGGCCCTGGTTGTAGGTACCTTATGCTGGCACATGTGACCACTATACAATGTAAGCATGTACGTGGCATTCAAGGCCAGGTTGGAGGAGGCTTTCCAGAACCTTGGTCTAGTGCAAGGTGTTCCTGCCCACAGCAGGAGAGTTTGGACTAGATGATCTTTAAGGTCCCTTTCCAACTCATTCTATGATTAGTAAGCATTGCCTTTAATGACACCACCTGATTACTGCTTGTAAGAGCTTCTTTTTGTGCACCTAAGGGCACCTTAAGCAAACCTCAGTGTATCATCTAGAAAGTTTGGTGCTGTGCAGGCACAAGACCAGTAGCTGTGTTCACTTGGAAGAGAACTATAAAACTGTGAGAAGGCCAACCTCTCCCATTTTTAAGTTTATATGCAAATGTGGAAGACTAATAGAGCTCATTTTATGTAAAAAGTATTATGCTGTCAGAGCTATCTTTATGAATGTTTTCTCTTTTTCTTCTGAAGCCACAATTCATGTGGTTTTCATTGATTAGTAATAGCTATTTTTATTTTACCTTGCAAGACAATTACTTTATAGTAACCTTTTGATTTGTCAGTGAAACTTTTCTAAAATAAAGCTCCTGCTAGACTAAATAGGCAGGTCACCAAAGTTTTAGTGTTTCAAGTAGCTTACCAGCTGACAATTGTGTAATTCACTGCAAGTATAAGAAAAGCAAAGGCATAATGCCAGCAATAGCACATGGTCAGGAACATCATGTTAGTATGATCTGTCTGATTCCACTCTGGGCTCCCATTTGGAGGATAAAGCACAAAGCCAATCTGTAATAAAATAAAAGATATTTAGCACATGTCATTTGATGTGTATCCTAGGCCATATCATGTTTTATTCCACCCATCACATGGCAGACATTTAATTTCCTTTCAGTGTTGCTTATTTCTGTGTTTATTAGTAAAAACAATTTTGCAATCACACTCATATGCAATGGATCACTTTACACAGTGCAGAAATGCTTTTGAAGATGCAAAGCAAGTCCCAGAGACCCACTGCTCTTGCCCAGAAAATTAAGGACCCTGCCTCAGAGCCCATCCCTACAACAATCACAATTATGTACTGTAAGGAGAGGGGCTGGTGCTCAGCTGTGTGTGCTGTGACCTCCAAGCACCTCACCAACCAGAAAACCTGACCAGACATTTGTACTGACTCAGATCTTCCCAACAGCATCTGGGAATGTGTTACATGGTTGAGAAGATGAATAATGGGTGAATAAATAAAGGCGAGCCACAAGCCTATTTCTTCTGGGCCATCCAGGGAAAAAGGTTTGAAATTACTGAAAATTGACCTTCCTCAACCAAGACTATAAGTTCATGTGAAATACACAGCTGATGTTCATTCAGAGCAGGGAAAGATTGAATTCATATTTGTGAATAAGAAACTATTAATCCTATGGCTACACAGGGGTCTGCATGAGAAGCACCAGTCCTCTGTACTGCCTAATACTCTTCAAAGTATAACTCAGCAGTTTAGTTGAGAATTTAGAAGCTGGGAAGAGGAGAGGAAGGAGGAAGCGAGTGGATTTTGCATTTTCATGAAGAGAATTCAATGAATGAGGGTGTTGATGATACAGAAAGAAAGTCCCTTTACCTTTTACAAATTTCCCATGCTGCAGTCAGTGTGTGGTTTTCAGTCACACAGATGGTTGAATTCTGATGTGGGTGTGAAAAAAGCCACACTTAAATCTCTTTTATTTTTAGTTCTTCAATTTTTTACTTTGAAACAAAACTCATATTGTCTCCAGAGCTAAGGAAATAATCTGTTCTAAAATTAGACTAGGCAGACAAAAAGAATAAATAATTGCATTTATTCCTCTTACACAAAGTTTATTAAAGCACCAAAGAAAATTTTACAAACAAGAAAATAAAACAGCAAGTGCTGCAGTACCACATTCTTGAGTTCACTTTTAGAGAAACACAGCTGATTCAAAGGTCTGTCTTCTTGCCAGAGCAAGCATTTAAATATTTGATTTGGTGCTGAATGTCCAGTTCTCCTAAGGAACAGCAAACGTTTTCATTCATCATGTCTGGCCAGCATATAAAAAAGGGAAACCAGACTAGACATGCTGGAAAGAAAAACCATTGGAGTGACCTCAGTTCTCCACTATAAGATAAAACACACATGGGCACTAGTGCTCCTGTTTCTTTGTTACAAGGTCACGGCAATTAATTACACCTCACTGTTGTTCTGATGGCAAGGAAAGAGTCACTATCAAATATATATTAGTTGGATAGAATCACAAGTAAGTGAGGGCATGGAAGCTACATTTTGAAGACTCCTTTCAGGAGCCACATCCCTGAAGTATCAAAGTTTTCGCTGTTATTTTTACTGCTCGGTTCCCAGAGCACTAGGAAATCAGGAGGCTTTATGTCATCCAATCTCTTAACGTGGATCAGTAGATTAAGTACCTTCTGAGCCTGGCAATGTCAATGAGGCAATGTCAATGTCAACCTCACCTGTCCACTACTCCATGGGGCATCAACTCACTGCTCCAGCAGCTGACAGAAGAGACTCTCTTTGTAAAGAACAGCATACATTTCCATTCTCTAAAATCACTGCCATTTGACAGGCAAATTTGGAACAGGATGTTAAAGGGATCAGAGAGAATGGTTAATGACTGTAGTAAGGGACCAATCAAGAAAATCACTTTAGCTTTCTTATTTATTCAAATAAAAAGCACTAGAAGTAAAATGGCTTCTTCTTCTGTAAAATGGATATGAGAAGTACTTTTATCTCTTTAGAGGATCATTAAGAGTAAGTCTTTTGATGTCTGTGTTTAGAAGGCATGTATATCACCTGTGAAACACATGCAAAGGGTTAAATGACTAATTTTGGTGAGGAAGAAATTCCTAAAGCAGGAAAGCGACCTACCTGCCAGAACCAGCTGCCTTGTAATATGCAGAGGCTTGTACGGAGCATTTCTAGCACAATACTGCCACGGAAGAAAACTTCCAGAAATATGCAGGCAGCAGCTCCAAAAATAGCAAATAGAAGTAACTGATGAACATGAACATCCAGCATGGCTCTCCCGTGGAGATGGTAGCAGAAGAGAAAACCTGAAATAAATTGTGATCAGTTTAAGATCTTTTCTTCCCTTGTAATCGCCCTGCATGTGCTTTCAGAAAACAGTGAAACTTTGGCACTTTTCTTTGTGCCAGTATCACCCTCACTCACACTGCTTTAGCTAACTAGTTGTGTACCATGTCAGTGCATACATTGACGAACATGCCCAAGCTGTTGAGGACTTACCTGAAACAGGCTTGTACTGCTATTTTCACAACACTTCTACTGCTGTGCGAGCCAGTTGGAAAGCACAGATACAACTCTACAATGTGTGCTCATGATATGGACTGCAGTGCAGACAAACCCTCAGCAGTTTAAGGAGGGCCAAGACTGGTCTTTTTTTGATCTCTTTTAAGTGTTTCAGGGAGTTACACACCCATAAGCTCATGCTCTGAGGCTGGTTTGAGATTACCAGACCAAAGACCAATACCCATCAACAAGATTCATGCGCACCTCTGCAGGGAGAGGTAAACTGACCTTCAATAAAGACTGCTAAGGAAAGCACCATCCTGTCCGTGGCTGCTGGCAATGCATTGGTCCCATGTGCCACAACGTCAACCAACCCTGAAATGCCATAGAAGAGGTACATGGTGGCATGCTGCCAGTTCATCAAGTGATCCCAGTGCTTTTTCTCATAGTTATACAACTTCAGATGAGGTCCATCGGGAACAAACTGCTCAGCTACCATTCCTGTGCATAAAACAAGAAGTATAACCATTCCTGGTGCTTAGGGTATAGATTGATGATAAGTCTTTATACAAACAATATATCCCCATGCAGCATGATGCCACTAAATTTGAGGGTTAGTCTGATGGTTCTGAGTGATTACTGTTTTGCTCCCTCCTGTCCAGTTCAGCCATTCCCAATAAAGTTAACATGTAGTCCAAATTCAGGTGAAAAAGCCACAGGCCTCAAAGATATTAATTTTATATAAATGTTCAAGAAAATAGGCAGTGGGTGAAGGAGAGATGAAATGAGCTGCTTTGCTAAGGGAAAGATCACAGAGCGAGCTCAACAATATATTAAACATCACATAAATTAGAGGGGGGAAAGTCAGAGGAAACCAGACTTCAGCTCCATTCCTGGTGGAACTATTTGCATCTTGCAGTTTCCAGCAGTGAAAATGAAAACAACTATTTTGTGCTGCTTTTTCTTCTTTTAAACAATTGCTATTGTAGTAGTCCTCTGGCTGAATTTTTCAGCTGCCTGTCCCAGTGGTTCAAATATGAGTATAACAGATGCTAAAGTCTCCTCCAAAAGAAAGATTTACCATTTCAGTGCTGTGTAACATGCAGGATGACAGAGTTCAGACTCTTAATTCAAAGGGGATTTTTTCACTAAAGCCATAAAAGGAAACCCCTCCACCATGCAGAGTTATTAAAGGTCCCTTGAGAATGTACACCAAGTTAGCATTTGAATTGCTGCTCCACCCTCTCCCTTACCTTGGCCCCTCGGTGTCTTGCTAACCAGCTGCAGTTAGCAGAAAACTGCTTTTAGATGTTTTATGTGATCAACGAAGTTTACTAAGGGTTTAAAATTTGTTACATTTTTAAAAAATTAAAGCTAATAATATTGTTTGTAAAGCATGGGCCAGCATCCTGCTGTATAAGTAGATATGCTGCACAGCAAATGCACTGTTTTTCCACCTTTATTTCAAGATTTCCTAACACGGAAACAGCAGGTTTTACTCCTTCTACTGCCTTTACTGTTTGCCTTTGCCAAGTGTTCGTGTCCACATTTTTTATTAAATTGATATTACCATATGTTAAAATAATAGCTTTTTGCTTCAGAATGAAAACAAAAACACTAGATGAATGTTTTATCTGCCCGACTACCTTTAGACACAGACTGGGAGATTTGTAGAAAAGATGTCCACACTTACACCTCAAAATTAATGCTATCGTTTAGATTTTTATCATTTCTTAAGGCATATCAAAAGGTAGACACAACAGCCCTTCAGTGCTGATGTATCTTAATTGACTTAGCTCCCGGAGGGGAAGGAAAAACAAGAACAAGTTTCTGTCACAGCCTGCACCTTCATTAGAAACCAGGCAACTCTGAGCATCTAAAGAGTAGATAGATAGAATATAAAAGTCTAAAAATATTTAAAATTAATATGTTTTTCAACTTGATCTCCCAGGTCCCCTGCTCTTTAGGTAAATTGCTAACAAACAGCCTCCTGCAATGTAAACAAGAACTAGGCACTTCTAGTCATCTGCAAGGCTCTCAAAAGGTTTGTACCCAGACCCAGAGACAACAGAAGGAGAAACAGCTCCCCTCTACCCATCCCACACCCCATATTCACAGTCCTGCAGCAATAAGATCTGGAGTTCAGTCTTTCTGTGTGAATATTTTCACTTTTGAATGACATTAATGAAAAGAACATCTGCATCATTGACATATTTTATCCATATCTCAGTGGACAATCTCAGTGGACACTGAGTCACCACCTGAGATGTCTGGACTCAAAATACAAAAGCAATGCCCCCATAGTCTGGTGCTCCTTGTCTAAGTATCTTACCTCCCTCCCTGAAGCAGGGGACAGCATGTGAACACTGAGATGGACCACCTGGGAAGTAGCCAGGTGGCCTCAGAGAAGCTCCAGAAGAGCACTACAGATGGAAACTACACTATAGTCATAACTCGGTAATTAATAGCAGTAGTCCCACCACTTCACAGCAGTTAAAGGACAAAATACCAAAACACAGTGAGATCTGTTTCGTCAGAGAACAAAATGTGAAGGAAAAAAGTGCTGAAAGGCACAACCTTTTTGTTGTCTTCCCTGAGCCCGCCTCACTTACCAATGAGGGCAAAGACAGCTTTGATGATCCCCTCAACAAACTCCAGGCGTTGAAATCCTGCCCTGGAGCCAAGGTAGCAAGCATTCTTGTTTTTCCGACAGGCGTACTTCAGTGGATACTTCACTGACCACCATAAGCCAAAAAGAAGAAAAAAACTTCCAGGGAGGGCATGGCCTTTGAAATTGCCCATAGTTTTCTGCTCAGCAATACCTGGAGAAACAAATGCCGACCAATTATGGGAATAGTGGGAGAATTCCGTGGGTTATAATTTTAAAATATCTCCTAGCATACATCAAAAGACTGTCACTGAATTAAGTACTTACACTTTATTTAAAAATAAGTTTGGGTACTTATCTTCCCTGGCTCTTCAAAACAACCTGGCCAGTCTCCCCAGTTTCATAGTTTTTCAGAACAAGAGTCAGAGACCCAAGTGCAGAGCAGCTGACCTGAAATGCAGAGCTGACAGTTGGCAAGTTAAGAGAGGGCAAAGCCATAGTACACCATGTCTTGCTGTTTAAGTTGTAGTAGTGAAAGAGATAACATGGATATTCACTGTTTGGTTCTGTTACCCTTAAAGAGGGTTTTTTATGTTTTTTCCTTCACAAAGACAATACCTGACTGATGGGAAAATTAATTATATACACATCTGATGGGTAACTATTAACTAATATATTGTATTTTGCATTCCAATCTAGTTGTCTCGTTATGATTTAAAAACATCAAGTAATTATCAATATTTGATAGTAAATTATGCAGCTATACATATACATATATCAAGTACATAATATCAAGTTCACTAAGTGGCAAGGTTATTAGTGGTCAGGATTATCTAATCCTCTAAAACAAGTTCCATTAATAAAACCCAGTAATTCTGGTCATCATCCCAACCTTCAGGGTAGTTGAGCCAATAATTTCTTAATTAAAATGACTGTTTTAACATTAAATTGTAATTTTTCTTTAAGTTACTATAAACTGAGTTGTTGTGCATCATGGCCCAAAGGCATACTAAATCTTTGCACAAGCAACAATCAAGAAAAAACAGGATTGGAAGTATGTACTTTCTGTTATTACTGTTGCTGACTTAAAAATCCAAGTGCCACACCACACTGGAGCCATCTGGTTATGAATAGAAATGGAGGCTCTGGTATATTTTTCTTTTTCATAAGTATTTCCTATAGTCAGCTCTGCATAAGAAGTTTTAAACTGTGGCTTGTGGGCCATGGAGTACTTGCAGCTGGTTCACGTAATGCTGTCTAGTCACGTAGCATGAGCCCTCCCCTGTTTCTGGAGGCTAAATTCCACTGGAAGTATTAATTTTTTTTTTTTTTTTAGGAAGAGAAACTTTTCCACATGCACAGGTCCTGCAGCTGCCATAAGACTATTCCAACTGCATGAGGAAAGGTGACCTATATAGTCACAAAGGACAAGAAAAAAAGGATAGTGTGAGGCAGGCTGTGATTTAAACAGGAGTGCTGAAGGGGGTCCTGTGCCCCCTGACTGTCCCCTCCTCTTCCAGAGCTGATCTCTCCCACTGTAAGGGCTGCAGAGGGGGAGAGGTGAGCTTTAAAAGTTTTCCCTGAATAAAAGTCCACTTAACTAATTTCTAAGGAAGCACTGAGCAAGTACAAATAAAGAGCAGCATGATACTGGTTGCCCAAGCAAGCCATTTCTGGATGTGCCCTTGCAGGTATTTCCAGTGCTGGCACCTGTGTATGGAAGCCTGGAAGGAGAGCAGGTCCAGATGGCTGCACTGAGCTCAGGGAAGGAGCACCTGCCAGTTGAGGGGCAGCCAAAGGGGGCATGAGGAATGTGTTTATGAATGAAACATAAAGGACTCCCATTTGGGATTCCTGCTGTGTGGGGAAGAGCTCCAGCATGCCACTTGTCTCCCGTCAAGAAGAAAAGCAAATGTGCCATGCCCAGAGCTGCTGTGGGGGGCTTTGCCTTGCTGGACATCCAGCCAACCCCTCAGATCAGAGCAGCAGAGGCCATGAGGAGGAGCAAGTGGTGGTAGACCCAGCAGGCAGCTCTCAGCAAGGAGATCTCAAGCACTGGGGTGGTGATGGCCACTCCCATCTCCACACATGAAATGCTGAATTAAGCCCCAAACCTCCCTGGGGATAGTGGTGCCAAATCAGCCTGCTTGTGAGCTGAGCATCTCCTATCCTGGGCCAGGGTGGGCTGGGCTGGGCAGGGCAGGAGAAGGGGTGGCAGCCGAGGGTCCAAGGGTCAGCAGAGCCTTTGTCTGCCTCCTCTGCCTCCCCCACCACCCTTAAAGTTTCACTGGGTCGATGCCTGTGTGTTTTATTTGCAGGAAGGGAAAGCAGTGCTCACTCTGTAGCAGCTTACAGCGCAGCTTGGGTCTCAGTGACAAGGTTGGTGGGCTCAGCCCCACAGGTTAGACCCGGCCCCTGCTATTTCAAGGAAGAGGTACTTCATTTGGGAACATCTTTAGTTCAAAGAGTCCAACCAGCTTGCACATCACTGCCAGTACTCACTGCACCATTGTTTGCCTCAATAAAGGGCAGTACTAACACTTTTAGACAGTGGCCTAAAGTTTGCTTTAACCTGTAAAATGCTTCTTTTGCTTTTCAAACCTTAGTTTGTGGTTCTTTTAAAATGTGTTGGCCTGAAAGGCATTGCTGTCTTTTCAGGTTGTCTTTCTCTCTTCTTTGAATGAAAGGAAGAGGGGAGGAGTGGGGAGTGGCCTTTTCTCACTGTGTATCTGATCTCACTGAATACCATTCATAGGACAGACTTCATTCATTAGAGATTTTATTATTCACCACAGGTACAGAGCACTCCACATGGAACAATTTACCCTCTACTCCATATCAAAGCAAGATACTGGATTAAAAATGTAAATTAAACCTATGAAAAGCCTCCCTCTAGGAGAGTACAGGTGCAATAAGAGTAAAATGAAAAACAGGGTGTTGATGTCATTTGTGATGCATGGTATACGAAATATCAAAAGTAATTCTCAATCTGTAAATTCACATCTGGCTACCTAGAGCTTTAATCACTGGGGGATTTTTCTGCCCTAAATCTGGGTAAACTATCAAGATGCTCTTTTTTAACTATTTTTTGCCTTTCAAAACTAGGATTTTTTCTAGAAGGACACACGTCAGATCAGCCAGCCAGCTGTGTCACAGCTTTTGAACACTGCATCTCAACACGGTTGGTTTCAGAAAGGAGCTATATGACTTACATTTTAAATCCTTCATAAACTTGAAAACATCATGACAGAGGTTGCCTTAAACTGATTAAATTTCCCAATTCATGAATTTGCTCTTATCAAGCCTGAAAGTTTATTTCAGTGAGTCTGGAAGTCACCTGCCACTATCCAAAGTTTTGACGTGGCTGAGTTTTGTCTGCAAGTAAACGGGGGGATATTGCATGATTTAGAGGCTTAGTATGACACTGAGGACATGGTGAGGCTAAGCAGAGACTCCTCAGTAGGACAATCACTGTGCAGTCAGGAGCTGGATCTGGGAGGTGGGAGGTAGGTGCAATGGGAGGTGAGAGTAGCATATATAATCATAGAATCATAGAATCAATTGGGTTGGAAAATACCTCTGAGATGATCAAGTCCAACCCTTGATCCAACACCACTCTGTTTACTAGATCATGGCACTAAGTGCCATGTCCAATCTCAGGGTACCCGGGGAGGTGATGGGGTTCCAGAGAGGTTTCTTTTACTTCTCCAATGAGGGACCTGTTTCCATTCCCCCCAATCCATTTGATCTGCTCCATCTGCCTTATGGCAGGAGGGGCAGGGCTTTGCCTTCTCCTGTTGGACATCCTTAGGGGTCGAAAGGGTTTGACTCCACCAGTCAATTTCCCTTTCACTCTCCTTAATGCACCTTAGTCTCTCTACCTCTTCCTTAAGTTCTGCCACTAGGCACAGCAAGTCACTGACCTCCTCAGAGGTGCCTCCCATACCATCCTCGGGCACCAATGCCAGGCTCAAACACCCTGCACAGCCAGAGCTGCGTCCTTCCTGGGGGGGTTCTGTCTGTGTAGATGCACTCCTGGTGTTAACAGCAGCGACGGCTTTCATGTCTCTGGAAACCATTACTGGCTTTAGTTAAGTTGCAGGGGGTTGGAAAAAAAAAAAACTAAAAAAAAAGAATAAAAAAAATTAAAAAAAAAGGAATTAAAAAAAGAAAAAAAAGCTCACCTAGGAGAGCTGGTTGTGGCCTGTGTGCTTGCCCGGCCTGCATGAACTGCCTCACCTAGCCCTCATGGCCCTGCCACACTTCTCTTTGCCCTGGAGACGATTTTAAGCCTCCCCAAGTGCTAAGGAGCCCCTCCACCACCACCAGCAAGCAGCCACAGGGCCTCAGCAAAGTCTGGGCTCTGGCAAAGCAAATGTGGGAGTGTAGCTGGGGGAAGCTCTCCCTGCCTCTCCCAACCAGCCACCCCGAGGAGCATGCCCAGGCACCAGACAGGGCACATCTTCCAGCGCAGATTCAGGCTTTTCACGGAAAATACCCCTCAAAACTGCTGCTCTCAGAAGAGTGTGGGGCACTGCCGGGAGGGGAGGCTGCTGTCAGAGCCCAAGGACACCCATGGGCTTTAATTGCCCCAACCAGCCTCATGCAGGACCCCCAGGCTGGCACCCCTGCTTAGGGGCCCCATGGGCACAGGGAAACTGGAGAAAAAGGTAATTAGGCACAATCACGACAATAAACTCAATTGGTGAGGTGGTTTATAAATTGTAAGTGCCAGTGAACATTTCTGCAGCTGATTGGAATAAAGAGCAAGAATAATTTACAGCTACCTGTGAATGTGAGATGCTTTCTTTTATCATGTGTGAGACTTCCAAGCATAGTCTTTCTTGCAATAATCACAGAAACTTCTGCATGATTCAGGTTTTCTCAGCATGTAGAAAGATACATGGTATTGCAAAAGTGTTTTTACACACAAACTTTGCCAAACTAATATAGACTGTTGACAATTGCAAACAAATTCCTGATGTAGCTGTAATGGTTTGTGTACCTGGGATATTTATCCCTCTGTTCAGGCTGCATCTTACTCCTTGGGGTCAGAAGATAAGATGGGATTCCACTGACAAAGGAGGGAATGAGCAAAAGCAGTTTCCAAGTGAACATTCAAGAAAAGGCGTGCCATTTTGTGGGTATTAAGAGCTGCCTTTTTAGCCTGAAAATTACCTCATACCATCAGAACCATAAAAGGTCAGCAAGAAATAGACCTAGATGGTTTATTTAAACATCTTCTGACATTTTTGGGAGAGGTATTTCGTAGCATTTGCCAGTGGTCTCTTAAGACCACTCTTCCACTGCTGAGGAGAGGATTGCAAGTGGTATGGAGAAACTAACTATACCGCCTGGTTATTCAGAAGGCTTGTCAACTGCTTCTGGGAGAACTAAATTTTGTCCCCTTTTATCCCCTTTTTCCTTTAAAGAACAGCCAGGGGTTTAGGCATCGCAACCTGTACGGGACAGGGACACAAGCGGTAGCTGATGCAGAGCTTGCCCTGCAGGAGGCAGTTCCCCTTCCCTGAACACTCTCTCACCACAGCAGTATGCCTTGCAATTTCCTGTGTTTATCAAGCCCTGGGGGATGTTACAGAGGAAATGTGGATTTTTTTTCCAGAAATGACCCAAGTTATGAAGCCACAAACTCACTCTGCTGCAATGCTTTCATTTCTGCTACAGAACCCTAGAACAACCAAAGTTAAATTCAAAGATTAAACATTAGCAATTTTTTCTTCCATATGCTAGATTAGAAAACAGTGATGAAGAGTTTATAATATTTGATGTGAAGTGTTTATTTATCCGTAACAGCTGCAGGAATGGATTGTGATATCAGTGAGAATGATGCACCCAGATAAGAGCAGGAAATACATCTTGTAGGTATTTTCTAATCAGGGCACAAGCTGTGATCATACAGCTTTTACAAAAAAATGGAAACCAGCAAAGCTGAAATGCATCTAAGACAAAGAAAATTACAGACAAGTTTAATTCAGTACCAAAGTTTCCTACTTACAGTTAAATACCTATTCACTAGGCGAGTGACTTTTGTCCTGCAGCCATTATATTTTAAACATCATGGGCAGCCCTGATGTGCTGAAAAACTGTCTGCTGTCTAACTACTTTGTTCACTAAAGGCAGTACTGATTTCATATAATGACTAAAAGCATATCAGCTATTACAGCCCCATGTTTACACATGAGATCACTGCTCTGGTGTTAAGGAAAATACTCAGCTGGCACTTACAGCTCCTTTAGAATTAAACTGGAACAAAGTATTGTGTATACTGAAGAAAGCAGGACACAAGACTTCTTGAACTGCTAAAGAATGACAGTAGAGCCTTGATATTTTTGGCTTAAGGGTGTGGGAGATAAGGATTTTCAAGCAAAGAAAAAAAAAATGTCATGAATAGGTGACTCTGAATCCTGTAAGAGAAGAATTCAACCCTTGATAGAATCTTCAGGCCTAGAAAACAGGGATGAAAACCAAAAATCGCAAAGACCAGAATGACCAGAAATGTCTCTGCTGGAATTAGAAAGGGTGGACTCCAAGACGCAATCTCTCACAGTGCTGAGTTTGGGCCCACAACTTGAACTACTCTGTTTTTTTTAAGCTCTTGCATCTGTCAGAGACTCTTCTTTCCCACTTGTCCTTGTCAGCCTCTGAGTGCTCCTCACTGTGTTTTTCATCTCTCATGACCCCCAATTTTCTGGCCTTCTTTTCCCATTCTCTGTACACCTCCTGATTCTTCTTCTGCTCCCATAGCCAAGCAGGCTATCTGCAGGGGTTATCCAGGGACAAAAACACTACATAATAATCTTACCATTGGCTCTTGATATCTGAGCAGCTGCTAGTCTGTGGATATCAAATTTTTGGTCTTCAGGACTGCCAAATTGGAATCCTTTATTCAGATCACCACAAGTTCAAAACACATACACACAGAAAAAATAAATCTTGTAATTGCATGGGAGACATAAAAGAGTCATTTTTTCCCATGAAGGATTCATAGTTTCTTTATTGGCCATAAACCCTGGTATTTCCTAGTGCTGCCTGAAAGAAAGGATAAAATAGCACGGATGTGTGAGTAAACTATTGCAGGTATGAGAGTGCTGCCTCCTGTGGGAGTATGTTTGGCTTCAGCCACGACAGTCATTTCCCTGCCCACAGTGGGATGCCTCCTGTGAGATGACTTTCCTTCTGTCCCCCATTCAGATGGGCAGTTTCCTTCCCACAGAGGGTCACTGCTGCCCTCCAAGTGAGGTGCTGCTGACGCTCCTCCTGACCTGACAGACTCAAACAAGTTTTTGGTTGTGTGTGGCAGTGGCAGAGCACTGCCAAATAGATGTCATAGGGAAGGATGTGCTGTGACATTCCACTGCTGTGCTGTTAAATCTCTTCACTTACATCTGAGGCTATCTCCACTTTCCAGTCCACCCAGAGCTGGGCTTAGTTGAAGCTCTTGGTGCTTCCTGTTTTTAACTGGAATTGTGCCAGCTAGTGAAATTCCTATATATGCTCTCTTTTTAAAGTCAATTCCTTTTGTCACAGAATCACAAAATCACAAAATCACAGAAGGGTTAGGGTTGGAAGAGACCTGTGGAGGTCATCTAGTCCAACCCCACTGTTAAAGCAGGTTCACCTAGAGCATGTTGCACAGGATCATCACATCCAGGCAGGCTCTGGGCAGCCTGTTCCAGTGCTCTGCAACCTGCACAATAAAGAATTTTTTCCTCATATTCAGATGGAACTCCCTGTGTTTCATTTTGTGCCCACTGTACCTCATCCTGTTGCTTGGCACCGCTGAAAAGAGTCCGGCCTCATCCTCTTGTCAGCTGGTGCCAAGATGTTTGCATGCATTGAAGAATATTCTACATGGGAAGGAGCCCACAAGGATCATCAAGTCCAGCTGTTAAGTGAATAGCCCACACAGGATTGATCCCACAACCTCGGTGTTATCAGCATCATGCTCTAACCAGCACTGATGAGATCACTTTTCAGTTGTCTCTTCTTCAGGCTAAACAGGCCCAACTCCCTCAGCTTTTCCTCATAAGGGAGATGCTCCAGCCTCCTAATCTTCATTGTATCCCTCTGCTAGACCCTCTTCCCCAGAGGGTTTTTCTTTCTTGATATGGGGAGCCCAGAACTGGACACAGCACTCCAGATGCAGCCTTTCCAGGGCTGAGTAGTTGGGGAGGATCACCTATCATCTTTAAAACAGCCAGGGTCGCTTCAATGAACAACCTCTGCAGGACTCGAGGTATTCCTAAAGTTCCACGGTAAAGCAGAGGTCACACTGCTATTGAGAAGATTGCTCCATGGCTACACCAAAAAAAACAGTTTTGTAGGGTGCAATCCCTGGCTCCTCTCTGGCATTCCAGTTGTGTTCACGTAAATGTTCTCTGCATCCTAGGAGAGGAAAGACTTCCTAGGCTAGGAATATGTAAAGATAACAGAAGTTTGATATATCAACTGATGATTTAGAGACCAAAGTCCTGCTCTGGAGAGGAAATTAAAGGAAATATGGTTTGGTTTCCATTGGTGTCCCTTTTATAGACCTCCTACAGCATCTTAACAATACAGTTGGGGTTTCATTGGAATGATTGCATAAGACAGCAAAGCTGAAAGGTCCACTAGACTATCGAAAATATTTGTAATAAATACTAATGACCACTTAGACTGTGAAAGACCCTGCGTTTGACACTTACAGAGATCTTTAGAGAGTGTTAGAAGTTGCTGCAATTGTTATTTATGTTTTCAAATACTTCTGGAAGACAAGAAGACACTACTCCAAAAAAAGAGGGGGAATTTACTGAGAAAACTTTATGTATGAGTGATCTTAAATGGTATTTTCCACCAGCAAGGTAGCTAGATATAAAGAAAAATGTGATTAACTCTGTGCTTAGAGAGGAATAGATCTTCAGGACTGAGGACAAGGCCTGCCAACCGCAATATCATTTATAATTCTTTTGCTGCATGGGTTGTTCTCTTAATGTAAGTGGCAGTGACTGTGCAGAAAAGGCATTAAGATTTCTCTTCATTATGTACAATACCAGATATTGCAGTGACTGAAGCCTTTGAATGAGAAACTGAAATATTACCAAGAAGATCCTGTCTTAAAGAATTGCCAAACACTAACAAAATAAGGTAAGCAGAAGTGTCATGCTGTGCCATGCATACTAATAAGTTTTCATCTTAGGGGCAGTCTCAAGTTAACAAAAATGGGAAGGGAGCTCATCTCAACAAACACAAGAGCATTAATAAGTCCTAGATAGTTTTCAGAGGAAGGACTCATTTTTCTTACTGAAAAATTACAAATAGACTCCATTAGCCAATGTGATCCACGTCACAGCTCATACTTGGGCAACAAGCAGGTGACACTTGTAAGACCTGAACTTCCCTTCTCTTGTCCCCTGCAAGGCAGAAGACTGGAAACCAGGGACACATGTGTCCAGAATATTGGCTTCTACTGGGACACTGTGCTGCATTTTGCAGTCTTCTCCTGCTGAGATCCAGCCACTTGTTCTTGAATCTCTGCTTTCTGAAGTTATTCCATTAACTGTTTCATAAGCTTCAATCACCCTGTCTGTGGAGAACAGTTTAGTATGAGCTTCAGGGCAAACAAAGTGACACAAAATAAATGTTTAAATCTCATAGATTTGGCTGCTCTAACAAATTATATGAGTGCTTGGGGCTTACAACACTGTGCAGTGATAAGAAGAAAAAAATATATAAAGGTTTCTTGTCAGTAATCTCCACAAAGCTGCAACAGAGCAGGTGTGATTTGCACCTAAAGCTTTGCCTTGGCCAACTTGCCTTTGTACCTTGAAGTTTTTTCTTCAGTCAATTCAGTCAAGATCAGGATGCCTGACATTACTTGTCCAAGGGTGACCAAATGCACTGCCTCTACCAACTATAGCTTGAGGGAAACACACTATCGACATCAGAAAGCTGTGTGGATCCAGAAAAAAATAAAAGAGAAGCACTAATGAATAAATGGAAGCATTGGCAAGGCAGTCTGTAGCGCTAATACTAGCTGGGAGAAATGGCTGGCTGAGTTAGCCCAAATGGAAGAAACCAAATGCATCCCAGAAACAAGTGTAGGTCCTTTTTATGGGACCACCTCATACTCACTAAGTGGGAAGCAGCTCATGCTGATACAACATCAGCAGAAACTGGAGTCCTCCACAATGAAAGGCTACAGCAGCAGCAGCAGCTTCAGTGCCTGCAACCCCCCCAACAACACAATTAACAGAGGGAGCAAGAGTAATGCTGTGGAGTAGGAGCTTGGTAATTCAATCAGACCAGCAGATGCAGCAAGGGGCTGTATCCTCTTCCAAAACCACTGGTGTTACAGATGCTACACCGTGTATCTCAGAAATGTCTCAAATGTGGAACACGAGTTTTAGGAATTTTGCTCAGATAGCATTAAAATGTTGTAGCAGGCCTAATTTAGGCATAAAATGATTAGAAGGGACATAGCTCTTCTTTCTACTTCCTGGAGCAAGAAGTGCCTGGACACAAGGTTTGGCTCGTGCTGCATGATAGGACTAAACTACCACAGCAGAGTGGCACTGCACTAAAAACTAAGATATTTCAAAACTAATGCTGAATTATTTGTAATTTCTGGGTTTAGGAGCTTGCCTTGCTCACAGCTTGGAAGAGATGGTCAAAATTACTACTACTGCCAGCTGCACGTTGCATGAGCATCTTTGGTCACATGTAAAAGAGTAGGAGCCAGTTGACAAGAGTTCTGACACTGAGAAATCTTGGTTCATGTACATCTTCAGTCTGGAAACAAAGGGCTCATTTTTGTGCTGCTGCACTGGCCATTTGCAGTGCTGACTAAAATGAGTTTTCCAGGCGGATTTGTGTGCAAGAAAAGAGTAAACAGCAGCTTGCCTAAACACAGGCATAATTATTCCAGCCACTCCTCAAGGTTCATCTGAGTTTTCTTCTCCAGCAGTTATTTCTACCCACACTCTCCACAACTGAAAGAAATTTGTTTGGTTTGCCCAGCTCCATTTGTGAAGAGAAAAATACAGGAAAAGCAACATAAGCAACCCTGAAAAGCAGCACAAGACGTCTGAGCAAACTTCTAAAAGGTAACTCCAGAGGTCATGATAAATTTGCATCTAAAATGGATATTGAATACATTCCTTTTACAAAGTACTTACAGTGACTTACAGTACAACATATGCTATAATCTAAAAAGGTCTACAGAAACAGCAATCTAAGATGATGCAAAGAATGTTATACACACTGGAGAAATCACAAGTCCTAAGTATGTAAACAGCAGTTGTTAAACACTCAAGTTTAAAAAGGAAAAAGCATTAATACTTTGCTCTCAAGTACTTCAGTTCTTACTTTTCAGAAAGCCCCTTATGAAAAAGATAATGAATTTTCTGATACCACATCCAGTATGAAGTGTTTTTAGGAGAGGAGAATATGATTTATTGCTAGAAAATTGAAACAAAATGGAAAATATGTGGGGATGGAAAGTGTTTTTCTGAGGGCTATTCTCTTTCAAAATAGAATAAAGAGGCCAAGATAATCTTAGAGTTTCTCATATAGTAAGTAGTCATGGTTACAACATAATTCTCTTAATTTTGCCTGAGAATTCAAGTTTGAATGTACTACTCCATTTGAGACATCCAAGAGGGAGGGAGAGAAAAAAAAAATCACGCAAGAAAGCTTAAAACTAAAACGAACACCTAATCTCTCCTTTGTTCAAGGATCCCGAACCTCGGCTGCAAACCCTCTTGCACAGGGGGTAAAATACTCCGGATTCCTGCAAGGGCCACGCTCGCATTTTAACACCACCAACCTCCGCGAAAGAGACCGCTGGTTGCAAAGTCCCGTCCGCTGTTTCTACCTCAGGAGTGCCCTCCGTGGACCGAGTTAAGGCAAACATGGAGTGGTTGTCCTTTCACCCGGGAATAGTCGACACCCCCCGACCCTGTCCCGCCGCCGCCCGTCCTGCCTTCACCCTTCCGGCCCTTCCCGCACCCGGGGACAGCGAGCTCTGGGCTGCCTTTACCTGTGCCGCCCTCGCAGCCCCTTCCTTCGTCCCCCTCCTCCGCGGGGTTTCGCTGCCGGCCCAGGCAGCCCCTCGGCGCCGGGACTCTCCAGCTGTGGCCGCCGGGGGATGCGCTGCGGCCGCTCCAGATGTGTGCGGCACGGCCGCCCAGATGTTCCCCTGGCGGCCCCGCGGGGGGCGGGCGGTTTCCTCCCCGCCTGGCCGGGAAGGACCCAGAGCTGAGCCAAATAAAAGGGGCTTCGGGAAAGAGAGGCTTCCGCGGGATCCGGCGCTGCCCACCCCTCCTCCTGTCCTGCTTTCCAGGAAAAGCGGCCGGGAGCGGGCAGGGCTGGCGGGCTGGCGGCCGGGGGCAGCGGCCCCCACTAGCCCAGGCAGGCGAGAAGTCGAGAGACTTTCTGACACACAAACCTTCCTTTGATCACTTCATATAACAGAGGCCTTTTTTAATTTACATGGACACACATACACACACACAGACACCCGTGGTTTTCTCCACGAAAATGAGCACTCAGGGCTGCACTGCTTGTAATTTTGCAGGAATGTATGGCACAGCCCTGCATCCAAAAGAAGAATGTCTAAAAATAAAATTTAAAGGATGAAACCACGGTTTTATTTACAAATGTCATCCTGTAGTAAACGGTGTTAGTGACATTACTGCATCATTCACAGTGTAATGAAAGGCATCTTACGCTGCACCACCTCTGTTATGACAGCCAGCAGACAGCACTGATGAAAGCCTTAAATATGGAAAAATCCTCCTCTGAGGTATTTGCTAGGCAGTTGTGATAACTGAGTTTTGAATCTCTGTTTAAACTACACCAGAAGCCTCCCTGACCTTTTCCACCCGTGTCAGCATCAAGGTCTTGTGTTGCCAACCTCCCCTGTGTTTGTTGGATAGCCAAGCCAATAAGCAACTCTCCCCACTAGCTAGTCATAACTTGGACCAAATTCTGAGCCACCCCCTTCAAGTCCCCTAATTTAAGATTTCTGTTTTTCATGATCCAAAAGCTTTCTTTCTTTGAGAAATTTGCGGATGAAATTAACTCCGTGTAAAGATTAAAACTTTTTCACTCTCACTTATCTTCTCAGACAGCTCCATCCATGCCTACTCTTTAGTATAAAGTGACACTTTCACTATCAGATAAATAACACTCCAGCAAATACCCCTCAGCATCTGGCAAGCAGATGCCTTTGCAGGTTGGGTGATGTAATGAGTACAGAAAAAAAGGCGATGAGTGTTTTCCGGAAGGACCACCTCTCTGTAAACTGTGTTTCAGAAATCCAGCCTCTATGGCAGCTGCTCCCATTTCCTGGTCTGAGTGACTTCTTTCGCAATTTTTGTAGCCAGCATAATGCATCTCACACCATGGCATTCATTCCTACATAATGGATATCCTGCTTTTGCAGAAGAGTTTTCAGCTAGACTGAGCCAAATCACTAAGTGATACTGACAATTGTAATAACCTCACGTATTTACCACTGGTTTGATATGTTTGTCTTGGCAGTGGAGACAATCACATCCGGAGATTCCGCATTTCCATCTGCACTTAAGATGGCTTAAAAGTCATTCCAAGTAACAGTCAATATTGCCAATGTAAAAAACTCCAATCAGCATCCCCCAAACCCTGACAGGATTCTGCACGTCTGTGAGGACCATTGCAGTGTGCAGTAAAGCAGCCCCAGAGAAGTGCATTCATATAATATTCTATAAAACTGTTTGGTAGGGACTACAGAAATAACAAAGCAGGTCTTCCAGTTTTTTGTCTAAGGTCAACAAGAGGCCAACACTACTACCACATTCAGTCAGGTTCAGACCTTCCTTCATTTTCATCTTATTCTTTTTACCTTGTTCCATAGTTAGTTAGGAAATTAACTCACCACACCTCTTTCAAACTTAGGATACATGCTTGACATGTGGGCAGGCAACTGAGCTCTTCTCTGGCTGGAGGAAGAGCATCCAAATAGAGCATTTGTTTAGTTGTTCACTGCTGAGCATTGCACCTGAAACAAGTAATTAAAATATTTTTTCCATGACTAAGCCTAAATGCTGTGAGTTAAATTTGCAAGTACTGCTTTCCACAAGTGTTACCTGAATTGAACAGTACATGGTCAAATGTCTGGGGCTCCAATCCCCACAGGTCTATTATATTGCATTTAATAGGGTACCTAGTTCTTTTATTTTGTCAGCTATCACAGATACCAGGCTCTGACAGCAATGTCTCTGTACTTCACCATTTGCTCACAGTCCCTATGCCTTGATCCAAATACTCATGAGCACATTTTAGACAAATTAGAGCTCTACATGTTTTAGTATTATTATAACACTCACAGTTTGGCTCAGAAGGCAAGGTAGCACTGGGGGGTACGTGAGCTGGTTTAAGCCTAGTCACTTGAGGGAATGGCACTTTATGTAACCATTTTCTGGGTAAAAACCGAAGTGAAATGTTGATCTACTCCCCTGGACATTCAAGGTTTGTTGTTTGTAGGTATCGTTGTAGCACCACATCTAATTTATAGCTGAAGGAGTGAAGACCATCCCACTGTAAGACAAGAGAAGATTTGGGACCCTTTGATGAAGCTGAATAGCCACAAGTCTATGGGACCTGATAACATGCATCCCGGGGTCCTGAGGGAACTGCCTGATGTTGCCAAGCCACTCTCCATCCTATTTGAAAAGTCATGGAAGTCAGGTGAAGTTCCCAGTGACTGGAAAAGGCGAAACATTGATCCCATTTTTAAAAAGAGGAGAACGGAAGATCTGAGGAACTGCAGACCAGTGAACCTCACCTCTGTGCCTGGGAAGATCATGGAGCAGATTCTCATAGGAGATATGCTAATGCACCTAAATATGTGGAGGTGATCCAAGGCAGCCAGTACAGCTTCACTAAGGGCAAGCTGTGCCTAACCAGCCTGAAGGCCTTGTATGATAGAGTGATGGCAAAGGCTGATGAGAGACTGACAGGTGTCATCTATCTAGACTTCGGTAAGGCCTTCAATATGGTCTCATACACAACATCCTTATCTCCAAATTGGAGACACATGGATTTGATGGTTGGACTATGTAGTGGATAAGGAATTGGCTGGATGGACATGGTCAGAGACTTGTGATCAATGGCTTTATGACCAGATGGAGGCTGGTGACAAGTGGTGACCCTTGGGGCTCTTGGGATCTGTGCTCTTCCATATCTTCCTTAATGGCACAGTGATATTGAGTGCCCAGTGAGATCGAGTGCACCCCCAGCAAGTTTGCAGAGGGCATGAAGCTGAACGGTGCAGTTGGCACAACCAAAGAACAGGATGCCATCCAGAGGGACCCTGACAAGCTCGAGAAGTGGGCCAGCAAGAAGGTTCAACAAGGCCAAGCACAAGGTGCTGCAGGTGGGTCAGGGCAATCCCAGACATGAGTACATACTGGGAGAAGAACTCATTGAGAGCAGCCTTGTGGAGAAGGACTTGGGTGTTCTTGTGGAAGAAAAACCGGACATAAGCCAACAGTGTTTGCTTGCAGATCAGAAGGCTGCATCAAAAGAGGGGTGGGCAGCAGGTCAAGGGAAGTGATTATCCCCCTCCACTCTGCCCTCATGAGACCCCACCTGGAGTACTGCACCCAGATCTGGGGTCTTCAGCTCAGGAAAGACATGGACCTGTTAGAGAGGGTCCAGAGGAGTGCCATAAAGATGATCTGAAGGATGGAGCACCTCTCCTATGAAGACAGACTGTGAGAGCTGGGGTTGTTCAGCCTCAAGAAGAGAAGGGTCCAGGGAGACCTTATAGCACCTTCCAGTACCTAAAAGGGGCTTAGAAAAAGAAAGAGGGACTTTTTATACAGGTAGACAGTAACAGAACAAAGGCCAGGGGGTTTAAACTGAAAGAGGGCAGGTTTATTACATATTAGGAAGAAATTCGTCACTCAGAAGGTGGTGAAACACTGGAACAGGTTGCCAAGAGAGGTTGTGGATGCCCCATCCCTGCAAGTATTCAAGGGCAGGTTGGATGGTGCCCTGAGCAACCTGATCTAGTGAGTGGCATCCCTGCCTATGGCAAGGGGGTTGGAACTAGATGATTTTTAAGGTTGCTTTCAACCTAAACCATTCTATGATTCCATGAAATGAATCAGAGAAGTGTGGCTGACACTGATAAAAAATTGCATTCCGGACACAGTGCCCAGAAAATTAAACAAATAATTCTGGCCTTTCAAAGTTCATGCAACAGTTGAATAAGGATCAAATACATGCATTGGCTACAACTTAAGGAAAAACAGACATTGACATTCTGTTTTTAATACAACTTGTAACACCAAAATAAATAAGAAGTGAATTTGAATACAAACACCCACCTTATGACAGTCCATTTTTTGGAGTGCTAATAGGGATATTTGCTCTTGAGTGGATTTAGAAGATACAAGCTTTAATCTGCAAAGTTTTAAAATGCTTCTAGGCCTAATCCTGTCATTCGGGGGAAAAAAGTACTTACATTATACTTGACATTTTAAATTTTATAGATGTTAATAATTATTAACTGCATTGTTGTTGTTTGAAGTACTTTTGCTTTCTGTTTTTAACAAGTAGCCTCCAAGAGCTTTGTAAGAATCTTTCAAAAAGAGACCTTTTTTCAAGTTTATATTCTCTCCATGCAATTTGTCAAGCTGAGTCCTAGAGTATAAAAATGTATCTCCCCTTATGAAAGTCTTTCATCTAGAAGAACATACAAAAGCAATCATGGTGATAAAAAAGTCAGAAGAGCTCAGTTTACTGATATCTGCATTAACAGAGAAACTGCAGTGACTGCAGGAGCATTACCTGAAACAATCTATAATTCACAGGTAATTGGCTATGTTTCAGGTTGATCAGAGTCCTTTGAACTAATCTAGTAATTTGGCATGGGGAATCTAGTGTAGAAAAGCCAGAAATGCCAGGAGTATTAACAGTAAGAATTTTCTCCCCAGACTTCTATTCCTGTATTAGGATGATGAAGAACAGAGAAATCTGGGAAAAGCAGAAGTACTAGGAAAAAGTAGTTTGCAGATCCTAAATGTTTTTCTTCTCAGAATTTCAGTACTTGAAATAAATGTATGTCTTGACACTGAGAGCTATGCAGGTGAGATTGTCTTCAGTACTGTGCTGCTTTTGTATACATGTTAAACCATGACAAGTACAAATGTATAAAAAAAGATGATCCCTGTCCTGACATTGCTCATTAAGAATCTTTTATTTTTCTCATCTCATTGTGTATCAGCTGAATGAGAGCAAAAGTTATTTTAAAGCTGCAAATGTCAACACAGAAAATCATCTCTGGGAATGTGGAATGACATTTCTTTTTCCTATGCTTCAGCTCGTGAAGCAAGTTTCATATTAGAAAGTTAGAGAATATTCACTCTGGGGGAAACCTCATGTATTCACCTGCGTTTTTTTGGTGAAGGATGGTCAGCAACAGACTAGTCAAGCAAGAGTACAAAGTGTAATTTCCCAATAGCATCAGGCAGTGGAGAGCTCATCCAGGGTACTCAGTCGGGGTCAAGTATCAAGCCAAGTCCTAGTTTATCAGTAGTTCCAGAAACTAAGACATGGAAACCTAAGGCAGAGAGCTGTGGGAAAACAGGGAGCAATCTGCTAACTGAGGAAAGAAACAGCAGCTGAAAGAACGAGAAACTCTTCCTGACTCCATCAAGTTCCTTGGTCACTTCTAGATGAGATAACTGTATGTCTGTGTTTGGCTGATGGCTTCTTATTTTGAGGCACCTGGAAGGAGACATTTAGGGTACAGATTTGGAGACACACCAAGCACTTGGAACAGCAAATGAAGCCTGCTGGAGCAGTTAGTTAAATCATGGAGTATTCTGAATGAATGCCGGGGCCAACCGAGTGTTCAAAAAAAGTGCAGCAAATTATAACAAAAGCTCCCGATTGCCTGGAAATAATATCTTCTCACCTTTTACACATGCTGTGATGATAAACATTCAGAGGCAACAAGAAAGCCACCCCAGAAAACCTCATAAAGAAACTGGCAGCTCTGAATTTAGCATACGCTCTGTTTTGCACAGTGGTAAATGGGACTCGTAGTCCCACACTGAGTCCAGGAAATGCAGAGATCATCTTCATTCCCAGACGCTGCCCTGCATGTACACTAAATGAGGCACTAGTCCTGTGGGAAAAATAGTATGCAGCCAAACAATTAAATCATGTCACATCATACACTTTGTGTGGGGGAAGGGAAGAGGGGTCTGAACTATGCTTCCAAAGGTCTGGATTTGTCCAGCTTTTGAGTGTTTAACTTTGTAAACCTAATGGTGTTCTTTCAACATTTTTTTTCTTTTTTTTTTTATGTTGCAGTTTTGTGTTCCTCATTGTTTTGTTAAGTTTTGTTCTCTCAGTCTTTCTGACTTGCTGCAGTTCTGCACATACCTCGGGTGAGTCAGGAGAGCTGGCTGGGGGAGGACATCAGGGTGAATAACCCTCTGGATAGACACACAAGACAGAACGAATAAGATAAGAAAACTGGCCACTTAAGAAATAATATGAAAAGCATCAGCTGTAGCACAGCCTAGGGAGAAAGAGGGAAAAGGGCTTTTCATGGAAAGAGGGGAACTGAGAGCAGGAGCACAGCCATGGGAATGAGTAATGGGGAGGTCATAAATCCTTTGTCACTGAAGGGCATTGCCTCCTGAGACCCTTTTCCCTTGGCTCTCCTGCAGCATGGCAGGTAAATGTCCTCCTGCTTGCCATGCAAAGCAGAGGCACGTGATTGTTGTTGTACTGGTCTTCGTCCCATGAGACACCAGGGCCAGAAAATCTCTGATGCAGAAGAAGGTTCACTAATACACACATTTATCACACACAGTAATAAGGAAGGAGCCCATCCACGTCACAAAAGTCTCTGTGACCAGGTGCAATATTCTCTGAAGACAAACACTTTCCCCTTGCTCACTGTCCTCCTAACCAGCTCCTTACAGGTGTGGCCACATGTCCCATCTCACCAGAATGAACCCTTTGGTCTCCCACCTGGCTGTTGCTTAGTGGAGCTTTGCCCTCCCAAAACATCCAAATTTACAGAACCCTCACCTCACATCCTTGCCATCAACCCAAAACATATCCCACAAACCATCTCTCTCCCAAAGGCAGCTCTGGGGTCTCTCCACCACTTTCCTCCCCAGGGATGCTCAAATCAGACAGCCCTATGAAAAAGTTCAGCCTGAGCTCCTCATCCGTGGTGTTGGCAATCCTGCTCCCCAGCCAGGCACCAAGTCTCAGCTGCAGTGGTGCCTCAGCACTAAATCACTTGGCTCTTCCTCTCCTGTGTTTAATGTAAAAACCCACCTGGCACCGCCAGGGTAGACAGGGCCACTTCCGCACTGCTGACTCCCACACGATCACGCCTTTTCACCTGTTTTCCCATAACACGGAAATGCTCATCAAAATGTCCATCCATTTGCACAGACACCTCATCCACACAGGCACAGATGAACATGAGTTTGAGCTCACAGAGTGATGTTGAATGTAACGGGGTCAAAGGAAGCAACTTTGTAGGAAAAGGCTGTCATCAGGAAGCTGGGGATTGGCAGTGAGAAGACTTTTTCTAAGCAAGCTGAGGGAAAGCAGAGAAACCCAGGGGCAGCTTGAAAAGTAATAGTTTGTGGCCAGACAGGGCAAGTGGAGAACAGAAATCCACAGTACAGCACACTGCCTTTGGGAGATGCAGACGTGCAAATGTCTAATTGTCAGCAAATGTCTCTGTGTGTATATATATTTAAATATATGTGTATGTATATTTGTACAGTGTATATATTTTACATAAATAAAATGCTATTTTGTACCTTGGTGAATAGGCACAATAAAAATGAAATTTCCAAATAATATAGTAGGTCAGTGATTAGTGCAAAAGCGAAAGAGGATCAGTTTTGATTCTGAGTCCCAGCCAAAACATCCTCAGTGTTCCTGTGACTTACTTTGACTGCTTTATGAATTTCAGTTGTTTCACCTCCTTTTTTATTCTGAACAAATGCATGTATTTATTTGACAGGATATATGAACTGCCAATGTGTCCATTTGCGCTTCATTTCATAAGCATGAGTAACTCCCCTTTCAATCAGCATATTTGTATGTATCTGGAGAATGAAGTTCAATATGGCTTTGTGTCATCAGATTTCCTCTGAAATAATAGTGAGAGGCCCAGGACTGTAACTCACATTAACTGTAGAAAGAAGCTGAGTGGTTTAAGATTCCTTCTGCTCCCCAGGTGCTGATTTCTGCCCCACTGCTGGGTGTCCCCGCACAGCAGTGCTGCCCAACAGGAATGCATCCCTGCCCTTTGTCTCTGCAGTTCACGGCCCAGCAAAGCAGCACAAACCTCCCCACACTGGCCAGAGGCTGAACTGGACCAGCTGAAATGCAGGTGGATGTGCCACTCGGCTCACTTTGCTCTTGTAGAAGGGAGGTTGCAATTGAACAGATATGTTTTGAAATGCCTTATAAACTATTGCCTCTTTTGAGCTATGTTGCATATGAAAAGGACTTGTGCTGCTTATAGGAATAAAAACGCTATTGTTTTTTTTCCCTAAGAAACTTCTGGCATCACATATAATTATTCTTTCAGAAAAAAACGTGGGCAAGAAATGTGTTATCTTTCCTGTAGAAAGGATTTGGTGAGAACTTCCCAAAATCTCTTGCGTGTTTAACATTGAAAATAAGGAAAGCAAGACTGAGCACTGGGAGCTGCAAATCCCATGGTAATGATACAGTGACAGTAGGCAAGTACCTGAAGAAAGCTTCAGAGAGGTGTGGGCAGACAACCTGCCTTGGTTTCTGGGGGCAGAGTGGAAGCTGATGAATCTCAGGGCTGCCACAGAAGTGAAGCAAAGGTCGGCTGGGTGGAGGGCCAGCTCCCTGGGCAGTAGCTGGGCAAGATGCCTGTGATGTTGGTCTCCTGTTGACCCCAAGGAAAGCAGCAGCTGTGGGGACCTCCATCCCTCCACAGGAATGGTGCTCATCCCTTCCCACCAGGCTGGGCATTCAGTGCTGCATTCAGTGCATGGGGGCTGGGGCATTCAGGGCTGCACCAGCAGCTCTCCAACAGGTTAAAGGAGGGGAGTGTGGACTGTATATACCCTGGAAATGTAGGGCAGAGGAATAGGACAGTTTGGGAAACACCTGCAGCAAGGAGCTGCCAGCTAGCTGTTCAACAATACGGGATCTCCAGAGCCGGATCACGGTTTTCCACTGACCACAGTATACACACTGCATTTCCTAACACCAGACTAAGCTCTGCCATGGGTTTCAGTGTTTCCTTCATATATTTAAAAAAAAAAAAAAAAAAGTCATATATGAACAACACAGGGCAAAATTTGACCATATAGGCCTGTGCTCTTCATTATGGTTGTCTCCTGTTGGCACTGTAATTAGTTTTAGTCTCAAACTCGTGCTTGCAGTGGACTATAGTGCATGGTCTCACTTGGTAGGGACAGACTCCCTCTGCTGGAAAATGGTTATAAAGGTTGCCTAGTCATTTAATAATCCTATGTGAAATAACTTTTAAACAATGTCTTTTGTAGCAAATGTGTAATTTTTATTTACATTGTCCAAGGAATTGTAAAAATATTTTTACTTCTTTCCTAACCCCTGGAAAGGAGCTGGGACTTTTTATTTTCAGTGTTCACCTCTGAACTGTATAAAAACCCAAACCACTTAGATTAATCTCATGTTGCATTAATCCACTGAGTAAGGTTTTGATTTCTTTCTTTTTCTGTAACTAGAAACAAGCTTTGAAGAGTTCCTCTCTGTAGTCCTAAAGGACCCTTTCTTCTTGACTTCATCACGGATGAAAAGAGCCTGCCACTGACTTTACAGAAGCACCTGGAAAAGACATTTTGGACAGGTTCGTTTCTTTGGCAGCCATTTCTGAATACACTGTTAAAAGTAAGTGGAAAAGAGCAGCAGCAAACAGGATTTTAATGGAGGAATCCCTGTTATTCCCCAGCAATTTTGAGAGGTGGAGCTGATATATTCCCTTCAGAAACTAAGATCCCTGGTCCAAAATATTTACTGAATCAATGATACTAAGGAAATGAGGATACCATCATTAGATGAAGTCCTGTTATCATCAAAATAACTTCATCAGGATCTAGATCAGACACAGCTTTATTATTTTTCTAGAAGAATGTGGTGTCCAGTGCTTTCTATTTTTCTTATTTGATACCAGATAAGAGTCCTGAGTTAAGGGCTTGAGTTTTTAAGTACAGCTAACAGAGCAGTTATGTCTGCTTCTCTCACTTCACTCCACCAATGTGTCTCAGATGCCACCTATAGAAACAACCTCAAAGAGAGGAGTACTTAGTGCTTGGTCCCTTTTCTGAGGTTATCAATGTAGGCACCACCTATACAATTTATTTTATTTCTATGGAGATATCATAGAATCATAGAATGGTTTTAGTTGGAAGGGACCTTAAAAGACCATCTAGTTCTAAGCCCTCTGACATGGGCAGGGAACTTTCTACTAGACCAAGTTGCTCAGGGTCCCATCCAGCCTGACCTTGAACACTTACAGGGATGGGGAGTCCACAGCCTCTCTGGGCAACCTGTTCCAGTGCCTCACCACCCTAAAGTAAAGAATTTTTTCCTAATATGTAATCTAAATCTACTCTCCTTCAGTTTACAGCCATTCCCCGTCGTCCTATTGTTGCCCGAAACTCAGAAAACACAAACCAACAGTGTCAGTTTATGCGGTGCTTTATTCAGGGCCCGGGAACCTGGGGATTAGCATCCCAAATCAGGATTCCAACGAGC
>JAWWEW010000001.1:16657442-16724413 GCA_035583185.1 Anabacerthia variegaticeps | reverse complement strand
TTACCCCTCCTTGGGCCTAGTTGAGCAACTTAAACCTTAGCATAACTACTTCTACATTAGTATATTTGTAACACTATCACTCCATGCCCTTGTGAAAAGTCCCTCTCCAGAGCTCTTGCAGGCCCGTTTAGGTACTGGAAGGTGCTCTGAGGTCTCCCCAGAGCCTCCTCTTCTCCATGCTGAACAACCCCACTCTCTCAGCTTGTCTTTATAGGAGAGGTGTTCCAGCCCTGAGATCAACTTAGTGGCTCACCTCTGTTGGGAAAGACTTCTGCCACAGCACATGTGAAACAGAGACAGAGGATTATGCAGACTATACATCGTGGAAAAAGAAGCCCCTGGATATAAAACCACCGCTGTGACAGCTTCCAAAGGACCAGAGACTTTATAAATCAACATTACCTGCATCTTTTATGTACGAGTTTTTCCTTGTTTAGATTGTAATCCCTAGAAACCCCCTTCTCACGTGTGAAAAGAGCTTTCCTTTTCCCCGGGTATCCAGCCCCGCCCCCCTCCCGATCTTATTGGATGTGTCACCTGTCATTCCCTATTCCTGGGCTCCCACTGGGTTTTGGTTCTCCTGCTCCCTCATTGGCCCCTGTGCCCCCCAAACCTCACCACTCCCCCTGAACCCTCACCCAATCACACCCTACCTTCCTAAACCCCGCCCGAAGGGTTTAAATACCGTGGGCACAGGTAATTAAAGGTTTTTCTAGGACCACTCGATCCGGGGCTGGTATATCTTTTCACTCCTGACCACGTGGGGATTTCGCAATCCCCTCCAGGCCCCAGGAGGCTGGGGAAGTAGAGGAGCCGATTCCGCCTCCACAGCTGTTACACCTCTAGACTCATTTCAAGAGGTTAACATCTCTTTTGTGTTGGGGGCCCCAGAGCTGGACATAGCACATCAATTACCTGGGAATTAGGAGCACTGCTTGCTCCTTCTCTGCAGCACCAGCTCTGAACCACAGGCATTGAAACTCCCAGCTGCTTGCAGCTCCTTTAGAACACCTGTGTTCTCCTCTTCCACTAATACAGTTATTTAAAGAATGACACACTGTGGCTGCAGCAGCTCCAGTGTGGCCTATAATCTTTGTCTTTGGTCTTTCTGTCAGTGCAAAACTGCGTTAAAAATCATTCAAGATGATATTGAGGGTTTTCCCACCTTCTAGGTAGCAGCTGGTAATACAGGATTACTGCAACAGCTTCATCACACAGGCTTATCACCTTTCAGACACCAGCAGTGAAGGTTTAGTCACGGTCTGGAGAATTTGATACACGAACTCCCTCCTCTACTCTCTGCATAGCAAGTAACAGAAAGTAAGGCCCTGGGAGTTTGCCATGATACCTCTGTGAAAGCTGTGTATGCAGTGAAGTTCTGTGTTGCTGCCAGTCCCCAGGTCATCATGACAAATTGCACATGAATCCAAATCTTCTTTCTTCAAGTGAAAGGAAATTTTTATCAGTCTTCAATGTTCTCAGCTCAGAATTGCTTTGGATTAGGTAATCAAATTGAAATGAGTACCCTGAATGTTGGTTGATGCCCATTGACCGTTTGAGACCTGGATGATGCTACTGTGAGAATACTTTTGTTGCATGCAAAGGGCGTTAAAGGAAGGGAATATCTGTTGTCTGAAGTAGCCTCGTTTCCAGCCTCAAGACTTTTTGTATGGACTTTGTTGGCTTGTTGATGCAAATTCATGTATAAATGTCACATGTTGGTGGGTCTTCTCAATATACCAAAACTCTGTCAGTTTAGAAATTGCATGAACTGAAGGATATTGACAAACATGTGAGAAGTACAAGAACGCCTCAAAAAAGACAGAATATTAGTCTTTGATGTCTTGTATCACCTTTTTCTCTTATTTTCTGACTGACTTAGAGACAAGACAGAGCTGAAAGAAGTTAACTTTTTCCAAAGAGCAGTGGAGACCGGGCTAGGGTTCAGAGGGATCCTCTTAACAGGAGGCATATCATCTGTCAAGCCAATCTAAAATGTTTTCTGTGATGAGTGTGTTTATTTTCACATTTATACACACACAGTTACCTAAAGCTCTGGCACGACAATTGCAGGCAGGGCATTATCTATGAAATTTGTTGAATTTCAATGTTCATTTCTCTTATTGATTGACTAGATTTTGGCTGCAATATCTTTCTGGACATATTTCAAGACCTTTTTCTTTTCATTGGTTTTGGCACATGGCTGTATAAACTCCAAGTCCCATGATTATGATTCATTTCTCTGTGAATAATTTTGGTTATCAAGCTTGATTATATCTCTGTGTGATTTTACCTATTCATGTGTACACTGAGTGCATTCAGAGCCAGGGCTATGCTTACCCAAATACCTTTTTCTGTGCTAAAAACGAAGAAACTACAGATGAACATTTTCATTTTTTTAATATTTAATATTTTGTTTCTTTTTTAATGGGTTTTATATTCTACTTGAGTTATATGTCATGGTTGCTTTATTTATTTATGCATTTAAATATTTCCTATTTTTTTTCCAAGAAAGGATCGTTGTGAGCATGTATAAATATAGCTATTGCTTCATTTTGCTTTTGTGGGGTCTGGCATTTCCTATACTAATGCATGATAAAGAAGTACTCAAAATGTAATTCATCCTCAAAACCATGCTGCAATTAAACAGTACCTGAGAAGCACATAAGCATAAATATTTTGCTTTGGTAATTCCCACCTAGAAGATCATGTAAACACAATTGATTTCCTCTTCTTACCTCTCCCAGAAAGTGCTGGAGTATAACTCTATCTTGCTCTTGAAATGATTGTATGTACCCACACCTTGACTTCTCACAAGAGCACTTTCTAGTTAGCCTGAAGTTCTGGGAAGGATCCACAGGGATGAACATTTTACCAGACTGTGGTCTTCCACCAGTGAGACACAGCAAGTTTATAATGTCCTTCATGGGCATTTTCTTTTCATCAGGTGTGCTGTACAAGCAGCACATTAGTCTGACGAGCACCACAAAATTCTGCTGGGGCCTGTTGAGTTAAGCTGTCTGTAAAACAGGAGGAGGTGGCTGATGGCCTGAAATGCAGGCAAAGCTGATGCAGCCACGACATTCAGCTCTTACAAGATGTGAGGGCAGGCTGCTACATGAAAGGATGCATGTGAGAGGTTTTATCTGAGCAACTCAGACATAGCTGGCCATGTTCCTTTCTATCCAAGCCTGTTGTAATGCAGTCTTCAAATTAAGGTTATAAAAGGAAAGCCATCTGCATGTAAGTTTTGGCTGGCAGAAGAATGTAATGAAAAATTCAGTCTGGACTGGGGAGAACAGGAACTGAGCATAGGAACATTTTCCCATCAGATTTATTACTTTAAAATACAAGTTACCAGGCAAGAAGACATTTACATGCATCAGCAAGGATTCAATTGCTTTCTTATACATCCCCCAAAGCCCTACTTTAAAAAAAAAAAACAAAAAAAAAACCCCAACCAACCAAAAAAAAAAAAAAAAAAAAAAAACACAATCCTTTAATGGAGATAAGTGTTACGAAGTTTTATGGATGCCCTAAGCTTTTAAAAGGTTGAATATTCAAAATTAAGGCTCTAAGGTAAAATAGTAAGATTTTTGTTAATTACAGAAAATCACAGGAAGAATATCCATCAGACTTTGACTTTTGCTCATGACTTCATTAATCCTCACTCTTCCCTAACTATATTATCCAAAGCAGGCTTTCTCCATACTAGGCCTGGGGAGATTATTCCCAAAGAGGGCAGGGTTGTCTCTACAGAGAACACTTGCATGTTGAAGAAAGGGGAGGATTGGGGTACTATGGGGGTGTGCATGTGTTTGTGAGCATGTGGAGATGAGATTTACACCTGTGTTCAGGAGATCTTCAGAGGAACAGAGTTTTCCAAAGTCCAGCTTTTCATAGAATGTGTCAGTTCCCATTCCCTTGCTTCAGCCCAAGTTCTAGAAAAGGGAAAAGGAAAACGGGTTGCAATGCCTCAGGAACCCCTTGAAGAGATTAAAAGGAAGTATGAGAGACAGAACATTTCTGGTTTTACTGGAGAACTTTCATCATGGCTCAAATTTTGCTCCTCAAAAGTAGAAATGCAGCAAAAGATGTTGGTAGCTACAGGGAAGGGCTACAAAGCAGTAAATGGAGAAGGGGAAGACCACAAAAGAAGAAAGGTGATGAGGTTAAAGCTGGGAGAAAGAATTAGTTGAGTGACTGGGGAAATGGGACTGAGGACAAGAGAGAAGGTTGGGGGATGCCAGAGAAACAAGAGTCATACTGCATAGCAATAGGGAAAGCAGAGAGAACTAAGACATCAGGGAGGTGTAAAAGAGAAAAATTCCATAAATTTGGAGTTGAAAGACTGTCAAAGCAAAAAGGTACCTGTTTTCAGGACAAATCTAAGTGAACATCAGGGCCAGGAAGCAGTTAGCTGCTTATGTGTACTTTTTTCTTCCCAAACCTACCCATGAGCCTGTTTTTCATTAAAACAAAAACATAAGGCTTTGGATGACTTTGCATGGCTCTGTAACACATACATGGTGGCCTCCTCTTAAATGAACACATTCACCACTGTCCTGCCACAATGCTAAATTCGCCTGAAGCCCCCTTATGGTGGTTAATTGCTACCTTGGATCTTGCTACCAATACACTCCTATGACAAAGGTCACATTCCTAATGACAAAAGTAAAGAAAAGAAGGTAACATGCTGTCAATGATGCAGTTGAATTTTACTTTTCTTTTACAGCTTAGGGTTTATTCTACATATCAGGCCTCTTCTAGTCAAAACAAAACAAGAATGCTCCCTCTGCTCTTCAGGGGGACTGCTAAAATTGATTACCTCAATGCGTTCTAGCTGCCTGTGTATAAATATCCTTTCTGAATGCTTGCTTGTGATGGGAACTGTTCATTGTGTTCTGCAGGTACTTCTGAACCTTCAGCTTCTTCCCGCTCTGTCCTTGGCTCTGATTTCTCTTCCATTCTCTTATGAGACTTGCTTTTTCTCAAATGTAATCTTTCTCTTTCTCGTCTCTCCTTCACGCCTTCAGGTTGCTAAAAGGCAGGAAAAAAATAGCCAGGAATTAAAAGTGTCTTCTACATGAACAAAAAATCCAAGTTCATTATTTTATTTCACTAGTAATGTATAACAAGATATTCCAATGACTTGCCTTCGCATGATCAGCTCTACTATGATGGGCTCAAATTCAAGGCCCAAGCCAGTCACCCTAAAACTCAGCAAGAAGGAACAAACATGCTTTGACTATACTCCGTGTATGATGGAAGGGTCACCTGCCCAGCTGACTTGAGTGGGGGAGCAGACAGGAGGCAAAAACAGAGGGGCTCCAAGATTTCAACCCAGACTCTATGTTTCTGTCCTTACACATGATCCATCTTTACGTGCCTGAAGGCTGTTCAGTGCTAGCCACAAAGACCTCCCTGAAAACAAGTGCTGAAGGTCATGAAGTGTTCTCAAAACAAGTTTATAAGAAGCAATATGCCGGCAAGGACCTGAATTACCTTTCCCACACTTTTCACCTGTGTGTTCATGGTAGTTCGAATCGTACCCACACAGCTCTGAATGCAAAAAGATGCTCCATTTGGAGCAAGTTTAACCCCAAATTTCCTTTCAAATCTCCAACACCTATTGATGAGTTCTTTGAGACACTCAAATCCTTCACATCTCCCAAATTTCCGTGGTGACTGAGGGAATAACAAGTGGGTTTGCTTGAAAGATAGATTAATATACAGCTCAGCACACCTCACTGCAAATTACAGAAGGGAACTGGAATGCATGTTTTAACTAGAACTGAAGCCATAATTAATACATTATGCTCACTATACCTATCATCATGCAATTACTACACACTCACAGACTCTTCTAGCCATAGGCATTTTTGAGAAATAAGAAATGATAAACCAGGCAATGTGAATTTCCACATGAAATAAATGGAGTAGTTCCTAAAGGAGTAAAAGAAGATTAAAGGCTGCACATAAAATCTTAACAATGGCATAACAGTGCTGTCATCACCATATTTCTGCATATTTTTAGAGGACTGGTCATGCAATGACTATAATTGGGGGACTGATGATGTAATAATGATACTTATTGAAAACAAATTTTTTTGTCTCTTTTGCCACACAGAAGGTCTGCAAAGAAAAGTGAAAATTACTTTTCCATACAAGCTGTCAGTGTCAACAAACTGAAAAAAAAATTAAAAAAAAAAAGATACTTCTCTTTGTGGCTATTTGGTGCTGATGCCAAGTGTTATTCAAGCACAGCTTTTTGAATGTGGTGACAATTTGATAGTGTTCTTCTGATATGTCAAAGTGAGTTAGGATTTATTACCCTCCCTTCCATTGTATGAGACATTATGAGATGTATGAGATATTATGTATCATAATAATAAAAATGTGTTAGAATGTCATAGACAAAAGGTTGTTATTGGCTAATTCATCAACATAAATCATACAAAAAATGCCTATGGTTCAGGACAGAGTGATGGGGAAAAGGTTGAAATGGGGTGAGAATCCCCTGCTGCCCGCATGCCTTACAGTGAAAATATGTTTAGCCACTTACAGCAATAGTTGCTGCTGTAGCTGTGTGGTGACACTGCAGAAAGCAGATGGATGGACTCACAAGGGTAAAAGAGAAGCCTCTCAAACACTGCAGTGTTTGGCAGTCTTACAGAAAGCACCATATAGGTTAAACCACATCAGCAGCAGTGAGAAAGTGAGCTGGATCTTATGGCAAAAGTGTAGCAAACCTGTTTTTATATTGTCATGTTTTGTCGTCACAGCCATAGAAACCTCTGAAAACATTGCCACAGCCAGTGCAGTGTCTCATTTCGAGGATAAATATTTCTGAATAAGCCTAGATGGTAACACTACATCAAGAATCCTCACACTAATGATACAATTTAATATTGTTTGTGCTACTGTAGTAATTTGAGACCCCATAATAAGAGAAAATCTACTAAGTTCATTTCTGCACTTTCCCCAGCAAAGTCACAGCAATTACACAAAGGATAAAGCGGCTTCACTTTGTCTGGGCTTTTTCTTATATACTGATCTTAAGTCGGTTGTCACCTACCAAAGAAACTGAGCGCTTGCTTTTGAGATGCAATTGCTTTTCAAAGGACTCTGCAAACTCCTGAATGGAATTTGATCTTGTCTCTGGGCCTGAGCTGTCTGCTGAAGGTGTTCTGCTTGCCTTCCTGTGGCAGTGGCATTTGACATCTTGGTCTTCTTGAAATTCCTTGGAGCCCTTGAGATGTCCTGAAGATGAGCCTTTGGCAGAATCATGAAGTCGTGTTGCATGGAAGGAGGAAAGCTTGGCCTGAAAAACAAAAGGTCTTTGTTGAGTATTGAATATTAAAGCAGAGCACACACAGCAGACTTTTTTCTGCCACAGAGACTTTCCAAACAGTTGTGCAGAGCAAAGGACCTTGCCCAGAATCCTGTGTCTTTTCTCTTATGTGCAGAAGAATCACACTACCAAGAACTTGCTTTCTGGAGGCGGCAGCAGCAGATTTTTTAATTATTCCTGGTCTTGAGTATCTAAGCTTTGGCACCCAAGTGAGCATTTCAAATGTAAAGTTGTTGGGTCCCCTTAGTGTTCATGGGCACTAAAAGGAACTGGAACTATTCATAACCTCAAAAACTCAGGCCTCACATCTGGCTGCAGTTTCTGGGCAGAACTCTTAAACACTTCTTTTGTGGAGAGAGGAGTCAGATGCAGGGTTTGACCTGTGGGTGCTCCAAGTCTTATCCAATGTTTGAGTTAACTTGAGTGTGACAGCAACCATTTCTAGCTCAGTTCTGTCCAATTTTCAGCATGGCCTATATGCAGACAAGAAGCTTTATTGCTCAGCTTTTAATTTTCTGCTGGTTTCTTGGGAACATTTGTCCTGAACATAGGAGGGAGCACTTTCAGGGTGCATTCCTACCAGAGAAGTGGCAGAAAACAGACTTTCTACAATTACATTTGTTGGGCTGAAGTGGAGAGAGAGTGGATAGTTGCTTAGTTTCTGTGTGATTCAATTTTCCCAGGCCTGGCATGCAGATAAAAGCTATTGATCTGCATCAGCTGTGTTTAATTGAATGTCTGTAAAGGAGATTAAACCGATACAGAACTGCTGTGTCCTGCAGAGTCACGTATCAGTGGTTTTAGAAATAGACAGACCTGTAGATGGGATGGGTGAGAAGGACAGTACAGAGAGCCAGGGATGCCCCAAACCCTGCCAGCTGCTGATGCTTTTTCAGGAGGAGTAGCTGAACACTGGTAAGATGCAGGTGGTGAAAACTGTGAGACACAGGAGGTACTGAACATGACACCCCTGCAGGTGTCAGGGCACTCCAGGCACCCAGCTGCTGCATACATGTTTGAATGAGTATATGTTTTGGACATTATGAAGAATTTCTTCACAGAAAGGATGATTAGACATTGGAAAAGACTGCACAGGGAGGTGGTGGAGTGACCATCCCTGGAGGTGTTTAGGGAAAGACTGGGTGCAGCACTTAGTGGCACAGTCTAGTTGGCATGGTGGTGTTCGGTCAAAGGTTGAATTTGATGATTTCAGGGGTCTTTTCCAACCTAATTAATTACGTGATTCTATGTTTTGTCAAAGCCTGGCACTAAGCCTTCAATTATGAATTGATCCTGAGAAGCTCTGCTGCTTTCAAGGGAGTTGTGATTGTGTAAAACAATTGAAGGTCTCTCCTACAAATCCTGAAACGCTTTCTAAGAAACTCCAGTAGAAAACCCTACACTCAGAGTAGGGTTTGTTGTGGAGGGTGTGTGTGTATTTTTTGTTTTGGTTTAATAACAAATGGAGGAAAGCTAAACCAAATTGAAAGAGTTGCCATCTGAAATATCTCCTGTGCACAATTTCATTTACTCTGGCCCAGATGCTACTGTGTGTGTACAAGCATGATAAGCACCTTCCTCTGAAGAGTGAGACTGTGCTTTCATATGGTTTTGGTTATATGACATTAGACAGGCTTCATGAGAGTTGCTAAAAATAATAGATTTCACACCTGACAAGTACCTCATATTGAAGGGTTTTCAAAACATATGGTACTGGTTCAATTTTTTTTCCAGACATAAGCTTACTATGTCCAGTATTATGGACTGCCTCTGAGAGTAGTGTTAATGATTTTTGCCACACTATTTTTACTTTGGTTTCAAACCAATCAATACAGCTGTAAGTTCTATAAGGTCATATTGTATTGTTACTTTAAAAAGCATGAAAGCAATCACATTGTGCTTGAGGGATAGGAGCACACATGCCATGCCGAGCTCAGCAAGCTAAATGTCTTCTGTGTTGTTTTAATGGCATCAACATATATTGTTTCCTGGAAATAAAAATTGTCTCAGAGTAAAAATCACTGGTCTTTGTTCTTACAGGGTTTGAGGGAAAAAAACCCACAGGAGGACAGCTGAAATGGGGGATCATATTCCATCAATCCTGTTTTTTCAATGTTTGTAAATATTTTCTTTTACTACAACATTGCTTTTTAATTTCCCTTCAGAGGGAATTATAGTTAAGCCCTTAACAAAAAGACTCCAGTTTACCTATTGACATAGCAGCAATGGTCCAGAAAAGGGACAGGTTTTCCTCTGAAATGCCTATTTGCCTCAGTGGACTGAGGGTAAATACCTGTGCAATCATATTACTGTGACTGTGCCTTCCCTCACAGTGCCTTTTCATGGTACACACCACCATAGCTCAGACAGCATGCTCAGGCATGGCAGCATGTAGCTGCCTTATGGACACAACCCTGCAGAAGACAAGACCCTACCACATCTCTTCAAGCATGAACATTTTATGGCTTATATCTAGCACAGTATATTAGTCTTCTTTTATTTAAGACTGACTCTGTGAATAACTGAAAGAGTCATAAAATTAAGTTTAGCAATGACTTTAGATAAAATCCAAGTGGCTTTCTTCTTGTCTCTTAGATTTAATACATGCATTAATACCTGTGTTTAATACCAAACTGAAGGCTTGGTACCACTGTATATAAGAAGGTACGAAGACTGCTTTCGTCTATGCTTTGCCCTCCTGCAGTTTCAGCAGCTGCTGGCAACAGAGGTTGCAGAGATTGTCTCTGTATCTGCACTCCCAGGCGTGCACCCTCTGCTGTGGTCATCCCTTGACAAAGTTCTCTGAGCAGAGCCTCAATACCTGTTCTTATTCCTGGCTCAGCAGCTGCCTCATGCTACATATGGTGCCTCTTTAGTGAATTCACCTTGGTCTCTGTCTCCTAGGATCTGACCTTAAGTAGTTCTTAAACTGGAGAAGTGGGGAGGAGGTGAATCAAGGGAAAAGACAGGGGAAGGAAGAACGTTAAATGCTCCACTATATCAAAATGGGGATTTTTTTGCCAGCGCTGGGAAAACCAGATGCACCAAGCAATCTCAGGGATTGTTTCCCCCTCCCTTTAGTACTCCTTTTTTCTGCATTTGGGTAAAAGCCAGTCATGCTCAGTTTATCTATTTACAAAACAGATAATCTGCTAATTGCCCATCTAGAACACACAAAAAGTACACAAACAAAAGTACTTTACAAAATTGATGTCAACATAATTTGTCTAATCTCTTTCTCAATTTCTGTTGTAGACAAGCTGATTGCATCTTTTGGGCTTGATCCGAGGGCCTGCACAGCTGTTAGCAAGAAAATTAGTCTTCAGTGTGTCACCACTGAGTGTTCACAGTTTGTTGAAGTTTACCCAATGACTCCAATATTTTAGGGATATTTTGGAATATTGGATCCACGGCCTCCTTTCCTTCCAAAAAGCTTATGAACAAACATATATTCCTTAAAAATGTTTTGGTCTAGGTTCCAACTGATCACTAGTAACAATACTGTGGTAGATATTCAGTCCAACTTTAGTTTAAATTAAATGTTAGTAACTTCAACAGCAGTGAATTGTTCTGCTCCCATTCTCAGCTGCTCTTATCAGCTTTTCTCCCGTAAGCAGCAACTCTATTTGAATGTGGATACATGTAGAGAGTTGTAAAACTCCTATCAGCACTCCTTTACTTCCTATCTTTTTGCCACAACAAAATGTCTAGGAGGTAAGAACTGTCCTGAACCAGAATGACGTAGGATAACTAGAATGTGTCAAGCAAAGTCATAGCTGCAGGCTTCAAAAACGGTATCACAGTTAATTTGTCTAAAGTTTGCCAGAGGAACAAGCTAAATAGAGATGGAAACATGACTTAGCTCTCCCCAGGCAGTTTCCACGTTCAGTGTTGGCCCACAGCATCATCTACAACTCTGACACTTTTCAGGAGAGGGGAGTTGCATGTTTCAGCCTGAGCTGCCAGTGACCCAGTGAAGGATGAATATAATTCTGTGTTCCCCTCTGCAAAATGTGAACAATAGCAAAAGAATTTTGCAAAGCTCATCTCAGTAATATTTGTGAGGTATATCAACATGTTCGGGGAAAAATAATGAAAACTCTTGTTAGTTTGGGAGTTATTCTACAAAGCTTTATGCATATTTTGGAGGGGCTGCACCATGATAGGCCACAGAAGTTTATTATTGTGTTTGAGGTGAGTGCAGTGGCTTGAATGTCTTACTACAGCACAGGGAAAGCTACAAAGACCAAGACACCAAATTGGAGCTGAAAGTGATTTCCAGCTTTACGCAAAAGCACCTTTTGAGCCATACTGTGAGCATTTTGCTCTGTAATACCCAGATAATCCTAATGCAGCTGCAGTTCATGTGGGCAGGACTGCACTACTGCTGATGCACCCTGTATCAGTCTTGGGTATGAGACAAAGTGTGCTGGCAGTGCTGTTTTGCCATCATATCTGCACAAGGAAATTTTGTCAACAGCTGTGTCAGAATCTGCTGGCTTGATTTTCACCTGGACAGTGGAGTTACCTTGATTTGAGGTGTTGACACTTAAGAAAGGTTACACTGACATCTGCTGTGGAGATATTAATTTACAGAAGAGATGCTGTCTAATCTGTTATTATTCCTCCTGATTAATAGCACTGTTCTGATAAAATGAAGACAATATTTAAATGACAATAAAAGTGTTTTGAACCTTACAGTAGTTAACATTTGTAATAATGAATTTTACAGTAGTTATAATTTGTAGTAACTGTAAAAAACACACATGCAGGTGCAACAGAAAGTTGTTGCTCTCAACAACCAGATGCTCTTTCTAAAGGTATTTCTAAGGCATCATTAGTGCCTATTTGTTTAATTTCTAGCTTTTGTTAAGGGCAACATGTTTTAGTGCTCCTTGCTACCAACCAGTCAACTTCCAAATGAAAAGTTTCATCTCAGAATTTACCCCTGAATCATAAAATCCCCAAACAATTTTTTCCCTCTCATTCATCCAATCAATTTCTGGCACTGAGAAATAAAGCAGTTAAAATTTATATCTTCTATATAAAACTAGTGGAGCAAGACAAATTTGTGTGAAGCAGTAATGCAAAAACCAGACATAATTAAGTGTAAGTGATAATCTTTGCTCATTGAACAGTAATGTAAGAAAAAAAATCAGTCCTTCTCCCAGCTAACTTAATCCAAATTCAAGGTATGGATTCAGGGACACAACTATAGCAAAGTATTTGAGTGGCTATTAGCTAAATATTTAAATAGCTTTTGAACAAACTGAATATAAGAACAAGCTTCAAAGGAAATGTCTCTGCACACACAAATACAGACACAATATATAAGAATATAAAAGTAGATGTGTTCAGCACCTTGCTGAATGGAAAGTGATTTAAACTACGTTCTTACACTTCAGTCTGTATTGACACCTATAGAAATCACATATGCATAGGTCTCTGAAGGAAAAAAATAATATACAGTACAATTAATTTTAAAAACCCCCATCAACACTAAAAACCGTTATGTTTCCAGCATTCTGATGGAATACATCAGCAAAGCTCAGTCTGTCCTGCAATCTGTGGCCAAGGTGAAATATAGCAGTAAATAACAAATGTGGCTGATCGGACCAGAAGTTATGACTGAAGGGGATCTCTGCAGCCCACCCATGAATTCAGAGAAGGAGGAGGTGCTTTTGGGTTTTTAGCCAATTTTTTTGAAAATGAAAAATCCTACAGCTTAGACCATGGCAGTTCCAGTCGAGAACTTGCAAGGTGAAAACATAGCATGGCATAAAAAAAAGTTTGAAAAAGATTACCTCTTTCTCCCCAATATATTACCATTGTTTTGTTGCAGTCAAAATGATCTAAGGATATAAGGAAAAAATGGTTTCAAGGAAATACAGTGTCTTTGTTAAGCCAACTAATATAGTCGGGGTAAAAAGAGACAGGTTTGGACCACTATATAGTCTTCTAAGAGCGGAAATAAAGAGTAAAGAGCAGACTGTGAAAGCTGTTTTCAGTTTAACTTAATTTTCATAATCAGACAGTTGTGAGCTGCCTTAAAAACCTGATTCTGCCCCGCCCCTTTCTGAACTATTTTGTTAAACTAAATAAAGAATGTCCTTCTACTGTAAAATCTTACTTCACAGTTTAATAAGCTTTGTTATGTGTTGTATCTTTGTTTTCAGAGTCAGATGTTTTAAACCAGGAGGGACCACATCCTCTGGCTTAAATTAGAAGTTACACCTGCAAACAACTAAATCCCAGAGAGTAAAATTTTTTGGAGACAGTATAGTTGCAGAATTAAGTCCAAATCCTATTAATTTTACACATGAGAACAGACTCATTAAAAACAGTGTTTCTGTATGCCAGTTGCAAAATGTTTTGATCTCTGCCAGGTCATGCTGAGCAGGCAGGAAAACACTGTAGTACATCGTTAGGCAGCTATTACATGCTTCTCCTTACATTTCTGGTCCTGTCGTCACTTATCTTGGAGTTTGCCAGTTTTCCTGTCTTCTAAGACACCAGAGGCCTGACCCTGGCAGGCAGCTAAGTTTAGAAAGCAAGTAGCTGCTGCCAGCAGGAAACAGAACTTACTTGGTAAGACGTACCATACTCATCTTCATCTCTAGGGCCATGCTCCTGGGAAGGGAACTTACATTTTTGCACAAACCACTTACATTTTTGCACACACAGGAAAAACTGCACACAGCTCTTACCGGTAGGGATGCTCTCCTTTCATTACAGAATCGTGTCTGACGTTTCTTGTGGCCTCTACCCTCTTTCTCATTCTCATCGATCAAGTTGTGGCCCCAGAAGCTGCTCATCCATTTTGCAAAGAAGATATCATCATCCTCATCATATTCCATGTACAGATGCTCCAAACTTGGGGGTGGGTCTCCCAACCAGACACGGAAAAGCAATGTCAAATTCTACCACCAAGCCAGTGGCTTTACACTGTTCTGCCAACAAGAGGAAGCAGAGACACAGTTTCAACCAGTCTTTCTGCACAAACCCGTCCCACTGCAGCCCTGGGCACTCTCTAAACATAAAGTCAATCCTTTCTCATTTCTTTTCAACAAGGTTTCTTTTAACCTTTCCATTGCAGTGCTGTCCAATATGACACTACCGCAGGGGGCTGGTGGGAGGGATGTTGGCTGCTCCCTGTGTGTTGCTGTTGAGTGCACCAGCTGTCAATACCAATGGAGAATTGCCCGCAGTTACATGCCTGGGAGGTGCATACACAAACCCAAAGCAGGCTTGTGATTTCGAGAACCAGAACTGACATATTGATGTCGGTCAGAAACTGGCACGGCTGCTTGCGGGGACCTAACTGGCTCTGTGGGAGGGAACACAAATGGCCAACTCTTCCCATATTGCCCTCCCTCCTGGCTTCTGTTGCCTCTGTTCCTCCTTCAGTATTTAGGAAATGGGGCCTGTCTAGGTAGAAGAAAGCAATTGCTTGTTCATTTTCAGATTATGACAGGCAGTGTGAACTTGGGTCAGCTGCTCTTCACCAGAGTAATTTCATCTGCCATAAAGGGCTACAGGAGGCACTGCCTCACTTGAATGCACATGGGGTAAAATATGTCTGATTCCTCCTCACCAGCCCTGGCTGTAACCCATACAGACCGTGTTTATCCCACAAACAGAATAAGGCCAGGGACTGTTTTCTGGCCCTGAAATAAGTGGCTACACAAATTACATGTACCCTACATGGCATTTGTGCTGTGGGTCTCCTCAAGGCTGTATGCACTGCACTGTGGCTGTAATACTGTTTCAAGTTTTGTGTGTTTTTTGTTTTAAATTATCTGGTATAACACAAAACCTCTGTTGTGGCTCATAAGACTGTTGTTTGTGTGGTATGCAACTGGAAGATGCCTTAGGACATTCCTTGGGACATGGCAGGAGGACAAAAAGGAGGGTTCTAAGGCTGTGGAGCCTGTTGGGATAGTGTTGGAAGACTGCACATGAGGTAGAACCCAAACCTAACTTCTTATTGGAAGCAGTCCGTGGCGTGTGCTACACATTCTCCTGGTGCCTAGGCATTGCTGTGGAGATGCCAGTTGGCCTTGGCCAGAAGCATGCAAAAATCTTGCTGGTAATTTAGCATTACAGAGAATCAGTGGTCCAACATTAAACCTTGCCTTTTCCCTGACAGGAATACAGATGTAGTGACAAATTCCAATATCATTCATGTGGGTGTAGGTCTGAGGTTTACCTACTGTGTATAACTCTTAATTCTGAATAATATGGGTAAAGGGACCAATTGGTTAAGCATGCCTATGTGCCCAAGTTTTACTTTGTCCAGGGCAGGCAGGACCATGATTAGCACAGGGGCCTGGAGTACACAGGTGTGCAGATGGTATTGCTTCGCATGTTGTATATTAGATCTTGGAGACACAACCAACCCGCAGCAGGATGCTTTCTTGGCAGAGGCACAGGTGGATAGGAGCAACAGGGATACCTGAAAAACAGTACAATAAAGACACCTAAAGCAATAAAAAGGATGCATAGGCTGATTCTTCAGGTGGGGAAGAACACTTCTGGCCATATTCTGACAGTGTGAATTCCACTTACATCTTTGAGGCCACCCATCTGTACAGGCAAGGTCCATCTGAAGACCTGCAGTAGCTCATAGGAAGCATCAAGTGGGTGGAATTGAGGCTGTCCCAGTGGGAAGCTATTGATGTGTTGCATATGTTTTCTATTGTGTGGTTTGAATTCCTTCTTTTCTGACATGCAAGACAGAACTGCAAGCTGTTGTGTGGAACTGGAAATGCTTCTGCCATGCTGAGACAGGTGACAGGGAGAAGTGGGAGAGAGGTTGTCCCACAGCTTTGTCAAAATATGCTTATGTAAACAGTAATAATCCATAAATTAAAGGATACATCTCAAGCTGTTTACTACCAGACACTCAGATATACTGACTCAGAGTGCAGCAGGACAAATTTTAGTTGGACTCCTAAATATTTGCTTAGCAATCTTACTGTTGTTTTTATTTTCAGTCCTTTTTTACTTCACTGCAATGTGTCTTCACACATATTCCTTCTATTTCCCTGCCACCTACAATGAAACTTTCAGGCATGAGATGACTAGAGTTATCTGAGTATAAAAACATACCAAAGATGACAGCTCTTTATCCTTAGTTGAGTGCTCCAGGAAAATAAGTGGAAGCAGAAACATAAGCTGCCTCTACCTACAGGTAAGGATGCTAAGTAGGCATAGCCATACACACACACAACATGTACAGAATTACAGTATTGAATATTAGATTATTCTTGCAACAGACTCAATAACTTAAAGATGTTATTTATAGCAAGGACTGATACAAAACACTCCAGTACAAAGTCCTATAAACTTTAAATCAGCCATATTAGTTGAAACTTCACAGAATCACAGACTGGGTCAGGTTGGAAGGGACCACCATGGGCCATCTGGTCCAACCTGCCTGCTCAAGCAGGTTCATCCCAGAGCACATGGCACAGGATTGCGTCCAGGCGGTTCTGGAATATCTCCAGTGAGGGAGACTCCACACCCTCTCCGGGCACCCCATTCCAGTCACCCCAGTCACAGTTCCTCACGTTCGGGTGGAACTTCTGTGCATCAGTTTCTGCCTGTTGTCTCTTGTCCTATTGCTTGGCACCACCCAGAAGAGCTCCAACCTCTTGGAACCTTTTCTTTAGATATTTATACGCATTCATGAGATCACCTCTCAGCCCTCTCCTGTCGAGGCTGAACAGGCCCAGCTCCCTCAGCCTTTCCTTGTGAGGGAGGTGCTCCAGTCCCTTAATCACTCTCCTTGCCCTCCACTGATCCGCTCCAGGATCCCCATGTCTCTCCTGCCTTGCGGAGTCCAGACGTGGACACAGCAATCCAGAGGTGGGGTGCACTCAGGATGTGTGTCCCAGCCCTCCAGACATGGAGTGCACTCCCGGTCTGTGTGTGCCGGCTCTCCACACACGGTCTGTGTGTCCCGGCTCTCCACACACGGGACGCCCCCCGGTCTGTGTGTCCCGGCCCCCCGCGCCCCGTGCTGTGTGTGCCGGCGCTGCCCGCCGGGCCGGCAGGGGGCGCTGTGCGGGGCGGAAGGCGGCGCTCCCCGCGCTCCCGGCGCGCCCCGCGTGTCCGCTCGCCGTGCCGGTGGCGCCGCCGGAGCTGCAGGAGCTGCCGCGGCCGCCATGGCCGCCTCGAAGCCCGTGGAGCCGGCGGGCGGCGGCGGCGCCGCGGGGCTGTCCCGCTGGCAGCTGGCGCTGGTGCTGGGCGCGCCCATCCTGCTGGGCGCCGGCGCCATCTACCTGTGGGGGCGGCGGGCGGCGCGGCGCGGCAAGGGCGCCAGCGAGAGGAAGACCCCCGAGGGGCGGGCGAGCCCCGGGCCCGGCGGCGATGGAGGGTCCGGGCAGCCCGACGGGCCGGGCCACGAGGAGATGGTGAGCGGGGCCGGGGTGCGGGGCAGGGCCGGGCCGGGCCGCAGAGCGGGGCCCGCGGCAGGCTGAGGGGACAGAGCCCCGCGGCCACCCCGGCCGGGCCCTACCAAGGCGGGCCGGGCTGGAGGCAGCGCCGGCGGGGAGCTGGCCCGGCCTCCCTGCCAGGCAGGGTCGTCCCGGCGGAGCACGTGGCTCGGGCCGCCCTGCTCCGTGGAAGGTGAACCCGCAGGCTCTCTGGGCAGGCTGTGCCCTGTGCGGGCACCAGCGCAGTGAAGAGAGTCCTCCTTCCTTGTGTTCAGGAGGAACTTACTCTGCATCTCTTGCTGCCCTCTGTCCTATTGCTCGACACTACCGAGCAGAGCCTGGTCCATTCTCCTGACACCCGCCCTTCAGGTATTTATGCACATTCATGAGATTCCCTTCTCAGCCTCTCAGTCGCGGCTGAACAGACCCAGTGCCTTCAGCCCTTCCTCCTAAGAGGGATGCTCCAGACCCTTAATAATCCTCGTGTCCCTCCTTTGGACCCCTCCAGGAGTCCGTGTCTCTCTGTGGTCGCCCTGTGTGACCCGTAGTGCTCATAGCCAGGCGTTCCTGGTCACAGCAGTGGGGCGTAGTTTGTTCCAGCTCTGGCACTGGTACGCGGGAGAGCGCCTTGCTGAACACATCTTGCTGTGAAGTTCACATCCACCACAATGTGCTGCTGAGAGGGGAATGTACCTCTCCTTCTGAGGTGTAGAACAGCTTTGAGTAAGTTGTGTCCAGGAGTGGTGTTTTGGAAAGGAAATCTCTGCTCTGTTGTGTGTTACTCTGAGGTGCTGGATACAGCAGAGTGGAAAGAAAAGACAGTCAAGATCGTTTTGAGGTGAAACATGTTCCATGACAATACAAAAGCCATACAGTTTAAGTAACAGAGACTTTAGGAATACAGCTTGCCTAAATAGACATGCTCTCAAAACTTACCATTATCCTGTTGTGAATTACCGTTCTGAGAGTTTTCAGATATAATTGTCTGTACAAAAACTGAAGGACATCATGGAAGATCTGAGTCCACATCAGATCCATCGTTCTCTTGCATATCTGTATGTGGAAAAATGCATCTAAGATGCAGTTTTTGCACATCTGCTGTCACAGAAGTACATTGTCTGTCATGCTGCATTACTGAGGTGAAGTTGCAGTTGACAAAAGTGTCTGTAATGATGGATTTGACAAACTGGTTTGCTTTGATAAGAAAATCCGGTCCTGCATTTACTTTTCCCATTCTTGTGTTCCACTCAAAATGCATTGAACTGTCAGATGACAGTTTAAACTTCCCATCTGAAATGGTCAGGAGAGAAAAAAACTAGGCTTCTGAGACTGGAAAATGTCAGTGTTAACCTTGATCATTGAGTGATCAGTTTTATGTGAGGGGGCGGGCAGTGGCGGGAACACATGGGAGTGGCGAGGAAGGTGGCAACTTCCCTAGCTAGTGAATCATAGGTACCCTCGGGCATTCCTGGAAGCATAGGAAGCTGTAAAACCTATGCTGCACCTTGAGGCAGTTACTTGAATGCAGTGATTTTTTCCTTCGTGGGCAGCAAACAGTACTGAGCAAGTCCTGTACAGAGGACAAATTCAGAATTTGTTTACAGTGGTAATTTTGGCTTGTGGCTGCAGGCAGCATCTGGCATATTTATGGGAGTGTGCTTGCTAGTTTGAGCTCTGGTTTGCAGCCTGCTTGTGACCTTTGTATAGATGCAGTGACCTCGTCATTAGTATGTTCACTCTGGGTTTCTTGATTGTGTTTCTGAATTCCAGTTTATAGTGTCCAGTGGTTTGTAGTCATCCTGCAGTTGTACTCGAAGCAAGCTCTTAAAACATTTAAAACACTTATATAGCATTTGATTTAAAATACTGTGTGTCTCGGTCTTTCAGGTTGCTCCACAAATTAAATTACTGGAAGATTCTGTACAATTATATGACCCAGAGTTCCTTGAGGAGTGTCATTGCTTATACTGTAAAGAAATGAGAGATATTACTTAGAAAAGCTGTAGAAGAAGTTATCACATTTGATTACATGAGGCAGTTGTCTAGCTGGTCAAAATATATCTGCAGCAGGAAAATTAATGTGGCTGCAAGTTCCCTTGACTGCCTTATGTGTGTGGAGGGGATTGTCTTCCTGTTATTCATAGGCAAAGCAATTATGCCATGTAGATTTCATGTTTCCTTTCATATTTTATTAGTTTTAGATAATATTGATAAGACCCTTGATTGAAAATATAACCATTGCACTTGTTTTACTTATAAAACTACCTGTATTGTGTTAGTCTGCCTTTCTGATGTGGTGGAGTATTTTTTGTCTGATTTCACATACAAATCTGCACAGTGAATAAGAGCCAGTACTTCATTTCACAGTGGAAACACAAGAGGGAAGTCTTTTAGAAAGCTCAATAATGAATTCACTACCAACAGCTGTGTCATCTAACTATTCTTTTAGTCATAAATGTAACTTAAGATTCATACTTTTTTGTGCATTTCATTAAATCAGCTCTTGTATCCATTTGATGCTCTGTTCACTGTTTCTGAAGACACAGCTTTGGATTTTTTAATTCGTTCTTTGAAAATATGTAAGATCTAAAATCTTCCATGTTCTTTATTCAGACTTGTTACTATTTTCCATGCAGTTCTAGCTTTCCTCTTACCTGCTCCACAGGCCTCAGTTTTTTCCCCAGGCTGTGTCTGCCCTAGAGAATTCTCCTGGCATTGATGCACTGGTCAAGTATGTGATCTGTGACTGACATTGTGTTGGCAGAAGTCCTTAGCATAGGTGCTATATTGGGAAAAGCTGAACTACTTTTGAGATTCCTCCTGTAAGCACAGCTCCTCAACAGTACAGTAAACTGGTATTTCTGGACTAGTTAAGTGACAATGATAAAACTGCATCTGTGGATGACTCAAAGATTGTAACGTCAAATTGCACATTAATTACAGAAGTTGTCATTGTTTCTTATAATTTAGATGGAATGTGTTATAGTTACTCAGTAACAGAAGTTGCTTTTTATGTGCTCTCGTTTGTAGTGAATATGACTTAACTTAAACATGTTGGTGTACTTTGCATTTGTTGCTTTAGTTGATGCCCAGTTGATTCATGTTTTTTTACTTATTTCATGCTAACTTCTTAGCAAGTTTTATACGCTCCTTGTCTGACAGGAACAAGCACTGGTTACTCAGTGAGGTAATGTGTGGTTGCTTCAGTATTTTTGTCTCTTTAAGTTGAAGTCACTTCCTTTTGTGACTCTGTGGTAGTCCAAATCTCACCCCTTAACTCTTTCAGCAAGTTCATGGGGTGGCCCTACGTTTTGGTCTGTGAGGAGGTCAGCCTTTGGTTTTGTGTACTGCAGACAAAGCCATTTGGGTCTGCAGCAGTCACTGTCTTTGCACTTTCCTGTGAGCAGGATACAGTCCACCTGTGGTGGATGAACGTGACCAAACTCCTCGGGTTTTGTAGTACCACATATCAGGATCAGCAGCCAACTAGTATGGCTTCTTTACAGTGTATGTTTTAATGGCAGTTTCTGAATGTTGTCTCTCTCACTGCTGTGACATTAGATCAGTATATAAACAAATTAACCCCCTTGGTCTAGATATATTCATCTTGGTGCTTACTCTGAACTGATCTAAGCAAAGTACGTAAAAAGTAATTTCTATTGTCCTGTGCACCTGTTGCCTAATAAGTGTCACCATCGACCTACTGTAAGTCTTCTATGTTTCATGCCAGCTGTGGTGGGAAGGTGTAGAAAACTCTTAAATGTATGTATAATAGCAGCAGAACAATTGTTAGACTCTTGGCAGCTCATGGGCAGTTTGCTTATTCGTGGTAGACCTGAATGGCAAATTCATTTAACAGGATGGTGACTGAGAACATTATCAAATTGCACTGTAAACTTCAGCTTGGTTATTTCAAGCTATAATACATCCTTGCTTGCACTCTGAATTTACATCTTAGGCTCATGTAAACATACTTTCTCTCATAGTGATTTTAGTCGTAAGGAGATTCTTAAAACCATTTATACTCAGTTAATGCGTTTCAGTATAGGTTTGAAATGAGACCTGAGATGAACCTTAGTCCAAAAAAAAAGGAAAAAAGAAAAATAGGTATTCAGTAAGAGCAGGTATTCAGAAAGGAACACTTTTTTTTTTTTATCTCATCAAGAGGGTCCTCTTGCTTGGAGAGGAAAAATGAGTTCTAAACGAGGGCTTTATTTTTTTGCAAGTTAAATTAAGATGGCTGAACCAGTAGTCCCCTTCCATGTAATCTGTCAGACAAGGGCTCATGCAAATCCTTTTCAGCCAAAAGAAAATGCTGAAACTCTGCTCATGCTTCTGTTGTGAATCACTGTCATCATTGGCTGGCAGGAAATTTCTTGTTCTGCTTTGAATAACAGTCTCTCATAAATATATAAAGTTCTGAACTGCTAGTTGAACAATATTGCCATTGCTGGGGGTTACTAAGCAGCATTTTTCTTGCTGCTGCCAGTCTGTTGCTCTAAAGTTGCTGTTTGCATGCAGTTTCTGAACGTTTTGTAAGCAAAGCATGTTTGCTGAGGTTAGAGTAGCTGCTAAGAAATTTTTTTCAATACTGTGTAGTCTTTAGACAGGTAGCAATCAGCTTGTTTAGTTACCTAGATAAGTGACAACTCAGTTACACAAGTGTCCTTTGGCTTAAACTTTAAGACTTAATGAACAGTTGCTGAAAGCAGTTCTCAGTACTGAGATGTTATTTTTTGGGTAACTGCAAATAACTTCTGAGGTATTTGTTTCGAACTTACTGTGGACTTACATTCATTTTATTGAGCTGGGCTGGTTGTTGACGAGCTTCTTTGACCAGAAGATGACAAACTGGAGAGTTTTTCTTGCTCTGTGTGGACCTTCACCTTGGGGATAAAAAATTTCCAGTGCACCACATAGAATGGCAATGAGTCAGGTGAGAAGAAGCAGTGAAATTGGAAAATAATGTCTAGAATTGTTACTTTGGCAAGAAAATGGAAGAAGTGAGGTTTTTCTATTATTTTTCCATGACGTACGTGAGGTTTGCTTGTATAATCAGTTTCTGATGTACACATCTTGTGTACATCCTGTGTAGCAATTGAGAAGGACTGGAGGGCTAAGAAAACTATTAAAAAATTTGCTTAGAAATCTTGTCAGGGTTAAATTTAAAGCTTCACAAACTTTCAGAAGCCAATCTTATGTTAAGAATTAATTTTCGTATTCTTCTTTGTGCTATCACAGAAAGGTATTGCAGCATATAATGTGACATGAGTTCTTTAATATCTTTCCTAAAATAAACAGCCACCAAAAAAACCCCACCCAAACCAACAACAGCAACCTCCTCCCAAACTCAACATAAACATACACTGGGCTCAGTGGTGGGTTGTGTGCATACTGAGGGCTACAGTGGAGTAATTTGACTAAGGGTGCAGAGATAAAACTTCTAAGAACTAAGAGTCTTAAACGTTTAAGGCAGCATAAAAAACCAAACAAACAATTGATTTCTTCCTTGCCGTGGGCATTACTGCTGACTTTATTGCATAATAGCATGTTGTGCTCTAAGTCCTGACTCCTTGCCCCCAAATTTCCTGCACAGGGCTGTGAGTGCAGCAGGGTGTAACCATGGAGGCAGCATATACTCCCTGATTCATTGCTGTGTAGCTGGTTGTGTGGTCTGTGCTCCTGCAACTGTTACTAAAGGCTTACCCTGACAACAGAGTTACTAATTTTAATAACTTTGACATGATGTTCATGGTCTCTTTTGGGTCCCTGTTGAGTGCATTTAGGCTTGTCTGAAGACTTGATGCTTCCCAAGAACCAGCAGTGTCAGCCCCAGACCTACAGATGTCTTGCTTCCAGTTACAATTCCTCTCATGCACCTGACACTGGAGCAGCCATTTGTGTATTATCCAGGAATTTTCATCTGTAACTTGTGTCTTTGTGCAAGGGCTGCAGCGCAGGGTGATCAAAGTGCATAGGATGGAGCACATGGACTGCCCAGCCTGAGGCACATACTGGGGTGGGAGATCCCTGTGCTGAAGGAATTGGTAGTGATCATAAAGTAGTAATCTAGTTGCAGTGTAGGCTTAATCTCTGCAGTCTTAATTAGTTTTCATACTGGGAACACATATATGAACATAGTCTCGATCATGTGCTTTTCTTTTCAATTCAGGTTAATAGGAACAGCATTGAATATTGTGGATTATTTCACAAAAGATTTACTGTAGAAGTGCAGAAAGAAAAATTCAAGCTGACTTTCATGCATTTAAGTTTGCTGCATGTGCATAACTCTTCCCCTGGTTAAAAGAGATGCATTGTTGTATTTTGAGCATAATTTAGGACATGCTTGAAATAAATTTAACCTTTTCTTACTTTGGTTAATTTTTAAAGAAACAACTTACCAGGTACACAGTTACTTGGCTCTCAGTAAAAATATTTGCACTCCAATTCTGACTTTTGTATCCCTAGAGTTACACACAGTGTAACTGCTGAAGCTCATAATCTTTTATCAATTTAAATTTAAAGCCTTGGAAAATCTGAAGGGCATGCAGATTGTCATGTTCTGTGAACAATAAAGATGGTGCAGATTGATTTCCTGTAAGCCCACTGAGAGAAGAGCTTTTCTGTTAGTAGGGATATGTAAGAAATTCTCCCTTATATGGCTACACTTGTAAGTCTCCCCTCAGGCAAGTGCCTGTAAGATACTTTTGTTCTATTTGGATGCCTGTTTTTATGTAGGAACTAAGGCTAGTACCCATTGTCTTATTCTCTCATGCCAGGATTGGAATCCAGGCCTTAAAAGACGTGTTTTACAGCAACTCCTGGCATCCCTTCAGGTTTTCAATTTTAAAGATCAGTTAGGTGCTAAAAATGGTCGAATTGGCATGAAGTGAGCAGGCATGAATGGGAACAGGCAGATTAAATGCAAAGATGCTTTCAAATTTCTCTTACAGTGATCTGGGTGTAGTTTGGTGCTGGTGGTGGGTGCGGGGGGAGAGAAGGCAAAGCATGGTCAGAGAGCTGCACTGACAGTTTCCAGGAAATCCTAGATGATCTTTTCCATGCAGGTGAGTTGCAGTGAATCCTGCAGCTGTTGTTCAAGGCATTGCTTCCCCCAGTCTGTACTCTTTCCCTCCTCAGAAAGGCCAGTGAAACGGCACGTGTGCTCATACATCTGTTCATTTTGATCAAGCAGCTTAGCAGAACTGCCCCAGAATGTTGATCCTTGAAGCTAGGCTGTGAAACAGGAGCAGAATCCTGAAGATCAATGTTAGGATCTTTTGCAGCTCTGTATTTCTTGAATGTGGGTCATATCCCTTTGATAAAGAGAGCATTTTTACATTTGATTCCATGTAAACCACAACGTTTGATAAGTCCTGTAAATCTAGGGGGCTACAGATAGTAATGTTAGTTTCTGCAGAAATACAGGTGATCAACATGTGGTGCAGCACATAAAGATGCATTTAGCAGGGTCTCAGGCCACTTAGCAAAGTTTGCCATCCTCTGCTAAGATAGTGATGGTCCAGCACTTCTTGGATGAAGCAGGGTGTGTGAAGCTGTAGAGGAGTTAACTATAAAGTTAGTTAATTTGTCTAGTATATAAAAGGCAGAAGAGCTTTATTTTCCATACAGGTTTTATTTGTTTTGCTCAGTAGGTCTTTCCACAAAGTGTTTTCCATATTTTACTCACCTTCTGATGAGTCACCTCTGGTCTTATAGACTATATGTATTTCAGTAGGAAACTTTTCTATTTGAGCTGCTTTGAGGCTTTGTTGTCTTTGCACGTTTAGTCTTTGGAGAAATAGCTTAACTCATTGGTTCTTCTGATCACCAGCTGTTTAAGATTACAATCGGTTTAGCTTTCCAAACAGAAATCATTGCATTGGTTAATACCATTGTAGTGAATCTTTTGAAAAGGTTTTCTCCTGATACACTTGTAAAAGAAAATCTGTTGTTTGTTTCCAGGAAATTAAATCAGTGATATTTTTCAGAAGTCTAGGCTAGAGTTTATGGCTCAGATCCAATTTTATATCTTTGAAGATCAGCCCGTCAGTGCATAGTTTTTGTGATGTGATGCTTTTATTATGTGAATTGACCTGTCACTTTCTTTTTCAGACCCCTCTTGGTAGAGCTCAAGCAGCCAAGAACAAAGGAAACAAATATTTTAAAGCAGGAAAATATGAGCAGGCTATTCAGTGTTATACTGAAGCTATCAGCCTGTGCCCTCCTGAGAAAAACCTTGATCTTTCTACCTTCTATCAAAATAGAGCTGCTGCTTATGAACAACTGGTAAGAAATTAAATATAATTATGTGTTTATTCAAAAATGAAGCATTATCAGTTTTGTATTTTTGATTATTTTTGGTATTTTTGATTGTCTTACATCATTCTTATGCATCCTGTTCTTCTAAGACAAGGTTTTAATTTCTTATCCTTTGAAACAATTGTATATAAGTTGATTTTGCTTTTCTCTTTTAGAATATTTCTTTAACTGTTTGGTGAAAGGCCAAGTATTTTGGAAGGATGCTACTCAAAATTTAAACAAAAAAATCATAAAAATCCTGCTAAAGGCCAAGACCTAAATTTTGCACAGGTGGAAGTAACGTTTACTCGATAGATGAGTCTACTTTGTATTAGTTTTAGAAGTTAATCAGTGTCGCTTATTACAGTATCATAGGTTTGCTTATGAGGTCAAATTAGTGAGCTGTATAAAGGAGTGGATAAATTGACTTTATACAGTCTGAAGTATCAAGTGAGAGACTATGATTAGAGAAATGTGATGTTAGAGGAGAGATAAAACAGTTCTTGTCTAACACAAATTCATGCCATAATGAGTCCCAAATATACATGGTTCCTTTACTAGAAAAGCTTGTTTTGAAATAACTTTTATTTAAAAAGTTATTTTTGCAAGTTTTAGCACTTGGTTAAACTTGTTTTCATATTTCCATCCTTTTTCTTCTAGTTGTTTTATACCAGTCTTGAAATCCCAATGTCACTTCCTGCAAGCGTCTTTGCATCAACTCAACTGTCTGGTTTAATTTCTCTGTCGCAGTTCCTTTTCTGGTTTGTGGCTTTTCTGGTGCAGGGGGTATGCAGTGCTTAGTTTCTTATGGAGAAACTTGCTGAAACAGAAGCAAGCTGGTACAACCAGAGCCCTGGGAACTGCAGCTCCTGTGAGGTGCACATGACCCCAGAGCTGGCTGAGGAAAGCTAAAACAGTGCAACTGAGCAGGGCCTCTCTCACTGTGTTGTTTTTCTACCCACAGCAAAAATGGACAGAAGTGGCACAAGATTGCACAAAGGCTGTTGAGCTTAATCCTAAATATGTAAAAGCTCTCTTCAGACGTGCAAAAGCTCATGAGAAGCTAGACAATAAGAAGGAATGTTTAGAAGGTGAGTGTCTCATGATCTGTATTCTTAAAAGTGAAATCAGCTCTGGTGCTTTGGAGATGAAAACTTCTAGAACTGTTTTTTTTTCACTTCTGTAGCTACAGTAATACAGAATTATTTATTTAAAATCATTCATAGCTGCTGCAAATACATATTTCTCTCTTGTCAGAAAAAATCTTTTCACATTTCTCAAGCTCTAGCCTGCTTACATCTGAAATAATTGCTGAGAAATCTATGCTACTGTAGCCACTCAAGGTATTTTTTTTCCAGGAAACTCCTTACATATTAAGATAGAATTCGTCTAACATGCTGAGTGGATAACGGACAACAGTAATTGTATTTCTATACAGTAAACAAACTTCCTTCTTCCCTGATTGTTTCAGAGAAATTGTACTACTGCAGAAATGAGGTGCTTTTGCAGGTGGAGATACATGGTCAGAAATAAGAGTATTACGGTCATTTAAATGCCTTGGACAGGTATTAGAGGGAAAACAGCTTCAGCTGCATTTGTTTCTGGTGCACAGCTTATGAAAATTGAAACATATTGATTTTTTTAAAAAATAATAATACAATGTATTTGGCAGAAACTACTATGTCAAATCCTTCCAAATACTATTCCAAAACAGAATACATTTTGAACTGTCAGGAAGGTGTGACTGAGAAACCATGGAAATTAAGAACTAGAGGTCAGGTGTGCTGTCTCAGGGCAGTTTTGAAGTACAGTACACTGCTTGAAAGGACCCATATAAATTTCATCAAGTGAAATCATTCCTGCTGATGTAAGGTTAAAAGGCAAATGAAATTTACTACTGTGCCCATTGTTAAAGAAGGACAGAAAATCAGGCAGTGCTTTGACTGGCAAATCTTAACTGTTAAATTAGCTTCATTAAGAATTAGGTATGCTAAATTAAAAGGTAAATAAGACGTGAAAATTTTATCTATCTGTCTCTTTATCTGCTGGCAGAATGCCTTTATGCCCTTTAAAACCATAGTGAATAGAAAAGGGCAACCTAGGTCATTTAGTGTGCTCCTTTGCAATCACTGTCTATCAGCTGCACTTCCAGAGTGCAGTAATAAAGTGTAAAACCTATGTATCTGTGACAAACTGCCAGCTGATAAAAGCCTCAAGAAAGATCAAGTGTCCCTGTGACAGTAGGACAACTTTTAAATGTAACTTCTTTTTAATGTCAATAGCAGTAATGTTAAGTGACAATTATTTCAGCCTTGATTTGCGTTTGATTTTTAGCTTGCAGTTTTTTCAGATCTAAAACTTTCTTGCTTTTTGTGAGCTACACATTTTTATGTAATTCTGCTTTTACCTGCCAACAACATATGGCCAGTAAAATCCCAGGAATTAGGGTATGTCCATGTAGTGGAGGAAAGCAAAACCAACCAAACCCCAGAAAACCCTTCCACTACCAGCACAAAACCCCTCCAGTGATAGTTGGCATTGTGATTTGGGAAGGTGTTGCTGCTGCACTGAAGGCTGGGCACTCGTTTACAGCTGCTTGCTTTGGGCAGAGTGTATCTGCTGAGGTTGGATAGCTGCTCTTTCTGGGGGTAGCGTGTTTTCCCAGGGACTCTGATGGGCATCCTGACTGTCCCAGGCTTCAGGGAGTTTCTGTATAAACGATAGCTTTGCAGTCCCTGTAGTAGTGTGGAAGTACAGAAACGCTACTAAATCTCCACGATAAGACATTTGCTTTTCAAGCTTATTCAGACAAGGTACTGCTTTAATTTCAAGTCCAAACTCTGTTCCTCTTCACTAATGTTTAAATGAAAATTAAACAGGAAAAACCCATGGTGGTTTTGCATTAACTACAGGATCCAGAGAAACGGTGCACTGTAGGAGTGTGTTTCACGCTGTGAAGTTTGATTCAAGCAGCAGTGGGTTAACTTTTGCAGGGATTTCTATGTGTGAATGAAAGCAATGTGATATAGGCTAGCACTTTAAATAGGCCAGCAGGTATTTCTCCTTGCTCTATTCCAAAGTCATGGAGGTGAGCAGAAAAACTGGAGATGTAATATGGAAAGAAGTCTTTAACTGAGGAGTAAGTGAGATGTGATGAGATTGGGAATTCTCAAAGCTGATAAGTAAGACAAGTCCCGGAAGAGGAGCTGTGTTAGTACTTTTAATGTGAACATATTATGAACATAATTAGTATCCTCGAAGTTTCAAAGCGGTGAAAGCCCCTGATGGAGGTGTACATTTTCCCTGTCCATGGAAGTGTGTTTTTCTCTAGATAAAAACATGAAGAGAAAAATAAACTTAATTTCTTTCATTCACTCTCATGAAGTCCTTTTATTCCAGGAAGATCATTTTGGATACAAATTCTCGTCTTGGAAAATATGTTAAATACAGCAAACTAGAAGCAGGCTTTTGCCCTCGTACAGGACATGTTCTAGTTGTAACAGTGGCACATTTTGTCATATTCCAGTGACTACCAGAATTTCTTTGATCTCACTTTTGTATGCTGTTTCCTAGATGTCACTGCAGTCTGCATTTTAGAAGCTTTCCAAAACCAGCAAAGTATGTTATTAGCTGATAAAGTTCTTAAACTCCTGGGAAAAGAAAAGGCCAAAGAGAAATACAAGGTAGGTTATGTGATGTTGCTGACAAATTGTTATTTCACCTGCCTAGTTGTTGAAATGTTGGTTGTTGGCATTCTATCAATTGTTGTAAGCAAGTCACTGTCTTCATCTGCTGAAGTGTAAAAAGCAACACGAACCATTTGGTACAAAGCTGCTATTGTACGCGTGTTTTTTTCCTTTGGGACCTGTCCAAAGTTTTTGAAACCTCAGCAGGGAAGAGAGATCTACTTCTAACAGTTGTTTCCCTTTAATAATCAAATTTATTCTGACATTCAGGAGACACCCTAAGATGGTGTGCTGCCTTTCATGGGCCTTTTCTGGACTTGCAACTTAATGGAAACTGGGTATGTTGGAACAGATGTCTTTGCATGAATGTTTGGAAACTACAGAAAAGAGAACTATGGAAGCCTAGGGATAGTCATTTTAAGTGGCTGTAGGTTTACAGCAGGTATCTACACGTTCTTGCTTCTTATTAAAACATTCTTCCTTGTTTTTTGATGGTGGTTGAAGTACTGAAATCCATGTTGGTTTTGAGATGCTGAATTTCTTTCCTGCAGAAACTCACATAAATGCATGGTGCTGAGGTCACAAAAATGAATTGTGCTATTTGTGTGGTGATGGCAGCATCACAAAATAGGTGTGCTTCAGAAGGGTGCATTCAGTGTTTTCTTGCAGTGTTTATTTTGAACAAGAAATGTTTTTTGGCTGTAGAAAGAATTCTGTAGCTGAGAGGTGTTGCTTCTGGGACTTTAAGTAAAATGTGTGGTATCTGGGCCAAGTTCCACATAGAACTAGGATATTGCCTCATTAGTTCCATTATAAGGACAGACAGCAGAGCAGCTTCTCTTGGACACAGTGGAGAAAAGAGCAAACTGCCATTCAGAATCTACTTGAATTTAGGCTCTTGCTTAAACCAGCAGCTTGCATTTTTCACCCAATTTATGTACACACATACTGTTTTAGTACAGGTACCCAATGTCTTAGGATATCCTAAGAGTCCTCATTTCTAGCCATACATGCAGAAGGATACTATCTCCCCACTGGAATATCTTTACTTTATTTCTACTGATACTAGGTATTGCACTGTGTTCTGAAGCTTAAAGGGTCCCTTAACGTCAAAGTGGCAGATCAAAAATATCAGACTATCAAATGAGGTAGTGAGAAGTCATACATTGGTTCTTTCATTAATGTTTTTTTTAATAATCACATTTGTTATCCATTTTCCTCTTTACCATCTGAATTTACCATCTAATTACTTTAAATTACATTTCTCTGTTTCAGAATCGTGAGCCTCTGATGCCCTCACCACAGTTCATTAAATCCTACTTCAGTTCTTTCACAGATGATATAATCTCCCAACCTTTGCTTAAGGGTGAGAAATCAGATGAAGATAAGGATAAGGAGGGAGAAGCTTCCGAAGTAAAAGAGAAGTGAGTGTGCAGTACAGTTGGGAATTGTTTGGTATTGGAATTAAGTTTTCAGTGATTTGGACATTTTGTTCAGTGTAACCTGCTGCTGTTTTTATAGTGCTTGGTATGGGAAATTCAATGATAAATGGTATCAGTATTAAAAATGAAACCTTGGTGAAAGCTCACTGTCCAGTTCCAAATCTCCACTAAACAGAGGAAGGACAATGAGATTGGAAAGATATACTGAATATTTACCACAGTATCATGATAAATATTAGGAGATGGGAGAACTGGAGACTGTTGAGTGATGCTCCTGGAGAAAGGAATATTTTATACTGAAGGAGTGTTTCCAAGGAGGAGAGCAAGTTAGCCTTTGGATTGGAAGGGAGAAGACAAGCTAGGAAAAGGGTTTTTTTAAATGAAAACTATGAATTTACAGCAACTGAGGCTGAAAAGATGTTTTTATCCTCCTGGAATCAATTTGCCTGTAAATGAGAAGTTTGGTCTGACATAGAAAAGCTTGAGAGTTGTTTTGTTTGGGTGTTTTGTGGAGCTTGAGCACCATATAAATGGTTCTTTAACTTACTATGCTGCTCTCCAGTTTATTTTTGGAAGGTAGCACTGATGTCGGTATAGAAACCATTGCAAACAGCATTATGACTTTTTTTTTTAAAGTAAGATAGAATGTCCTGATCTACAGGCATATTCACCAAATCCAGAACGCAGCCGGGAACAAGGCTGTGCTTACTGTAATTTTTGCTTTGAAATCCTTTCTTCCACATATAAGTTGCAGATTGCTAGGTTTAATATTTCACTTTCCCTGAGCTGAAATTCAACCCTATCCCTCTTCCTTTAAGGCAGAGATTATTGCTCTTCTTCTTGTGAAAAAAAAATTGAAGGGACAAATGAACTCAAGTTCAAAAACTTCAAAACATTATTCTTTATTTCTGATGTAATTTGGCCATTCTTTGTCTAAATTGTTTTCCATCTATAGTGGCTCCATCCCGGAAAAGATGTTCCAATGGAACTGGTGTTATAACAGTATAGTGAAAGTTACTACTTGTAATGATTTAATGAAAAATCTGAATTGAAATTGCAGTGTCCAGTGAATGCATGTATATATACAACTGTTCTTACATCATTTACAGCTCTGGCTATTTGAGAGCAAAGCAGTATATGGAAGAAGAGAACTATGACAAAATTATCAGTGAAAGCACTAAAGAAATTGAAACAAAGGGAAAATACATGGCAGAAGCTTTGCTCCTGCGAGCTACTTTCTACTTACTTATTGGTAATGCAAGTGCTGCCAAACCAGACCTAGATCAGGTCATCAGCATGGAAGATGCAAATGTGAAGGTAAGAATCTGTCACAGCTGGATGGTAGTTTGGGGTTGAGAAGTTAGATGATAGACCTGCAATATATTCAAGTATTTGTTTTTCCAGGTTTTCAGATATTTTAATGGAAGTGTTCTGGTTTATTTACTGTTTTCTCTTCATTACTGATGAATAGTCTATTTCAAGGGCTTGTTGGGTTTTGAGGCGCTAGGTAGCACCAACTAAAAGGACTGGGGAAGTTGAATGAATTGGTGGCTTATCCACTCTGAAAATCAATCAGTTCATAGATAAGTGGAAAACATTAATTGCACTTGCATATTCATCTGCTTCAAAAAACATTGATCTATTTGTAAGCATAGAGATTGAAACGGATTTTTTTGGGGTTTGGAAATCCACTGAGGTGGAAGTATAGGCTGACATATATGAAATTAAGTAAGGGAGTTGATGTATTTCAAGTCAATATGAAACTTATTCCTGCTTAGAATAATCGAAATCTGTCAGTGGGAGAAACTAGTCAAATGAAAAATTTACTGTAATTGAAATGAAGCCTTAAATGTGGAGGGACATTGGAGTGGCTGATGTTTCTTTGTACATATCTTACAGCTCCGAGCTAATGCTCTGATCAAACGAGGCAGTATGTATATGCAGCAGCAGCAGCCTGTGCTGTCCACTCAGGACTTCAACATGGCTGCTGACATTGATCCTCAGAATGCAGATGTTTACCACCATCGAGGACAAGTAAGAAGTGTTTCAGTATATACTAAAAGGAAAAATGATCAGTACATCATCAGAGACACTTTACACTGTTTGTGGCATTAAAATGTGAACTCCTAATTGGGAACTTGAGCAGAATAAACCTGTCTAATTTGCAGGTTCAGGCCAGACAGGAGCAGTTTATTTTTGTAGCTTTAGGAAAGAATGCAAAGCAACAGACATTCCACCCTTTGTCAGTGTGAACTCTGACTTAAAAGTACATCAGCTATTCTGTGAAGGGGCCTGAATGGCAGAGCAGCGTCTGCATGGGAGGAAGCTTTGTTAGAGAGCGGATGGGATGTGTTCCTGGTAACACCTGCAGCAGTGTGGCATAGACTTGCCTCTGTTCAGCTCAGCCCTGCTGTGTCCTTGACTAATTTCTAGATATGGAGAGGCCTGCTTCCACAGACCTGTAATATGAATAGTGCTGGAAGTAAAAAGGAACATTATCATATGCAACTATTCTAAGTTGTATTTGTAAGGAAGACTTCCATGGATCAAGTGTCTTTCTCCATGAGTTCATTAGATCTCTTTAGTACACAGTAATAAGAGTGGTGCTGTGTGTTGATTGAAGGGAATGAAAGTTTTCTTCAGGCTGAAAATGAGTGTTTTACTGTAGTTTCACAGTAAAGTAAGAGAATGATGAAGTGAGCTCTGCTCTTGTGGAGGAATGAGAATGTCAAAATAAAACCCCAACCAAATAAAAAGTGTTGAAATGAAGCTGGAACAGCCAAAATGTTTCAGCACTGAAATAGTCCCCAGACAGTGACTACAGAGAGGCAAAACGACTTGAGAAAATATGGCATAGTTTTGGAACGTGGACATAATGCTAGAGCAGTAATGGCAGCAGTCTAAAATGCAGGCATTCTCAATCCCTACATGTAGACACGGCCACCTTGTGGATGTAGCCAGAGCGTCACCAGTGGCTTTGGTATTTTATGACAGTGATTTCAGTTACGGGTTTTGTAGATTTCTAGACAGTTCTAAAACTGAGCTGGAGACAATCTGAGTAACTGGCACTGATTGAATTATCACGTAAGTGACTGAAGCACAGATGAAATACAGAAATAGGATTTTCTTTCATTCTGGTTAGCTGAAAATCCTGCTTGACCAAATCGAAGAGGCTGTGGAAGACTTTGATGAATGTATCCGATTGCGACCCAATTCTGCCTTGGCTCAAGCACAGAAATGTTTTGCTCTGGTAGGTAACTTGCTGGTGTTTATCTGGGTGTTTTCGTTTTAAAGAGTTCTGGAAAACATACTTTGTGACTCTGGTTTATTCCCGTTTAATAGGAAAGTAGGGCAATAAACATCTCTGTTTTAATAGTAAGGTAAAGGCTTCCTTCTGAAATATTCATTTGTTCAAACAGTAGGATATTTTTCCTATTTTGTGGGAGAGGAATAAAAATCATTCCAACTGGATCACATAAAATTGATTTTAATAAAGCTTTACTATTGTGGAAAACTGTAATCCTCAAGAAATTGGAAACAAACTATCTCAAGTTAGTGCAGTGACTCTGTGTGCAAGAATCTTCTCAGAACAGCTTTGCATAGTGTGAACAAGGAGGAATGCTGGGTTTGGAATTTCTAGGCATTTGAAATAGAGGGAGGCTGTCACAGCTATCAGGCCTTGTGACCTCCTTCTTTCACCTGTTTTCCTCCCCAAGTCCAGAGACTTGGACATGTGGTAGGTTCCCAAAATCAGATTTGGCAGGATGTACAGGCATGTCACCTTCTGGAACTTAGCACAGGATTAGAATGACCTGAGTTGGAAGGGACCTTAAAGATCATCTCATTCCAACCACCCTGCCATGGGCAGGGACATTTCAGTAGGCCAGGTTTCTCAGGGCCCCATCCAACCTGGCCTTGAACACTTCCAGGCATGGGGAGTCCACAGCTTCTCTGGGCAACCTGTTCCAGTGCCTCATCACCCTCATAGTAAGGAATTTTTTCCTAATACCTAATCTAAACGTACCCTTTTTAAGTTTGAAGCCATTCCCCCATGTCCTGTCTCTGCATGCCCTTGTAAAAAGTTCCTCTCCATCTTTCTTGTAGGCTCCCCTCAGGTACTGGAAGGCCACAGTTAGGTCACTCCAAAGCCTTCTCTTTTCAGGCTGAACAATCCCAATTCTCTTCTTTTTCTATATATATATATGTCTAAAATAACTTTTAATTACTATGATGCAGATCTGATCATCCTTCTTAGTGTGGTGGTGTGTAATTGCTTTCTTTTTTTCTCTTTTTTTTTTACTTGAATAGTATCGCCAAGCTTATACAGGAAGTAATGCTTTGACTGTGCAAGCAGCCATGAAAGGCTTTGAAGATGTCATTAAAAAATTTCCAAAGTGTGCTGAAGGCTATGCACTCTATGCTCAGGTATGTTTTTCTCTCTCTTAAAGGAAATGCTGCATTCTCTTGCACTTTTTATCTTAGACAACATACATTTCTTCAAATAATAAGTGAAGATTTTTGACACAGAGTTCTGAGATAGCACATGCTGTCTTAAATAAGCTACTTGCCATTCTGGTTATGGGTGTTCTGAAGCAGAGGAATCGATGGAGCAGAATATAGATAGAATAATGAGAGTTGAGGGTGGTTATTAGGAGACAGGTTATTCCTGCATGATTCCCCCCTTCCTGCATGGGTGTGGATGTCAGGGGTTCTCTAGTTAATTTGGGAGTTAAATATGTGGAACTAGGGTAACAGTTTTGTTCAAATGGAATGTATGGCTTAGAACAGCTGTTTGGAGTACACTTGTAATGGAGACTAATTTTTTCTCTATGAAAACGTAGTGCTGGTTTTAGTATGAAGCATGAGATGTTCTGATTTTAAGTAGGTGGGTAATAGGGATGCCTTTCCTTTTGGAAGAAGTATATTTGAAAAGGGAAGAGTTGAGTTTTGTAGGCAGACTGTTAGAATGGTTTTTATTTGCAGAACACAGCATGTTGCCTGTGGACCTCCCATTGCAGGTAGTACTGGGGTCAGTAATTTGTGCACTTAAAGCCCTACAGTTTTCTTCTAAAAACCCTCGATTTTGAAACTTAACTGTGATAACTGAAGTGCCTGACCTGCTCTATGATAAGTGTATGCAATTGCACCTCATCGATATGATTTTAATTAGAATTGGCCTGGTGCAGAGTGCATGCTTTGCTTGCTTAATTGACATGTAGTTTCTCTTTTGTTGCAGGCACTAACTGATCAACAGCAGTTTGGCAAGGCTGATGAAATGTATGATAAATGCATTGACCTTGAGCCAGACAATGCCACTACATATGTTCATAAAGGGTATGTGTTGAGTTTGAGATCCTTTTGGTGGAGGGCAGCTGGCATATTTAGATGATTCAGCGTGAATTGAGTGTTTCAGCTTTGTGTTGAAGTTTTTTCTTTCATAGAACAACAAGTAACAAGTCTTCTTGGGAGAAATTTGCCTTTCTTTAGTGTCATTAAAGCAGTAATGTGGCTTATGGAAAGTCGCATTCATATACATGTTTTTAAAAGTCATGAAGTTACTAAGTTACTGTCTACCCTGTATTAGAAATGAAATACATTATAGATTTGGAATGGTTTTGCTTACCACAATCAGGGTTTTGGGAGGAGTATATGAAGTCTGAAATTTTCTTTCTCTTCTAGTTTACTTCAGCTCCAGTGGAAGCAAGACTTAGACAAAGGGTTAGAACTCATAAGCAAGGCCATTGAAATTGATAACAAATGTGATTTTGCATATGAAACCATGGGAACGATCGAAGTGCAAAGGTAATGCTGAATTGCAGTGTTAACAGTTCGTAGTTACTTTTGAAATTACAGTAGTTCTTTAAATTTCCTTATGGATCATGACTCTTAAGATCTTCCTGGTGGTGTGCAAGGCCAGCTCTTACCCAAAGTCCTGATTTCTGTTCTCTAACTCTTAGGTAAACCCTTCCATTCTCTGTGGCATAATTCTGATTTATGATGTGACAGTTTCTTATGTTCATGACTTTCATACTTGCTGGACAATATGCAGATGAGTCTGTGTATGTCTGAATACATCCCTGCTGCATTTAAAGTGACTTCCTCAGGCCTTACTAGGCTTTGCTTGTATCTAATGTTGTCCTTAAACACAGTGGGCCATTTGTACTGAAGGTCCTGTGCTGTTCTCTCCTGCAGCCAACAGGATTGCAGATAGCAAGTTCTCAGGGTACAGAGGAAACACTAACTCACTGTTCTGTAATATTGTATTGCAACTGTGCAAAAGTTTGGGATGTAGCTGAGAGTATTGCTGAGTCTTTTTTGAATATGCCTAGTCATCAAAAGGACAACAATTAAACTGTTGCCATGAAAAGTTTTGCAAGCTTTTCCTATTTAAATAATGTGCTTCTGTTTCTGCTGGTTTTCCTCTTATGTATACGTTGTATGAGAGTTCATTCAGTTGTCCCAGCATTATCTTTGTATTGAACTTTGTGTCCTGTGGAGAACTTCTTATCTTGCACCACCACCTGTGGGGGCTCTCCAGAGGAAGGCTGTTTAACCGCTGTCCTCGTTGCTTAGGCTTGCTAACAGCTTCTCTCATGATCATCAAAGTTCTTACCGTGATTCCTCCCAAAAGTCCTCTTAAGTTATTAACAGTGGAGAGTCCAGGTCCTGAAGGAAAAAAGATGTTGCAGAGATGAAAAAAATTGATTTGGCAGTCTTAATTGGACTAAATTTTCATCTATTTCAGAGGTAATCTGGATAAAGCCATTGAAATGTTCAACAAAGCTATCAACCTGGCCAAATCTGAAATGGAGATGGCCCACCTCTACTCACTCTGTGATGCTGCCTATGCCCAGACAGAAGTTGCAAAGAAGTATGGATTGAAACCACCAACACTGTAAAGGAATAAGGAGGAAATGGCGTTCTAAAGTGAAGTTGCCCACTTCAGCCAGCCCTAAAGACACTGTTGCAGACCATGCTGAATGGTGGAACTTAGTTTTTTCCCGTTCGTGGTGTTGTCATTTGCTACATCTGTTAAATGTTTAGGTGTTGTGGGAGTGGTTGTTCAAGGAAGTATGCAGTGCTGCATCTTGTTCCTTCTGCAGCAAAAACCTTAAGGTGTGTTAAGGGAAATAAAGTTGCAGGGGAGCAAAAGGAAGATATTTTGGCCATGCAAATAAAAACTTCACACTGGTTCATTTTGGGTGATTATGTTGTGGGCGATTTTTGCTTTATCAAATAATATTACAGCATGTGGGTTTTTTTCCTGTTGATTTTAAAGGTAATACTAGTCAGTGCTGTAAAATAGATTTCTTTTTTATATCCAATTAATCCTTGAGGGTTGATTTTAATTTTGCAAAAAGGCAAAAATTAATTTTCAAACTTTAATAATAGAGGGGTTTTTTAAGTCAGTAGGCGTGGAGAGAATCCCTGTAAATACATGCAAGCATGCACAATCTTCCCTTAAATTCCCTTCCACCCTCTGCATAACTTAGAAATAGTCCTGTGGCAGCTATTAGGGAATTAATTTGATAGTCCGTATCTTCACCTCAGAAAGCCCTGGCAAACTGATTAGGAGAGCAAGTAAAAAAGGTTGGCTGGTGAAAGAGATCAGGTAAGACTGCTCCAGCACAGACTTTACTGGAGGAAAGGCTGTGTTCCTGTGCAGCAGTCCTTACTTGAATGTCATGAGAAATTGTTCTGGAGGGTTCAGAGGGACTTTCAGGAACAAAAGTACTGCTGGGAGTCAAGCTCCCAAAGGTAAGGTCATGCTTGCGTATAATCTTTGTAATCTCTGATGCTTTTGCATAAATGTAACAGACCATCTAAATTCTCTTCAGTCTCTGGAGACAGCTGTGTTACAATCTGCTCCTTTTAAGAGCCCCTTTGCAGGATTACACGAGATAAGGAACAAAGCATAGGCTAAAACTCCAAATAATGGATTTGGAATCTGCACAGGTTTCCTTTTTCCATAGACCTTGTCTTGTCCGAGATTACAAATACTGTAGAAAGGAAGCAACTGTTCTCCAGAGAGCAGATGGGCAAACTATGACATAGTCTTTCTCTGGTTAGGAAATTCACTCATGCTTCGGCTTGATCTTTCTGGTGTGGAAGTCAGTCAGTCCATCTTGCCTCTCCCTGGATTAGTGTGGCTGGATAAACCTCATGCAAATGATGTAGCTTGTTTTATGACACACTAGTTTGGGCTTCTTTCCATCACGAAATCATAGATTTGTTCGTGGTGAATTGTCTAGTGTATTTAATCCTTTAAAGAAATGAATGATGCTGTAGTCAAACTGTCTTGTTCTGTAGTTGTGCCACCATACAGCAGCAGCTTGCATTTTCAACTTGACCTTCCTTTCTCCCAGCAACTACAGTTGAGAATTCAAATGGTGGAGAGTAGACATAAAGATTTAATCATTCTATTTTAGCTAGCTCAGTAGGTGATCTGAAATCATAGCACAGGTGTAGAATTGAAGGTATGGGAAGGTACTGGCAGCTTCTAAGGGCATTGCACATAACAAGTGTCAAATGTCCTCTCGAACTTCCAATCTCTACCTGAGAACAAAAATAAGCCAGACTGAGGAGTCCTGATCTCCTGAGGAGTTTTTATTCGCATGGCCTTATTTACATTGGCATTTTCTCCTCCTCACCCCACCTATACCCCATTCCTTACCCCACCCAATCAATTAAGGGAAAAAAAGCATGTGCTGTCAATTACTAGCATTCCAAATCATCACAGACTTTTGCCTGTTCTTGAACTAGTTTGAAACTGCACTGAAAGGATGCATTGTCTGTAATTTTTTTGTAAATGACATATCACCTGTAAACTGAAAAAATAAATACTACCTTCAAGTATCTCTCTCTGACATGTATAAGAACAGGTTTTGATGGAAGTGATCCCTGCAATGCTGAGCTCTGTGCTTATTTGGTGTTGCTCCGAATCTAGGAAGAACTAATATTGACTCCTTGTCATCTTCTCTCATTTCAACCTTAAAGAATGAGGAGGAGACGTGGAATCAACAAATCTGATCTTCGCTTCCATCACCCACAGAGGTACGATATTGAGAGTAAGATTACAGGGGAAAGGAGGTTGAGCAAGGAAAGCTGGGAATCTGAGTAGCTGACATCTTGTTAACATGTGTATGCAGGTGGATCCCTTTAGTGAAAGGGACTTTCTTGAAATGGCTGATAGAGCTGAGGTTTTACTTTAAGCCAGGTGTGCATGTGAACTTTGAGAATTGAGAGCTGAAGTGAAACAAGTATGACTGCTATTAAAAAAACCCAACTGTTGATATTATGTAGGAATCTAGTACTGAAGAGTTGCGTAAACCTGGTGTATTCTAGAGGGATACTCTGGGAAGTTTCTACATACAGTTGTCTTGCAACTTAATTCTGATCAAGTGTAATCCCTGTTGTTCACAGGGACAGCACACTCAGGCACATGGTGTGATGCTTGGGGTGTGCTGTGCAAGGCCAGGAGTTGGACCCAGCATCCTGATGGGTCCCTTCCAGGTTCTGTGGTTCTAAGTTGTGACTTGAATTGCTGGAATTGATCTAACTGCAGATTGAAAGAGGAGGGAACTGACACACACTGAAGAGCTGTACTGTGACTTACTCTGGAACTATCTAGAGCAGCTTTAATAAGCACAGTGATACTAACACTGCCCAATACAACAGGCATGACAGTGTTTCTTGGCATGTCTTTAAAATAATTTAAAGGCTTGCAAGCTGAAATTCTGCAACTATTTCAGGGTTGTTTGTTGTTGGTTTTCTATACTTAGAGAATACTGGTGCACATGTATATTATGACTAGTTACAAGTGCCTGTTTTCTACCAACACAGAGGTTGAGTATTGGCTGCTTTAAGTATTATATCTGACAAATGGTATGGTACTTTTTTTTCATTGAAACCCCCAAAAACTCACAGTCCCATTTGTATCACTTATGAGTGGAGCACAGTGGAGACCTACTAAATACCCCACTAACCCAAGGTGCTCAGAAGTTGTCCTGACAGACTGAAGAGGACTGAGCTCATGTCAGCATTTTGACTGAGCTCATGTCAGCTCTTCAGCTGAGTTCACCAAAGTAGCTTGTGACAGATTTTCATCCATCCTCTCCCTTTGGGATTGCAGGGGGGGAGGGTCCAGGCCACAGAGTCTGATGTCTGTTGCAGACTGCACTTTGCATTTTTTAAATTTCAGTGGTCAGCTTATGAGAGTCCTGCACTACTTCAATCCTCCAAAAGTAATATTTAGTTACTCCTGCATGTTAGGTTAGTGGAGAGAGGGGAGGGAAAGACAGAATAGTTTAGAAAAATGGATGCATAATAGTATGGTTTAGAAGTTGAAGCCCAGCAATGGCCACCATGGATGCAGAGTGTTGAGTACGTGGGAGGCACTAATCTAATGCAGGAGACTTGGCTCAAATGGTAAATTGTTAATTTTTAATATTTATTTTCCAACAAATAAATCTTCATTTCACATTATGCTCTGTGGCTTGTTTCTTAAGAGTTCCAGTCCACCAAAATGCAGTGAAAAGTATAGACCAAAAAAGACCTGCAGAAATAGTTAATGCCACTGAGTAGAATGGTGGGACCTGTCTTTAGAGGGGAAGGATGCAGCAGGGTTTGGCTTAATTCAAGTGTTAATTTACCTCTGTAAAACACACACCTGGTTCATTGCAGAGAAGCCAAAATAATAATTCAAAAAGCAAACAACAAAAAAAAAAAAGTGGGAAAAGGAGGATGGCTGAACATAAATAAAAGGTAAGATGGTTTGGGCAAAAATATGGTTAGCTAGAGCAAGACAAACCTTTCTCTCCCATTTTTGTATTTTGAAATATTTAGCCTTTCTGCTTTTTCATGCTGCTGGAAAGCTAAAAGCCTGTTGGTAAAGGCTGAGAGTTGCTGCTTTTTTTCATCTCAAGGTGAAAATAAAGGCATCTTGCAAATTCTTTTTACATTAAAAGGTATTTTTCTTCTAAGAAAAATCAAAACTACAACATGCTTGGCTGGTTGTTGGTATTTTAAAGCCATCTTTCATAATAAATTTGTTAGTCTCTTCAGCAAAAGCAGCACAGTAGAGTGTTTTCCCTGCAGTAGGTGGGAGCTGGCCCATGGTAGCAATAATGCATTTAAACATTGCGCAGTTTTCTGTAACACTGGGGGCAGAAAGGCTTTAAAGTGCAACAAATTTTCTAAGCCGTTTGACTGACTCCCCTCAGCCTTTTCCAGTGGAACTACCAGGCAGCATAGTTACAGCCCATTCACACATCATATTAAGGAAGGAGTATATAGAGCAAAGGTGTGGCAATGTGAATTGGTTTAACAGCACAGGAACCCACATCACTTCAGCAGTACACAGGAATTGCCATAAGGAGAATATAATACATAAATTCCAGGCAAGACACATGAACCAAAAACTGTTACAGATTCTTCCACAGTAGCAGCTCTGTCTGGCAGCTTCTTGCATTGTCCCAAGTAGTGCAGAGCAGAATTTGTCCTGTTTTGCTCAGTGTGTTAAATTTGAAGCTTTCCAAGTTAAAAGTAGAGCATTCAAAGAATGTTAAGGCACATACATTTAAAAAGGTCAGAGTAGGAAGAATCATGCTTCTAAATTATCTTATAATTCACTGAAAAATTCATAATACCAAAGCTGACTTGAGAGGAGTTTCAGAGAACAAGGTTTCCATTTCTGTGTTATACAAACCCCCCCCCCCCAAATGATAACTAAAACATTGTGATGCATAAAAGCAATTTTAATTACTGCTGTGTTGAAATGAACTACAGAATACTTAAATTTGAGGAGATATAAAAGTAGTATTTGAATCAATTTTAGAATGAAGTTTTTTGTTTGCTCCACAATTTACTGCCAAATGTGCCAGTTAAAAAACCACCAATTAGTAGAAATCCTGAAGATGAAGGCAGCAGTCATTGTTGCAACTGAACCTGCCCTCTTCATCCAGCTTCACTTCTTCATCTCCACACCATAGAGATCATGACGCTTCTGGCTTAAAATAGGGATTTGTTGACGTATTTCTGCAAGTTTCTTCAGATCTGCCAGGGGAAAAGAAAGAAGTTATGAGAAGAGCAGCCAAAAAAGAAAGCTCCTGACTTGCTCTGACATAAGGCATGGAAAAGAGACCTTCCAAGGAGAATGGACCAGCAAGTGGGCAGCCAGGCTGAAGGAAGCCTCAACTTTGCTCTTTGCAAAGGTGGCAGGTTCCTCCTAAGTCAGGTGGAGAAGGCATTGGAATGCTGCAACATCTGTAGCTGCATGTGCAAGGCTACAGACTTGAAAAACTGTCTCTCCTTAGTCTCATGACGTGTACTCAGGAAAAAAGGTGGGGAAAACCCCCAAAACAATGTTACCCTTACCTATGTCTGTGTATACAACTGTTTCCTCAGCCCCAGCTTTGGCTATTACTTCACCCCTGCAAAATGAAGCACATTTGTTCACAGCATTAATACAGTGGTCTCAAGGCATCAGTCCAGTTGCTGCTGTTTGTACAAAAGGGAGTTCCTACCCTTGGTGCCTACAGCTGTAAAGACAGGGCTCTCCTAAAAATAGCATCATAATTCATGACTCTGGCATGATAGAAATGGCTTCCAGGCTTTCTACATGGCATATTTTATATGTGACATATGCATACTTAATGTGTGTTCCAAAGATCAAGAACCAGGGCATGTGAGCATGCAACATGCCTCAAGGGTAAAGGGACAACCATATATGGCAAAGACTAACACTTCTCCTTTCAAGATCCTACTGGCTTTTAATAGGAGTATACTTTTCCTCTGCATGAATTACTGAACATGATTCATGTCTGCCACAAAAGTGTTCTGTCACTGTTTCATCATATAAAGTTAAAAGCTCAAAGTAGACAAAGATTTTCTGACTTTGCAAGCATCTGGAAGAAAACTAGATTTATTTGAAACAAAAATATCTGCCTGAAGTTTGGTCACTTTTACCTCCTGTGCACCTGCACGACTTCTGCTCAAGTCAGAATATCTCTCTTCTCTAGCTGAAGACATTCTTCTTGTTGTTTCTTATGTCAAAGCAGTGTTGTTCTTTGAGGAAATGGAATAGTTTTGTGTAAGATGTTTAAGATAGTTTGGTTCTACACAGAGAATTACCATACGAGTAATATATAAAGGACTGAACTTCAGGGACAAGTTGAAAATGTCAGCAGCTCAACTAATGCTAAATGCTAGTACTAAATAGCATCTTTACTACTAAAATGAATACATACTCTTAAACTAGTTTTAGTTTGTCTTGTTTTTTCAGTTTGATAGTTTTAAATGATGATTTTGAGAATGTAGGCTTAAGTCTCATGTACTTTTTACCAAGTTACATTTTTAAGAGTAGGTGGAAACATGGGACTGAAGTGTGACTGTCAAGTAAAACACATTTTTTTAACCAAAAAGAGGTGGTTGTTTTTTCTTTTTTAATTGAACTCACCATGGATTTACTACAGTGCTGTGTCCCCAGGCAACATAGGATGCTTTTTCATCTCTAGCAGGAGATATGGTAGCTACATAGACTTGATTATCAACAGCTCTGTGTTCAGAGAAAGATGAGAATTGTTTTTTATATGACCATTTAACTAAGCAGAAGAAAAAGAATTCACTCCAAATGACAAGCTACACATCCTCCTAAGGACTAGCCAAAACTGAGTGATACAAAGGTCAGAGAAAGCAGAGCCTGGAAAGAGAAGTCTCTGGCACCTGGTTCCAGCATTAATGCATAGAATATCGTGTTATTCACATGTTCATTCAGTATGTAGCAGATTTGATTGAGGCTGACCAATAAAACTGCATTCAGGAACCTCAGAGTCTATTTCTATCTGTAATTAGAGCAGTTCTCAAATGGTTATTGGCTCCTCTCTCTAGAATTTGTGTGTCAAGGTGCATATAGGGGCATGGGAAGAGGTCCTTGAAAGGGCGTAACTGCTAGGCACTGGCAGGAGTAAAGGCTAAGTATTTTCTGCGTTTCTCCTTGACAGCAAAATCATTGCGGTGTCCCATGCAAGGCCACGCACTGTGAGAAGCAATGGCAGAGTGGCCCTGCAGCACCATTTCTGATGCACAGTGTCACTTGGAACACCAGAAGAGGTCAGTTTCATGCACTAAGACTCCCTCTGGAACAGGAGGATAAGCTGTTATTGTGATCTTACCGTCCCCTTTGTAAGAGTTCCCAGTGAGCTGGTCCTGTTGTTAGGCTAAAAGCCCCTGGGTATATCAGCAGCTGGCAACCTTTGTTAAAAGACAATTAGAACCCAACCATTATTAAGGGGAAGATGGTTTACCCTAGAATGGCCCTTCACACTGAAACTCAGTGTCAGGTTTCTTTCAGTACTTCACAATCTCTGCCCCAAATGGAACCAAATAGAGGCTGTCTATGCATAACACAGGTGATTACTTATGTCAGCAAAGACCTCATGTGGGGATGTCCCCAACTCCCTCCCTCCATCAGCAAATGTGTTTCAGGAAATACGGTTACTTTTCTCAATGAGAACAGTCACTCATTTGAATAAGAGTCTTGGCCATAAGATGCATTTTGTGTTACTGGGCAAGGGTAAGAACGCCCAGTCACACAGACTGCCCCATAGCATCCTGAAACAGCCCTCCTGGTTCCAGCCCTAGGGCTGACCCTGCTCCTTCAGGTGACTCAGCCTCACCTTTCTGGCCGTAGATTTGAGCCATCTCAGCAAATCTTATATCATAGCAGATGCCCAGGCCCACTTTACAGTATGCTGTTCTCAAAACACAAGAGACAACAGTCATATCACTGTCACAAAGTACACAAAAGCAATCACAAGGCTCCCTGTAGCCATCCTGTCAACTGTTATTTTATATGTCTCACAGCAACAAGACAAGCCATAGTTATATGTGTGTCCAACAAGCATTGGCAGTTGGTGGGGGAGAATTCATGCTTCATGATGAAAGACTATGAGAAGCAGTCATGTATCCTTTAACAACAGGTGTTTTCACAAAATCCTGTTGTATCAGGTCTTTGTGTAGCATATTCCTCTCTCATTTAGCTGCAAGTTTTTCAACTATTTCAAGAAAATACTCAACTGTTTTTCATGCACTAAAACTACAGCCATGTACCTTCTTAGAGCGTACACTTTGCAAGGAGGAGAAAGTGACCATGGGAGACAAGACTCTGGGAAGCTCAGGCCATGTTAATTTTTGAACACTGCGAGGTGGGGAGGAGTAGGTATCTTGCTTTTTTGTCTGGTGTGGTTGATTCAATAATGCTGGAATGGAATTTACAATAATTGTCTCCATTACTATACCATCCTCACATGAAACAATGTGCCAGTGTAGCTGTTTGTTACAGCTGCTTGTTTGTACAGTTGCAGCTAGTACAAGCCATGTTTTATAAGAACCATATAGCTGTAACTGCTATAAAAAATACAGTCACTTCTCTTGAACAGATCAATAGGACCATTATTTAAGTAAGTCAAGTGCCATGATGTGTGCTTCAACCCTTCCTACTCCTCTGTCCTTTTGCAACCACGTTGCCTTTTTAAAACTTTAAGAAGTGACCCACACACTTGAAGCAAACGAACTGTATTTTCCATGGTTGTGAAATGCCCAACATAAATCTGATAGTCTAAAAATCCTTTGCTGAGGAGGAGGAGGGGAAAGAAACCCCAGAATGACTGTAGTGTTACTGTAACAGAGCTCCTTAAAGAGAGGGCTTGTCTTGTACTCACGGGTATCAAACATGGAGAAACTATTCCCTGGACTCAGTGTTTCAGACTCTTTGAACTGTATCTTCCCAGGAACATTAATGTCAAACAAATGAACCTGCAATTATACTGTGATTAATAACAATAATAATTTCTCTGCTTGGTATTTGAGCCTATTTCTATTAGGCACCCACCTTTTGAAGGGGTGTTTACTTGTCCCAAATAATAATTACATGAAATTTCACTGACAGTACACAACTTATTATTAATGCAAGATTCTACTAATTTCTATCACCTTCAGGTACAGATGAAATAATTTGTGCAACACTGCTGAGAAATCTTTTCATAACAATATTCTGTCATCTTACCTTCCTATGCTTTGCCAACATGGCACCATCAGGCCCAAAGACAGTACACGTGTTATACAGCTTTCCACCATCCTCTTCTGGAATGGATCCTTTGTAAAGGCAAGAACAAAGATTTTCCCCACTGTATTAGATCTAATTTTGATCCAATGGCACTAATAGACATTGCCCATTTTTTCCTCAGTGGGCTGGTCACTAAGAGTAAACTACCTCCAATGAGATATATGCTGCACTCCTTTGCAACTTCTGAGAGCTTTTGTGTCGATTCCCCAGGGATCTTCTCTGCATACTCCTTGAAGAATTGGGTTCCATATGGAGAATTAAAACATTCCTAGAAGTAGGTGAAAAAGAAAAAGCTAAAATCCAGTAAAACCACCACAAGGAGATGTACCTGACTTTTCAAACTCCTCTCTAAAAATGTTCTCAAACAAGGTTTAGTTCCAGGAGTTTAGTTTATAGGAGCTCAATCAGCAAATTGGAAAATATCAGGAAGGCCAGAGAGGCTTTAACCATTAGAGAAAATACAGCAGATGTCTTTGTGGAATGCATGCCAAACAGAACCTGAGCTAGGACTGTCCTGCAAGCTGCAAGCAACAAGGCTAGGACATTCATTGGTCTTGGCCTAGCAAGAACACAAGAGATGTTCTTATCAGAACAATGAGCCAAGTTCCACCTAGCTCATTTGACAAGTTACAAGCTAAATAGATCCACTCAAAACTGAAATGCTCATGCTCATCCACAGCCCATGTTTTTTTTAATTTTTAAAAGGATGTTTGCAAAAGCATACATTTCTCAAAATTACTTACTGTTCTGCTAAAACAATTCTTTAAACACTAATTCCGTGAAACCAAATAGTGTCTTCTGGTTTAGGGCTTAGTTAAAGACTTGCCATCCCTCAGAACCAGGCACATAATCTTTAGACAGTCAGATTAACTGAGTAGTTCAGATACCTAAACTAGGTGGGTAGTGGTATTTGAGATGCCCAAGACACCAAGAACTCTCACTCTGCATTATTACACTTGCCAGCTCTGTAAGGACTCGAGACACCCCACCCAACACTTTTTTGTCCCCTAAAGGTGTACAGCTGAAGGCCACAGATAAACTATCAAACAGTACCAGCACTTACTCTTTGGCAAATGACTCCCAGCCCAGGCACCTGGCTCAGTGGTTACCATTTCTCCTCAGATGTTGTAACAAACCCACTCCCCACAAAAAAAAAAAAAGGAGAAAAAAATCAAGCTGTGAGTAGCACAATAAATATTTATGCCTTAGCTGCCCAAGCAAAATTCTTAACAACTGAGTTGGGTTCTACTGAACTGGAATAACTGAACCAAAATTGGGTGGGTATATTTGCCCCATATACAGACACCAGGCCAGATAATTCACAGCAGAATTTGTAGATGCAAGAAGCAGGAAGGGAAGTCTCTGCAGGCTGTCAAATGAGCTTCCCAAGCTTTTGAAAACTGGGCTGAACTTCAAGGAAACGAAAGCAAAGCCAGCTGCCTCTGCCTTCATCTTGCCACTTGCAGTGTCAATGCAGGTGGCACTGAAAACAGGGGCTCCAGAGAACAAGCAGAGCTCTGTGCAAGCCTGCAGTGGCACAAGCTGACACTGGAACAAAACTGCACACTGCCTGCACAGGTAACCTAGTCCTGTGCCCTCCAAAGCAGTGAGAACACAGTGACAGATCTCTGAATTGCCTTCTTTCAGTTTCTAGATTCAAATAGATTCTGCTTTTATTTCTTTACCAATAAACATTGCAAATGATTTTGTCTCACCAATTTTTCCTCATTCAGGAATGAAATGGCTAATAAGTTGCAGGAAAACTGCCATATGCCTCTATAGATGCGCAGACTAGACAGTCAGTGTGAGTTATGTCTGTTCTTTATATCAAGGTATTAAAAAAAAAGCCAAAACCAAAAAAAACCCAAGAAAAAACAAACAAAAACCCAAACAAAAAAAAACACCCCCCAAAAACTATGAAACCCAAAAAAATACACCAAAAAACCCCGACTTCCCAAAAAACAAACAAACAAACAAACACAAAACAGAGGAAAGAGAATATTTCATGGCCATATCCTACTCCAGTACAAAATTTACTTCCAAAAGTCTGTGAAGTACCTTGCACTTGTTTGACAACTTACTCTAAAAGCACAAATTATGATTAACAAAGTAACCATCTCAACCAAACAAGTCTGGAAAATTCAGTGTTCGTACACACGATAAAACCAGCAAATACTAGGTAACCTCAGTGTAGGAGGCCCAAGTAGAAAACTCAATGGTTACATTTGCAACACAAGAACCCTGTCTGCACAGAGATGCTGGGAGCATTGCTTAATGCTTCCCCCGTGACCGCAGGAGAGAAAACATCCTGTGTGTAAAACTCAGACCAAAAGTTCACACAGAGACGAACTTTGTACTCCTGAGTCAGATGCTGCAAGGCACAGGAGTGACAAACATACCACCAGCAAGAGAAGAAAAAAAGCTCAAAGCTGCACTGGGAAGGTCATCTTGTTTCCAACACACCCATCTGTGTGAAAATTCAGCAAGGTCACCACAGCTGAAGTTCAAAAACTAAATCAGAAATGATCGGTAATTTAAAGTGGCTATTTATGTTCCCACACAAGGAAGTCACAGGAGAAATGCCTTTTAATAGTAATTCAGCCACAAGTTACCTGCTGGAAATGCCTTCAGTCTGTTTTGTTTCACGTGTGTCTCGAATGCCTACAGCAAACAGAGTTGCTGTGTATCTGTCTTCTTTCACCTTAGTGTCAACATTCTTTAGCTGAAAATCACCTTTTTCCGCATTTTTTCAGCAAAAAATTCAAGCTACAGCGTCACATGAATTCAGAATAAAACAATGAATGGAATTGCCTGGGATCTAAACTAGCAAAACTTTGCCAAAAACATGAACTACAACTGGCTTTTTTTTCCCCACACCTTAAGTGTGCTGCTAGGTAGAACACATTTTTCTTTCCTTTTTCTTTCACTTTTTTAATTTTTATTTTGAAGCCTCATACAGCACCTAAGGAATCCAGGGAGAAACAGGAATGTTTTAGTAACACTAGAGGGAGGTTTTGAAGGGTTTGAGGCATAGGTGCTAAGTAGACCATGATCTTTACTCACAGGTAGAGCCACAACTTTTGCTCCTTTAGCTGATGCTTCTCTCACCAGTCCACAGGCTCGTTGAAGATTATCTGCTTTAGCAGCAGACACGTGAAGTTGAACCAGAGCGAGGCGGAAGCCTAATAGCCAGAAAAGACAAAAATACTCAGCAGACTTCCCCCAGGAAACTCTTAAAAATGTGAATTCACTAACAAGCATTTAACAGAATAAATTTTTTGATATATAAACATCTATACTAACTACTTCCAGCTCATTGTGTGGTCTGACTCTCTTAGCACAGGGAGAACACTGGAGGCCAGGCTTGCTAGTAGGAGGCACGCATGGTCATGACCCTGCCCAGGCAGTTCCCAGCCCACGTTCCAGTGGAAGGTGCTGTGTTACAGAAAGGGAGACCATAGCTCTCCCAGCCCTGTGTCTTCCTTCCCAGGCTGCCACACGCTGTGCAAGCCCATCTCTTTGTTGCACATGTTGCCTGGTGAGTACCGCATATCCGAAAATGTCACTAGCAAATCAAAGGATTGGATAATCCCCAAAGCACCAAATAAATAGTTTGTTTTTATCCCTCAAATCACATCTAGCCTGGGAAACAGCCATAAAGGCCAATAAAGGTAACAACTTTCCTGATAATTTCTTTGCAATTTGGTTTCTATCCAAGAGACAGTTGCAAGTGTTATCAACAGTTTCTACTGCCGCTAAGCAGATTCTGTATTTGCAGGCTTTCAGAGTACATGTTTTCATGGACTTGCTTCCATGTTTCCTTTTAAACAATAAAACCCTCCCAACTCAGGTTTCACAAAGAAAAGTACCCCAGGCACAAGGCACCTCTCCTCTCTGGCCAAAGATCAAGGGTCACTATAGGAAAAAGACAAAGCCTCAGGAGTCAGGGAAATGGGAAGAACTGACTCAAGTGAAATGGAAATTGGGCCAGGAACAGTGAAGGCACATCCTTTTTCTGACTTTAGTTTTCACTTCAGTGGCTAAACAGCTCATTTCTAGAGGTTACGCAAATTATTAACAGCTGTCACTCTTCACTTGAGAGACTTTTACTACTGGGTCTATTGAGTAAACAAAGCTTAACTGGTATTCTGAACAGATGTAACCACAGTTTCTAGACCCACTTAGATAACCATACCAGGAATCAGTCAAAAACTTCCCCGTATCTGTGGAACATATTTTAGCTTGGAGAAAGTGGAAAATTAGAGATTTACATTTTAGCATAAACTCATTTTGGGGGGGGAAAAAACCCAAAAGCCCCCAAAATTAACAAACAAACAATAAAAGCCCATCTATTAGGAAAAAAAAAAATCCCATAATGTTTAAAATGCTAGGAAACTTTTAATCTTATTTTCCCTATGCCTCAGGTTTGGAACTTGTTAAAGGGCAAAATTAAAGCCAAGCCACAACAACGAAGAGAACTGCGGGCACAAGTGGATGTAACACCGTTCAGACGCAGAAATAACAGGAATGCAGAGAAATGCGCGACTGCTGCAGAGAGGGAATCAAGGAATCAATTAGGTTGGAGAAGACCTGTGAGGTGGGGTCCAGCCTTGTCACCAGACCAGGGCACCGAGTGCCACCTCCAGTCCCTTCCCACCCCCATGGACAGTGACTCCACCACCCCCCGGGCAGCCCATCCCAGTGTCCATCGCCCTCTCCATGGAGCCTCCCCCTGCCCAACCCAAACCCCTCCTGGCGCAGCCCCAGCCCGTGCGATCGCTGCTTCCACCGGAGACCCTTAAGAACAACTCTCGGGACAGTCCTACAGCAGCGCAGGCCACAACCCGGCAGAAGCGTGTCGGAGTACAAGCACGTTTCGCGTCTGCACCACCAGACCACGCTGTTCTGTGTCCCGGGTCGGTGTGTCCCGGGTCGGTGTGTCCCGGGTCGGTGTGTCCCCCCGGCCGCAGCACGGCTGGCGCTCCCGCCGGCGCCCCCGGCCCTGCGGGCGGCCCGGCCCGCGGCCGCGGAGGGAGGGCCACCCGGGGCTCCCATTCCCATTCCCGCTCCCATTCCCACTCACACGCCATGACTGCACGGCCCGCCCGCATTCCCGGCGCTCCCCGCGCGGGGGGGCGGCACGGCCCGACGGGACTTCCCTCCCTCGGAGCTGCTCCCGGCCTTCTGCCCTCGGAGCCGCGGGAGTTCCCTCGGGGCTCCCGGCACAGCGGGAGCGGGATAAGGCGCTGGGCGCGGCACAGCCCCGTCCCGGCGGGCCCCGGCCGCGCTCCTCCAGCATCCCCCGAAGCCGCCGCGCCCACCCGGACCTCCCGGAGCCGCTCTGCCCCCGCCGGTATTCCCGGCCCCACGTCTGTCACGGGCTCATCCCAAGGCGTCTGTGCCGGCGCACTCGTTCACCTGCGGCATCCCCATCGGTCCTCCTTTATAAGAACAGCGTCGGGACTGCTGTGGCCAGTTCTGGGCTGCTCAGCACAAGAAGGACAAGGAGCTCCTGGAGAGCGTCCAGCTGAGGCCACAAAGATGATGAGGGTCTGGAGCACCTCTCTTATGAGGAGACTGAGGGAGACGGGTCTGTTCACTCTGGGGAAGACTGAGAGGGGATCTCATTAATGTATACAGATATCTCCAAGGCAGGTGCCAAGAGGATGCCATCACTCTTGGGTGGTGCCCAGAGACAAGACAAGGAGCAATGACCATAACCTAAAACACAAGAAGTTTTGCCTCAACATGAGGAAGAGCTTCATGAGGGTGAGAACTGAACAGGCTGCCCAGGGAGGTCGTGGAGTCTCCCTCTCTGGAGACATTCCAAACCCACCTGGACATCTTGCTCTGTAACCTGCTGTAGGTGACCCTGCCTTGACAGAGGCCCCCTTCCAACCCTAACAATTCTGTGAAACCAACACACTAACATGCCAGGCCGTTCTTCCTCAGCTTCGAACACCAGGTGCTCTCCTTTACTCACCACAGAACATTGCTGTCTCACATATGTATTTTCCAACCTTGGGCTTTTTAAAAGCACACTTGTACAATTGTAGATTCATGTTGTAGAGAGGCAGTTTTTTGCACACAAGAGTATCTCTGAAAGCTTAAAGTGCATGATAGCAGAAGGGGCAAAGATAAAAATGGGAAACCCAGGGTGACCAATCTCTTACATACCCTCACTTTCAGGAAACATGCAGAGAAATAAAGGATGGGAAGTGTGGAACCAGTGACAAACCCTGCTTCAACAGGAAAACCAATCTGCACCTTGGAACAGTAAGGGAACCACTCATCCCAAATTGACCAAGCCAAAGGATGGCAGAATGGACAATGCAGCAGCTCTTTGGCAGGCCTCCCTCTTTTTCACACATGCCCATGGTAGTAGAAAGAATATATTCAGGTGGGGTTTTTTTGTTTCCCCAAACAGCACACCTTGCTGTGCTTCAGGTGCAAAGAACAGCTGTGTTCTGACTTCACACAAAATAAGAAAGAGAATAAAAAAATGAAGCAGCCTCATCCCTTCAGGGTGAAAAGCACAGGCTAAAAATCCAGATGCCCATGAGTCAGAGAGATAAAATGTAGAAGTTTCAAAACAACAAAAAAGAAAGCACTAAATATACCCCAAAGCACAAGTTACACTCTATCACTCTCTCTCCTTCCCAGAAGGGAAACTTTTCAGACATTCAGTAGACTATGCCTATATTGAAAAAGGTTTTTTGACGTATCAGAAGTTTTGAAACTACAGCTGAAATGCACCTGGAAGGAAAAGCTACAAACACTGCTGAGACCTATGTGTAAGGGCTAACAGGAACTAAACTGAAAGAACAGCAAGCAATCTTGACTTACATCTGGAGAAGGCAATGTAAATAAAACTACAACTCTACAGTGGGTAATGCACGTAAAGTTCTGTACAAATTCTTGTACAGATAAGAATCTAAAAGAATTTGTGAGACAACTGAAGAGCCAACTGAGGACAAAAACACTATCAAACACAAAGGTAAGACCTTCCCTTTGGCAGGAAAGTTGACTCTGTTTCTTTCCTGCTACAGACATGTTTTCTCTCACCAAAATAAAGAAAAAATAAAAACTGAAACTCCAGCAACATAGCAGCTGTCATATTCAACAACATAGATAGCAGTGCATGCAGAATAAAACAAGAACCTGCAAACCTCAGGCAAATAATTAAAAAAAATTCCTTGAAGATGGAAGGGACAGGAAGTAGCATACCTATTTGATTCTTCTTTTCAAAAAATGTCACTCTGGTAGTATAACTGGAATTTCTAATTAGCAATGCAAGTTCTGTAACAAATGTACTGACTACAAATAGGTATACTGCAAGGCAAAAGTAGCCTTTAAATTGTGGGTAGAGGTGCACAAACATAATTGAAACTATTCATAGTTTGGATTGAGCTTTTTAAGAGTAGTCTGTTGAGAACTTGCATATTACCTTTAAAATTGCAAAAAATTAGCCTCTTAATGGCTTTGATTACACATTTCTACACGGAAGGGATTTAAAAACTGAATTACCATTGCTTTATGTACTGTAGATTGAGAAGGTCTGTATTTGTTGTCCTCACAAGGAAAGCATACACATTAGCTACTTTCCATATTTAATACTCAAATACACCTGTCTAACAAGTGAGTGTAATTTTCACTTTTTCATCTCCTGACTAGGAGAAGTATGTTGTACTGTTCTGTCAACATTTTCATAATAAAAAATATGATGCTGAGAAGTCTGGAATTTATGCAGAAACCCTTTCTATAATTTGACCACTTGTTAATTCATTTTGACCCTCCTATGAAGGCTTACTATGGCTCACCCAGAAGTACTTAACAAAATTAGTCTACATGCTGAAATACTTACATTAAGAAGTCGCTGGCAGTAGCTTCCTATGATCCATAGTCAGCTTCTTCACTCCAAAGACCAAACTGACTTCAATTTACAAAACACCTTTAGGAAAAACTTTTAATTGATTCAGAGAATTCACACAGTATGCAACTAAATGCCTTCCGACAGAAGAAGTTATGTTCAAATTGTACTGGTTTATTTACAACTGTAGTTTATAAACAGTAGCACAAACATCTTTACATGAAAAAAATCTCATTGCTGAAGTAGGCACAGAGTCAGAGACTCTTGAGGATATTTTCAGAAGGGATTAGGAAGAGGAAAATGTAATACAACAGCTGCTGGGCAAAACTATAAATACATGAGCACTGGCCCAGGTGCAATTTCATGCAAATATCTTCAACAGTTCAAGTTCTATTGGTGTTTACTCAGATACTAAGAAGGAAAAAAAAAAAAAAAAGGAATTAGTTCCAGAATTAAGGTGCCCTAGCTTGATTCCTAGTAAAATAACTTATAATAAGTGTTTTTTATAAAGGTCAGTTTAACTTATTTTATCTTCTGATTAAGTACCAAATGATAGGTTTTGACAGAAATACTCAGAAGACTTCATGCAGCAAAGCCAATCCCCATTAACTTTATTGCACAGTTTTTGATGATTTCCCATCAGTGTACAAAGACACCATGCCTTGTTCATAAGAACATTCCTGTACTGAGCTTTTTAGGAAGAGAACCATTCGTGAAGAAGTGGAAAGCTGATTATAAATAATCATACAGTCACCATCTTCCAAACATTTACTAATTTAGAAGCTGTTACTTAATATAAACAAATGCTTATATCAATGAAGGCAACAGGTTAAGAATATATTTATCACAGGCATAGCACTTGAATCTCTTTACTTTATTTGTGTGCATTTATTTTCTTGCTTTATTTTCTTGAAATTCAAACATCTAAATGTCTTAGACTTTTTGTTTCTGAGGAGCAAAGGAACTTGTTTTCAACTGTCATATTCTGTCATGAAACAGTAACTTTAATTTCAATGCATATATTCATCTTTGCAAGAGAAACAGCCTCAATCTGTGAAATGCAAAATTCTGCATAATTAAAAAAAAAAATCACAACCCTGTAGTAAAATCTACAGTTAATTTTGGTATTTAAAAATAACCCTTACCACCAAGTCCACTTAACCAAGTAGTTGATAAGACTTTTAAAAAAGCTAGCTTGTATTTTTTGCATTTATCTGCAGCCCAAGCTGGACTTTACCATTTTTATAATAAGGATACAGAATCTCTAGGATTTCTATCTGCTCTGCTCATAAGCCTTAGTTTTTAATTATCTTTGATACTACCCAAAATGAGATTTATAGACTGTAGGCAATGAAGACATTTACTTTCAAGGGACAGCAATTTAAAAACCATTATGTTTTCAACTGCTTCTCTGTATCTCACAATGGTTTATTCCTTTAACACATTTAACCTGAACCCAGCTGCATCTGCTTCTGCAAAGATGCAGACCACTCCCATTAAAGCTGCATTAAAATGAAACAAACTGACCTTTATAATAAACATTTCTTCAAAACCAGAAAGTTATAATAAAAAAATTTAAAAACTGTTTCAGAAATCGATAATAATTTACCCTATCTTAAGCCTGCTACTCAGGCACTCCCACCAGCAAACAGAAAAATTCTCTTAAGTTAGTATTCAGTTGGGAAACAGTCAGCTTGCATCCACATACAGTATCTTGGTTGCTTCTTCTTTATAAACTGGTCTCTACACAGTCTTTAGTTACTAACTCTCCAAGGCATCCAGTACTTTCATGATCTGTTGTTTTATGGCTTTGGTAGCATCACCTGCATTTGGAATCAAATACCTTAAAAAAAATTAAAAAAATACAATCATTAATTCATATAAAATTTTTAAGTGTAAATTGAATAATTCTTTTGATCCTTCCTCCAGTTAGGAGAAAGAGGGGAATATATTAAAATGAGAAAACCCAGAGAAAATAAGATTCAATTTCTGATTCTACTATGAAACACCTTCTTTTTGTGAACTTAGAACTGTTGAGGAGTACTTTACAGGCCATCTTGGAAAGTAAAAGTTCTTCATTAATTGACAGTGGTATAGGTCAGCCAGTTCAAGATTTCTACAGACAGCACTGTTTGACTGAAGCCCAGCAGTCCTTGCTTGGTTTTGGTTTTGTTTTAAATTCCTATCAATAGTTCTAGATCGATCTGCTCCAGTCAACAAGGTGGTGCTAAAGTAATTCAACAAGCAGCAAAGTTTTCTGCAACATTTTAATTTATCTTTGTCTGGCTTCTACCAAACTAAGCAGCCAATAGGCATAGATCAACTTCCCTGTTTAGCTAGGAAACTCATCTCCCACCTCTTGTGAGAACAGAGCACCAACTGCACACAGTTCTCTCCCAGGAAGAGGCTGAGAAAATGTCCAGCTGATGTCAGCAACCTTGTTAAAACAGTGTCAAGAAACAGCAGGCTACACCAGTGGAAAAAAGCCTGATGCACCTAACTTTCAGGAATCAGGCTTCAGGGATTCAGAGTTTTGAGGTTAGGCTTTTGGACTCCTTGTACAATGGACAGGAAGAATCAGATGTCCAGAAAAAAAAAAATATACCACAAAAGAATGACCACTCTCTTAAATACCATTCTTCACGAATCCCTATTTTAGCTGCAGATAGCTGTCCACTTCATTTTCATTTAAGACATATTATGAAAAGAAAACACTTGCACACATCCCATCCCCAACAACTGTTGTTGTAGTTCCTCTCTTCTGGGTCTTGTAAACGCTTCTTGTTTTGATGGCAGATCTTGTTTTCCATTTCACATCTGACTTATCTATTCCTAAATAAAAACTATTACTTTTGAACTCCATTTTGGGAATTGCAGCATGCCCAATTTGCAGCTGAGAGCATTCTGGGTGTTATTACTACTTAAATCTCTGCTACTGAGATGGCTTACCTTTCAACTGCCAAAATTTCTATGCCTGAAGTATTGCTATTTCCATATTTAAAGGTGATCAGTTCTGGGTGTTTCTTCTTGGATGTGATTTTGACTACAGAGTTGAGTGCCTGTCGAGACTGTATGTAAGCCAGCCCCTTTCGTGATGGAATCTCTCTCAAACAGTACATATGAGTTGCTGTTACTAGGAGATGACTTGAAGGAAAAGAAAAACACAAATTTGTTAAAGAACTAAATAACAGGTGTTTAGAAAGCTAAATTCTATGAATAAGCTATGTGGAGAGAGCTAGATAAAACAGTTCTCAAATCTAAGAGGTAGTTTTAGTACTTGTATAATGCCTAATTCAGAAAGGTCTAAAAAATCCTTCAGATTTTTCTTGGGTACTATATCATAGCCATTTTTGAAAACAAGCACGGCATCCTCAAATTGAGCAGTTAGCAGGATCACCTCAACACAACAGCCAAGAGTTCTGTCCACAAATGTTACAATGACCAGCAACATGTCAGGCCATGCACAGAGCACAGAAAGTGTCTCCAGCCTCTCTTTCATCCTTCCTCAATAATTAGATTAGTAATCACACACCACAGAAAATAAATCTAAAGGGAAAATACTAATAAAAGACAAGAAGAGACCACAATGCAAGAGAAATCCTTCAGTAATCATCTGTTATGCAGATTCAGCAGTATGTATACTGTTTGCAGCAGTCAAAATACAATGAGCATCATGATCTGCTCCTGCAGGATTAGCAAGGCCACTGAATCTTAGGGGCAAGACAGGTGGCAAATACAAGGCACAGAGGCAAGCAGACAAGAAAAAATGGAGCCACAGGTACTTGGGTATGCCGGGTCTTGAAAATAAGTCTATGCATATTGAAAATATTTTTCTTACTACCTTGTTCTGCAAAGCAAAACTTCATACTAGGTTTTATACATAATTACTATTCTGTAACACTGCCAACGTAAGAATGCAGATATAGTGGTAACATTTTGTACTTGGCTGTTTTGCACTTTCAATTCCCAGTTTAAGATAAAGAACAACTCAATTGACCAACTATTTTTTAAAATGGGTATCGAGACAGACATTTTCATTAATCTTAGGACTAATTTCAGTACCTGGGAAACATATGTCCATTTTCCTTTACTTCATTGCAGGGAAAGTTATACTTCACATCAGGTTTATTTATCCATGTTTGGATGTTGACAACCTCTTTTCGATCATCATCTGACATCGAGGAGCTATCAATTTCATCTGTTTTGAAGGGAGGGGGTAAAAATGTAACTTAAAAAAAGAAAGTATTTTCACAGACCATCAGACAACTTTTTAACTCACTTAAACCCATAGTAGCTACACCGGTTCAAACCAAGGTCCACTTAGCCATAAAAAATTATTCAGAGGGAGGAAGGATAAAGGCAGGCATACCTGATATTTCTAATTTTCTCTCAGCAAACAATTATTTTTAGCTCAGGGGATATCTTAGGCTGGTCTGATTTGTCCATCCAGTAAAGTTCTATGGATTTCTTGTAAAGGAACTTGTCCAGAAATTCCTTAAAGCCACGTAAACCTTTTGAATCTACAAGACCAATATTTTTTGGCAAGGAGGACCAAAACCAAGCCAAGTACAGTCCAGGAAAGTCTCCTCTTGTGGCTTCTAGTTTCTTGCACAAGAAGAAATAAACATGTGTGATCCCTTTCAAGGACAGGCATTATTTTTGCGGACCACTTTTCCTTCCTTAAAGTACCTATTTCACATAACAAAACTTCTAATATTCAGTTACGCCTGTTGTGAAAGTCCCTGCTCAAGCTGAGCCACCTAGAGCAGGTTGCAATTATTATAGCTGATGGCAATCATTTACTACAAAAAAACTCAAAACACTAAAACTTCACAAAAACAATTAAACAAACTTTTTGCATTCTTCTGTTCCCAAATAATATATATTTCACTTTTTATGTGTTGGTTTTGCTTATTCAAATCACTGTAGTGATTCTGCTTACTTACTAAGTCTAATAGTGCTTTTAAAAGCAAATATAAACAGAACTTAGCAAACAACCACTACTGAAAACGTGTTCTAGACAAGCTGTCTTTGAGGAGCTGGTTTTCTGAAAGCACACAGACTTTCCCTAACACTATTATGGATGCTCAAAGAACTGTGCAAACTTAATGACATGGCATTTGGAGAAGTATCTTGTTAAAGCGTCTGCCTGATAATTTCATTTTGCTCCTTCACAATTTTTATAGCAGATGATGATCAACTGTTTGTCATCAATCTCATTTAAACAATTCCAGATCCTATGACCTTCTTTCATTAATATTCCTAAATTATTTTCCATGTCAAAGATTCTTAAACTAGTTATTTTTTTCTCCCATAGAAGCTGGACATGCCTTTTGGTCACAGAATGGTTACTTGTGAGATAATGGTGACTGGGACCGGGCTAAAACTACCAGAACAAAACTAGGACAACAGTAGGTCTGCACCATTTTAATGCTAGCACCGGTCTCAAAAAAACTCTCAAACCAGCCTTTGTGTAATGTGTAATTTTTCAGCTGGATAAAAAAATTAAATAAAAATGGCACTCCTTTTCCTACAGCATTCTGCAAGCATATCAAGAGATGAATCAATTATTAATAAATAGTTTCAATGCTGAAAAGCAAAGTCCAAAACACTGGAGAGGTGAGCAGATATTAGTCATTTTAAGTCTAGCTCCAACTATATTTCAGAACTTCAGATCAATCTGCCAGTACTAGAGAATCAAAGAGTTGTATCAGCCAAACCAGGTAATTTACATTTTGCTTACTGTTGTGAGTGATAGAGGTACAATTGCCAGTATGCATGTACAAGACCAGTGTAGAGAAACAAACATTTTCTACAGAAATAACAAGTGAGGACCAAACATCCACTAAACCCATCTATTTCCATTTCTTCCTGTTGGCTGTTTGGTGCCTACCATGAGGTATTTTTTTATTTAGTCTGCTACTATATATTTGAAGAAGGTTAGTCCTAGGCACCATCCAACAAGCATGACCAATGATCATAGTTAGGAAACTGTCACGTTGCAAGACAAAGATGTAAAATACACTGTTATGATTTAGTGCAACTTAATAATTTTGTCTAAATAAGATAATTGAGGTAAGAGGAAAATCTTCTACTGTACCAGTATCGTATTCTTCTTCATCCCCAATGCTGAATACTGGTTTCACACCTCGGTATGGTTTTCCTACTCTGTCACTGCTGCTGACATGTCTGTTGGCAATGGAAAGGGCAGGAGAGGACATGGGATGGGAAAAGAAGAGTAACTTTCAAACTGATGGTATGAGTTTTACAATAATGCATTAACAAAATGTAAACACAACTGCGCAACAGAGAAGGACAAGAGAATTTCATGAAGCTGCCTGCAAGGAAGATGCGAGTGACCCATCAAACAATTTGGTTAGTGTAAGCATATATTTCAGTGACTTTGAGGCTGACTGATGTAACAAAGAAAGTGAAAAGAAATACTATTTTGTTTAAAAACCCCAAACTTCTAGTCACCTTCTTAAACAACAGCATACATTACAGACATGAAAACTGTCAACATGCTAAGTTTCTAGCATGAAACTGAAATATACCTGGGCAATCAGAGTAGCTTCACAAGGATGCCAAATTTGGATGAAGATAAAAATAAAGACGATTGACTAACAAGTCAAGAAGTTAATTTTTCTGATTAATTCCTCTAAAGATAACAAAATATCTTAAGAATTTCCAAGTAAGTTTATTATAAACCATCCACTGTAGTGTAAACTCTGACTTGCCATCCATTACTTTGTCCAGAATGAGTAAAATCCTGAAATATTTGGTCAAGCAATTCCTACTGCTACAAGCCCAGCAGCGGTGTGATACTGACCTCAAAAATCACATCTCAATTGTTTCTACAGATCATATTAAATGACACAAACACACACAACTGAGTCTTAATGTCTAACAGCAACAGCTGCAAATCCTGAGATACTTTAAAGCTCCAGCTCAGAATACTGTGATTAATGGTCACAGCTGAACTGTTAAAAGTTTTTGCCCTCAGTTGCTGACAATATCTGGAAAACATGAGAAAAACCTAAAGGTTCAGAAAGCCACAAAACAGGCAATTGCTGAAAAAAATAAACGGTTCATGATTTTAGTCTTTAGAACTTAGTAGTTTAAAAAACCCCAAAACAAAACATGCCTGTCTCTTTCCCCTATTTAACAACCTCCTTCCCTATAATGTGCTTTTATGTTTCCTATCATCTATAGGCCTTGGTTCCTATTTTAAGTCTATTCACAAACTCCAGTTTACATGCTACTGTAGAACCAAGCTAGATAGGGAACCTCTTTAGTAACAGGTAAATTAATGCTGGTACTTAGGCATACCTGAAAGTAGAATTAAAAGTTAGAAACTGAAATTTTCTATGGGTTATATTTACTACTATAGACAAAATGAGAAAAAGTTGAATAGAAAAAAACCACAGAAATGCAGTCTACAATGGAGCAAAAAACAGACATACAAAAACATGCTCATTAGTGTTTAAGACAATAAGCATCAATGACACTGACAATTCAGGAGGGCAATACTTCTACTTGGAGGGTTTTGTAAATATGCTTTTGTAATACATAACCAATTGAATAAGAAGCAGCACATTTAAATAATGTCAAATTGAATTACACAGAGAGGATCTAAGAGAAGATCTCACTGGTGTTTATAAATTGCAGTTAGTCAAGACAAGAGACACACTTTATAAAAACCTGGTAACATTTTAAACTACAAATAGATTTCCTTAACCTGTTTACATGGCAGGCAATTGTTACATTATTACAAAGTGAATGCAGTGTTCTTTAGTGGCAAACCTGCCAAATGAAACATACTAGTGATAAACACAAAGTGGACCTAATTGAATGAATGGGGAAAATGCCATTCTAAGTTTTCAAGACCTGGAATTTTAAGAAAGTAGTGACATACAGTGTGAGCTAAATTTATTATTATTATTATTATTGCACCTGCCGAATGAAAGAAGATAAGCAACAGAAGTGAAAGAAGTAAGAAAAATAACCAAAGTAAAATCTCAATATATCAAAACATCTTGGTTACAAATAAGGATTAATGTGTCTCTGAGTTATTGAGTTATTGAAGAGTCACTGAAGCTGGAATTTTAACACTTTCCTACCATATTCTAGAAACTGATCAAGCAAACGTGGGGTAAAATGCCCATGAACTTTTGGATTTCTAAATTAACACATTATGTGCTATTGGGCTATTCCTTTTTTTTTTTTTTTTTTTAATAGAATACTGGTTGACATCACTATTGGTTTTGCTCACACAACACCATTTTGTAATGATTATGGCAGAGTCCCATCTCAAATTATGTGCAAATTACTTGAAAGAAAGATCGGTCCAAACAGCATTTTAAATCCTCAATAATTAATCCAGCATGAATCTTCATGTATTTCAGTGTATGAGGGTCAAATGTTACAGAGTTCCTAAGGTACAATCAAAGTTCCAAAGCAATTATGCACAAGCTGCTCTTCATTTCTCACAAGTAATTTTAGATAATTTCAATTCACAACTTTTATTTCTGAAATAATTATAAGGCAACATATCTGAGACAAATGTGAACGGCTTCCATGTTTACATGAAATGCAGTAGTTACACGAACAAGATGAGGGAGAGTTGCAAAGCATATTTACTTATTAACTCAGCATTGTTCTTTTCCCAGTAATGAGCATGTCTGTTTCTATCAGCAAGTGATAAGAAGCATAAAAATTTGTGATTTCCGGACAGAATTTTCATGTGGGTTCCCTGCCATATCTAAGTTCTGTTGATGCTTTACGAACAGTTTATGTTTCATAGTTGTAGTCTGTCTTCTTAAAACCTTAAGCCATAATTTGTTTAGTAATTGCTTCTGCGATCTTCTACTAGTAGAAGTAACTAATAAAATGTATATAGGAATGACAAATAAAAAAAAAATTCCATACGAAGCAATAGTAAGGAAGAGAACAGAAATAAGAAAGCAGAAACTAAGAGAAGAAAGCACTGCAAATGCACTCTTTTTTTCTTCCTTTAGTCTCTTGACCAGTACTTGTAAAAAGCAATAGCTTTAATATATTAAAAAAAAATTCACATAAAAATATGCAAGCAACCTTGTCAGTGTAACCAATGCTTACAAATATTGCGATGCCATGCTAAATACAAGAAAGGTGGTTTTAGTCAGACAGCTTAATTATCAAGCTTACCGCTCCAGGCTTGCTCTGTCTGGCCAGGAAATATTGAAAGGTATTCTATAGTACATTGGGGCAGAGGACAGAACAAAAGAATTAAAAAAAGAAAAAAAAATAAAGCAAAGGAAAAATCTAGATAAATAGTTGAAATTCTCTATACTGGCAATGTATCTTCTTCAAGGGTGATGCTTGTAAATAAAAACAATGCTTCATGACAGACACAGGGTAGAGAAGTATTTGTAAAAAAATCTACTAAAAGATGCATTTTCCATGCTATGTATGGCTTACATACCTGATTTCACAGAATGACTGGGGTTGGAAGGCATCCTAAAGACTGTCTTGTTCGAAGCCCCCTGCCATGGGCAGGGACACCTTCCCCTAGACCAGGCTGCTCAAGGCCCCATCCAGCCTGGCCTGGAACACCCCCAGGGATGGGGCATCCACAACTTTTCTGAGCAACCTGTTCCAGTGTCTCACTACTCTCACAGTAAAGAATTTCTTCATCTAAATCTACCCTCTCTCAGTTTAAATCTTCATGTACATTCAGTTTAATTCTTCACACAACAAAAGCCACTACCAAATGTTACTTAATAATTTTTTGCCTCACTACTAATTCAAAAAAACACTTTCCAACATGAAAATGAATGATCTGTTCCTTTTGATTAGATAGGAGACTATTAAAAACTACTATTCATTTGGCATGTATTTTAAATCCTTCTATCAAACACTAAGTCTCAGATTGTTGAACACCAATGTCTTGGCAACAGACAACTTCAAAAACCGGACTTCAAAGAACTACAACAGGCTATTCATTTAAAGCTCTGACAGACTAAAGCTGTTATTCTTGTATGTAGTTAAGGTATTTGGTATGATGAATTTCAAATTTGAAAGTGTCTTTGAACATATTTGTACATTCTTAGTCCTAGCTGTACTTGAAGATAAAAAAAAAGTTTGAAAACCAGTTTTGCATCAGGACTTGAAAAATCAGGGTCTTCAAAAAGGTTAATCTCAAACTGACAAGATGGAGCAGTTAGAAAACCAAAACAGAAAGAAACCAACCGAAAAGAAACCAAACATCTAGAATCCTGCTGTCATTAATCCATTCCATTGCAGTCAGAATGGGGAGGAACTGAAATAAAAGTGAAATCATTCTTCACTTTTAGACTGAATACAAAACTGACACACTATAAGAAGTCAAACTCACCATGAAGTACAAATTCTAGATAAGCATTCCAGAGAAAAGGCTGCTCATGCTGGCCTTGCAATATTAAGGCAGCAGAGTAGGGTTACTGGGTCATGATAAAATGAGGAGGGTAGGGGTAGAAAATCTAAAAACTGAAATTGGAAGAAAACTTCTTTTCCTAATTAGCTGGTTTTCACACTTACAAAATTGCCCTGTGAAATAGAAAGTCATTCCTCATGGCTAATTCTCAGTGAGATACAAATGACCCACCTGTCCACTGGAGTAGATGTATTTTCAATAAAACTAATAACTTTTTCTTTCACGTTCACAGATTTAGTCTTCAAAGCAACCGTCATTTTATTCACTAGGGACTTCACTCCTTTTCCATCACCTGAACCATTAGGAGAATCACCCTGTAAAAGTAACTCCTCTCAGGATTAATCATATAAAAAATAATGTTATTTCATCTCTCAGCTTATTAAAAAAGGAAACAAACTACAAAACAGTAATCTAATTTTTGCTACTTAGTAGAACATTAATTACAGAATTAAGTATTTCTTTAGCGTTCTCTCAAAATCGCAGCAATGATATGTGTCTGAGGTAAAGATGATCCAATAAACCATATTACTTGAGCACTCTGCTACGTAAATCTAGAGGAAGGAATCTAGTAATGATACATTGCATCCAAATTAAAAGCTAAATTCTATGCATAACATATCAGCGGAAGAAAAGATACAATTTTGAGCTTTGCCATGAAATTGTATGCCACTTGATAGTAATTTATTCCCAGAGGGAGTAACAGCTGGGAAAATAATTGTCTATTACATGTATTCTGCGGGAGAATGACTACAGCAAGTTCTTCTCTACAAGCTTCTCCACTCAAGAGGCTAAAAATGTTTAGATCACCTCTGACTAGACAGTGAATATAATTTGAAATTAAACACACAACAGAAAACAGTCATGACTTGCACTGATGCATTTTACAGAACAGAACAAGGAACATGAAGAAAAGATTCAGTACACCTGGGGCTCCCACCCCACTATACAGCTTGTGCTTAAAATTCACTTACATCAACAGAGTTTATGCTATTTCTTGAGCCTGAGGTACTAGCAATCCAGTGCCCATATCCACTTTCTGGTCCTTCCACATTGATATCTGCTAAGTGCTGCTGGAGAGCTGTTAAAAAGCCATTAAAAACATTCAGAATGACACTGGACTTAGTCTGTTGATGAAAATATTGTATATACCCGAGCCTAATTGGTAACAATTTGTGGAGGGTTGAGTTGGCTTCGTGCCAAACCCAACTGCCGGCTACACGGATTCTCCCCCCCCCAAAGAGAAAAGGGAAAAAAAGTACCAAAAAGACAATTATATGAAAGATTTATATATATATATTAACAT
>JAWWEW010000001.1:16637981-16657342 GCA_035583185.1 Anabacerthia variegaticeps | reverse complement strand
GGAATACTTCCTTAGTTATAACCTGGTTACCAAGGAAGGCCTGAACCAAAACCAAGAAAACTAAACCACCACACAATTTTTTCTCCACGATTTAATAAAACAGATAAATTCAGATATCACTATATTAATCCCTGGCTTTCCTTTCAGTAGTACAAAGGCATAGGGATAATCTTTATTTTAGTAAACAGCAGCAACTAAAAATAAATCACTGTTTTGATCTCAAAGACAGCTCTTAAGACACCACACATATTGATCAGTAATGCCTCTACTCATATTGTAGCACAGATCTCTCCACTGTTGTAGAGCTTGATTATTTCCAGGAACATTAACTGCAGAATTATGAACTGCTGATTTAAGAAAACATAACAGCAATTAATAGTAATTATGAAGTCACATCTTCATACAAATCTGCCATCTACAGAGGCTAAAACATCAAGAATTGTTAAGTTAGAAGAGGGAATTTCCCCATTTCCTGCATTAATTTTTCCCCAATTTGTGTAACTACAAATGTGCAAGTGCACAGTGTTCACGTACAGAAAACAAAAACCAGACAAATTAGTCCTACTTGCTATTCATTTAGATGATTTTTAGCAAAAGCCTCACAAAAATATCAACAGTGTTAAGACACCAAGTTTTTTTCAAGCCAAAGTTCATTATTAATAAGCTTACCCATAAATCCTCCTTTGGCAATGCTTACATACTCCTTATTTTTCTGCAACAGAAAAGACAATTTTGATTAAAACGAAAATCTGTGCAATAAATTTACAAGTATGGTAATGAAACATGGGTTATCTTGTTTAATAAAAACTGTAAACTCGAGTAGTGTAAAAAATGGTTAAGATTTTAAGGAGAAAATGTTCTGCCATTTAGTATCAATGACACATGCAGACAAGCTTTATCTCAGCTATTAAAATCAACAGCAATTTAGTTGTACCTGTAAAAAGTGTGCTAACACCATGTTCATATACATATCTTCTTCTTCCCTGCCACTTCCCATGAAGCACAGATGTTCCCCACCAGCTATGGAGCCAGACTCAATAGATTGCTTTTGTGCTTCTAATAGGGATTTTACAGACTGTGCAAATTCTGATGGGTTTTGAAGCATCTGTGGAGCGAACAAACAAAAGGTGCTGTTTGACACCAACATACTGTAACATGAGTTGTGAAAAGAGACAAACTTTGAGAATGGTTAGAATCTGTTGAGCACAAAAAAAGGCTCCATAAAAACTGTACAACTCACACACAAGACCACCCGAGACCTCATGTTACATACAGAACACTGAGAATGGTCCTTTCCTTCCTCACTCTACCTTGTTCTTCCCAGGAAAGAAACACAACTAACATTTGTTAGTTTATTTTTGCAGGCATCAAATAAGAGAGGAACAAGTTTTTGCAACTTCCATGTTGCAGTAATTTGGTAATATGGCCGTGGGACTGGTTTCCACATTTACAAACGCACGAGCACAACACATTCAAACCTCACAGATTTAAAACACCTAAATTTTCTAGGCACCAGAAAGGCGCTCCCACTAAGCTTTTTCTCATTTATTTATCAGGATTTGGGGAAAAAAAAATACCATTGGGAGTACAAGGGAGATACCTTCTTTGTACTCTCAAAAATTTAAGGCTGTTATCTCCTGAAGGTCTACAATGATGTAAAAACATTGCTATATGAAGGAGATTGAGAAACAAAGACTTTCTCTATACAGCTAAAATTTTAACCTGCATTTGTGGGGAAGGTACTTATTTAAATTCATAAGCAAATTTTGACCCTGTAAATGGATTAGAGTTGGGAGAAGGAGGGATTCCCGTTTTTTAGCCTTCACAGTAGATTACAAATGATGAAGTACAAAGTCAAAAGCACACAACCTATCCATCAGTAAGTCAAGCTGAATTTTGACTGGGGTTTTCCTAGAGTGAAATGCTGCTGCCTTATTACACAGATGCTAAACCTCATACTTACTCTATCTAAAACTATTTATAAATGAGATAGATTCCAAAGAGCTTTCTTTCTCCCTTGTCTTCCCTTACAGTATATTTTGTGTACTTTGCACATACACTAACACTTCCAACTCTCCACTACTAAGCCATGTTCCCAAATGCCACACCTACAAGTCTTTTAAATACCTCCATGGATGGTGACTCAACCACTTCTCTGGGCAGCCTGTTCTACTGGTTGACAACCCTTTTGGTGAAGAAATTTTTCCTAATATCCAACCTAAATCTCCTCTAGGGCATCTTGAAGCCATTTCCTCTTGTATTGCTTGTTACTTGGGAGAAGAGGCTGACATCCACCTTGCTACAGCCTCCTTTCAGATAGTTGCAGGGTGTGCTACCTCTCCCCTCAGCCTCCTTTCCCCTCCTGTGAAATTCTACTTGTATAAATAATACTGAATTACACATCATTTTACATAGGTAAAGATATTAGATACAGGACTGAACTTCTCAACTAAGTAAGGTATAAAAGTCTTTTATGGATATATACATTCCATACATCTTCCATAGACTGTTTGAAGTAAAATAGTTGAGGGTTAATCTAGGAGTGAAGAATACACTGTTATAGTCAGCTGAAGTGGAAGTGATTTGGGGAAAAAAAGGACAGGGAAAAGAAAAATATGACTGAATGTTCAGTTAGGAATCCATAATCAAATGGAAAGTACAGCAAAATCTTTACTGAAGTTATTCATCCATAGTACACCTCGGTCCCAAAATAATTGCACTTCCCCTCTCATATTGTACTGTAAAAATTTTAAAGAGGCAACCAAATCCTTTTCAAGAGATACACTCCTTAAGACTGATTGAGGCAAAAAAAAAAAAAAAAAAAAAGGACAAACAGTGCTCCTTGTTAAAATTAATGACATCTTTCATTGGAAATTATGACAGTAAAAAGAGATTTCTCCTACAAGGAATAAATAGTCTTTAGTCTGTATGGGTTTCCAGCCTTAACCAAAGAACAGGAAGGCTGGAATCTCAAATTCTAATGTCATTGAGGACTGAATTTCTCAGTAAAATGATGGTTCTACCATCTCCTTTAGAGAAGTTAACTTTTGAAACCTCACCACATGCTGCAGACCACGGACTAAAGCCTACACTAAGCATACTTCATGTTCAAGACAAACATTTCTCCCTCCTTCTGTCTCACTTAGGATTCAAATATCAGTAAAGAAACAAAAAGCATACAAACCAAATCCGAGTCTAAATGAAAAGCTGTTGATAAATGCCCAGCATTGTATTGCTCTGCAGGACGACAATCCACAACAAAGAACCTTACTCCTTCCTGAAAGAGAAGGATTTGGTCTATTACAAAAGTTTAAAATTGTGTCATTATTGACATAATTCAATTACATTTTAATACTAATTCCAATACTACAAAAACTGCTCAAAGGCACTAACAGCTCTTAAAAAATCTTACTTCATTTGATTAATCAGAACGTCTACAGTTCCCAGACCACCAACAGCACAGTATTCCAGTAGGGGCTTCCCGTTAGTACACTGGCTTGTGCACGGGAAAGGATCAGCCAATTGCAATACAAACAGTGTAATTATTTCACCTCTTCTGAGAGGAGACATAATGGGTATGAAGGCACACATCAACAAGACAATCCAACAGTCCACCACTAATCAGCACAACACGTAAGGATAGCTTTATATCCTACCGACTTAAGCATCTGTTTATATCCTGTTTAACTATATTTGGACTAGGAAAAAACCCCAACAAGCTATGCATGACAAAACTGGGCCCTGGAAACTGCTACAAAAAAATCAGTAGTCAATAAGAAACACTGTAATCTAACTATATTATGATCCACATATTGGTCTTAAATACTCGAAGTAAAGTCTCTGCATCTAACAATGCCTACAATTAATTACTCTCAAAATAGCTTTAATCAATTTTATTTGTTCATTTAAACTTTTCATTGACAAAAGACAGATTTAATAATGGCATTCTTCTCAAAGGCAGTGACAAGTGGGTTTTAAATTTTCCTCTCCTATAGGCTACATTTGGAAAGGAATTCAAATTAGTGACATATTACTTTAAGCTTACACCCCTCAGATTCAAATCATCTGTATTAAGCTCCCCTGTGCTGTAGGTCTAGTTGCTACAGCACAAATGCATTGAAGTCAGCAGATCATTTACAAGGGAGACAACTTCAAGACAAAAAGATTTCTTCTGAAATAGCAAATAAATATTTTTAAATGCTAACAGCACAAATGTATGTCAATAGTAAGTGATTCTTTTCCTTTTCTATAAAGTTGGGGTGTGAAGGTTAATTTGGTATACTGACCCCTTGTTGCTGATTTGCTTGAAGAATCTCAGACACAGAAACTGCTAGACAAAGAGCCTGGTTCAAGTCTGTGTCATCATCTTTGAGGCCCAGCAAGCTGCTGCCAAAAAGACTGTGGTTGTCCTAACAAGGCAAGAAAAAAAAAAATGAACCGAAGCCATTGTCTTTATATGTGAAATTTTAAAATAAATCTATATCCACCAAGTCACAAACATTAAGCTCGACACATGCTTATCCTATCCACGTAGTAATCACAATTTTGGTCAACTGAAACTTTTTCTGAAAACCATGTCAATGTCTGAACTTCCATTAAAAACATACTTGTTCACCACTTTTACCATGCCAACATGATGCAGTACGCCTCTAGTATTTGTCTTTTGGTCGTTTGTCCACCCCCCCCCCAAAAAAAAATCTCACACACTTGTCTGCACAGATCAGAGAAAGCACATACAAGCCAAAGGCAATGGCTATCAAATACTTTTATTTCATGCATTCACCTAAGTCAGATAGGTTGAGTAAGGAAGAGATGTAAAAACAGTGGAGGTGATAACAGCTTTATCTCTAGAAAGCAACTTTTTCCTCTATTGCAAGAACAGCTAGGGCTGCTGTGCAGCCTATTACGATGCAGTTGTGTCAATATGGCAGTTTTGCTTCATTGGTTCCTACAAGAGACTGGTTTGCAAAACAAGGTCATCAGTAATAAAGTGAGAATATTACAGGGAAGCTTCTCTGTAAGATGCTTCACTTAACCTTCTTATCTTTCAAAGATCCTAAGAGTAAATACTAGCAGAGTAACAATATTAAAAAACTGTTAAAAAAAAAGTTAACGTTAGCAGGCACTTCAGCAGTCATCAAAAAGAAAAGAATTTCAAAATTACTGTTATTACCTTCCTGAAAGAAGCTGGAGTTTTGCTACAGTAGTATTGTGCCAAAGAGAAGAGATCTTCTATATCCTCTAAATCAAGATTAGCTGGTGATGTTTCTAAGAATTCTGAGACAGATAAACAACACAAGTGCAACACTATTTCAGACATAGAAATGAAGCAGCATACATATTTTCAGACCATAAATCCCCTTATTTTTAATAAGGCATAACATAATCTAGTTTATTGATTAAACATTAATATCGATCCACTCTCCAGATGGAAAGAGAAGATGCAGGAAATGCTCCTTATCCATAGGAAATTTGTGCTTTTTGCTAGAAGTTCAAACCTTCCATGCAAACTATTTTTTACCACACTCATACTTCTGTATAGTTTTAGTTTGCAGTTGCTATTCTAAGTCAGCTTCCTTTTCTAAAGAGGTCTGACCAAGAGTCCTCTAAAATCAGCACTTAATCAGTAGCACTGTAGTATGTCCAGGATGATACAACTGTGTAGTTCTGTAGTACATGGCGAAGACAAAAAATTCCAAGCACTCTCATTCTTAACTACTAGGGGATTAATTATATTGTATTATATATATGAAAAAAAAAATATAAAGGCAGGTGAAATATGGTCACCAAAAATTTAGTGTATTTTCAATAAAAATAGAAGAGGGTAAGGCAAGAACAATGAATTAGGCTCAAATCAAGTATACATGAAGATAATAACCCAGAAAATACAAGTGCAGTAGATTTAAAGAAGGATTTGAAAACTGCTGCTTCAGGTACTTCAAACTGAAGTATAAAACCAGGTGTGGGAGTACCAAAAGGAAACACAAGGAAAGAATGTTAAGGATAGGGCAAATGTGATGCAGCAAAGAACAGCAGGAAAGAAATTAATGGGTAAGGGGATTCATTAATGAAAAAAACCTCATTTAAATAAATTATTCAGTTATTTAGCAATTAAAATAATAATAAATGGGGATTACAGTATATGGTGAATATTTCACTAGCAGCTATGTAAGAGCAGTACTTACTTATCATTTCTTCTTTTTCTGATTCTTGTGCTAAGATAACGTCTCTGAAAACAGTAAAGTTACAGGCAGAGATTAAGTCAGTAAAACCAAAATGAAACAAATCTGGATTAAAACAGCGTCAGCAAAGAATGTTCCAAAGAATTGACTATACACTTACTTCGCATTGACAAGGATGATCAACATTAAGAAATAAATAAAGAATGGATCTGCTTGTTGTAGATATCCATCCCATATTGCCTGAGTGACTTCAGCTGAACAGTAATATGAGAAGAGGCTTCCAAGCTAAAAATTTGGAAAATAACATGAGGAAAAGCAGTAACGAGGAACAATCTTAACAGGATTAAATTTTTAAAAGAAATACAAAATACCTAAAAGAAAATGAACCCAACAAAATTATGGTCACACATACATCCACACTGTGAAGGAAAGGATGGTTCTACCCTTATATGTTTATGGAAACAGTGGATAACACTACAGATTATCTGTGAACAAATACACCTCGTGTGAAGGCAAATTTGGCTGTACACTGTCAGTATTGCTAATTCAACTGTAGATAATACAATCAAGCTGGAATACTGTTTAGTTCACAGACACTGCTAAATACCAATTATACCAACAAGAAATTCATAGGAGAATATATTTACTCAAATAGCATAGCAATTAGGACTTTGAAAGGATCCTCCAAACATAATTATTTTTATTTTTCACAGTAGAATTAAGCTAATTGAACATGGTTGCACATCAGTTTAACATCACTTAATTACTAAAACATTATGATGCTTTATGACTGAGTAATTAAACATTTGCAAGCAACAGAAAATTTTCATTACCATTTAAGAAACTCTTTGCCTTTTCCCATGTTCCCGCTTGCAAATACATCCTCTCTGATATGCAAAGTTCAAAGAGAATAAAAGGTAGGAACTTTTTCACACATGTCAGATAATATTTACAATAACACCTAACTCAAATGCATACCAGCTGACTTCACTTGGGTCTTTACTGAACTTGCTGATGCATACAAATTCTGTATTAACAGAGCTACAGCCTTCAGAAGTTCAGTATCTGTTTTAAAACAATATCATGGGGTATTTCAACACTTCCAAGTATAGTTTTTTAGCAAAAGAGATGATGATCAATTCTGACTCAATTGCAACCAAAGACAAAATGTTTGTGAACAAAATAGTGACAGGCCTCTGTAGGTTGCTCATATATTCTACATGTGAGTAATACCTCTATAAAGAAGATTTTTTTACAGATAAAACAAGGAATTTTACTGTAATACCATAATAAAAAATGAGGCTTAAGATTTTTTTTCCTGAAATTGCACAGCAGAAAGCATAGCATTGAGGACTGGCAGCTACACTAGCTCACTTCCCTATCACCTTTCAGAGGGAAATTTTTTTTTCTTAATTAAGCACTGAAATTTTAATAAACAGCTTCAAAGAACTTCATTTACTAGGGAAAATTCTATTAAAATGGAGGCTGAGTAGTAAAAAACCCCAAAAACCAAAAAAAACCCTGATACCTCTTTTGAGTGCTCATGGCTGGCAAAAAGCAGATTTTGAGAATATAAAAATTCTTCCTGGACACATTTTTAAACTAAAATTGGAAGCAGCCTTAAAAAACCCCAACAAACACAGACTTCACAGTTTAATAATTAATTTCAGTCTTCTGTAACAGAAAGTTCACAGAGTTGAAAAAAATTTTACAAAGCCAATGGGCATGAAAAAACCAGCCTAGAAAAGTTAATGTGTCGAAGTCCTCTTTATTAAATTACAGACTTTGCATGTGAAAGCACATAATTATTTTGTAGTAGCACGGAAACATGAAAATTCTGCTACTTTATACAGTAGTACTGCTACACAAACTATAGAAAAATGACTGAGGTAAGCATCTTTAGAACTACCCTCAACTTGAGGAAGTTTTGAAGAGGAAATGACTAATGTTTCAAGAGTTGTAAAACACACCTGCCTACATTCTAATAGACATAAATATATCTGTTAGCATGAAGGTTTTTTAAAAAAAGTCAAAATATGAATTGTTTTAAAGACATGTTAGACTGATGTTTCTCCATAACTTCAACCATGCAGTTGCTCACTATCAAAACTAATGTCAGGGCTCCTTTCTTTCTGAGTATGTCAGCTGCTCTCTTACTTCAAGAAGTTCTTATTCTCACTTATTTCAAGAAGTTCCTGACATCAGTGACTCAATTAACACCCAGTACACTAAATATGCGATGTTAACAAGACCTCATGCCTTATGTTAAACAAAAAGCCCACACTAACTTAAAACATGCAATTTATTTCAATATATGCAGTTCTAATTGCTTGCACTACTCTTGCATAGACTGGCAACATGTACTTAAATTTTAACAGAAATTTATTTTTCATTATGTTTCCCTACTTTCACTTTATTACCCAGTTGAGCGCATATGAGTCTGGAGTCATCTTCTTGGTATCAAGAAAGGAGCAAAGTTCAGGCTCATGGTACTGAAGAAGCAGTCTAAATAGATGAAATGGTCGTCCCTTCATAAAACAATCCCTAAAAGGTAGCAGTGAAAGTAGTCACAAACTCCTCTGTAATACTGCAGTTTTCAGACTCAGAGTAGCAATTCTTTATTATCTCTGATTACTGAACTTCCTGTTTACTGTTCTTTTAATTCACAGGGACTGATCATGAAGTCAATTTACCTCAGAAGTTAAAACCAACAAAACCAAACCAATAAAACCCACACAAACACTGAAAACTGCACTATATTAGCAAGGCAGCAGATGGAATGAAATACTGCCAATACCTGACAGATTATATAATACAGAAGTATTTAAAACAGAACTAAATATCAAAACAAGGCAAGCATAGTACCAATGTTGTTAAGAGAATAATAAAATTTTAGAATAATTCTAATGAATGGATTAAAAAAATAGAATTAACTCATATTTTGTTGGGATGAAATCCACAATAAAGATATCATTATAGTTACAAAACTATGAATAAAAATATGAATAAAAAGTGTATGATGTAAAAATCAAACATAGCAAGAAGTTAAAAACATAACTTTTATCAAAATAGCAATGGTGGTCCACCAGTCAGATGTCAAACTGAGACCAAAATGACCCAAGCGGAGATTTGCAGGTCTGCTGTAATTTGCCTCTCTCTGTGTTTCATTTTTACATTAAAGATTAAAAAAGAAGAGGAAGCAGTGTGCACCTCATTGAAACACCACCTAGATTCCTACAGAGAAACTCCAGCAGCAGATACTCTGAAAGCACCCAAGTTATGTGACCACAATGCCACTGTGCATCTCAGACCAGAAATGGACACAGGCTGAGTCAAGTGACAGGAGCAGTAAACGCTTCCTGCCACAACACCAAACTGGCACTTTCCACGTTATGGCACACACCCATCAGCTGGGCTGGAATCTCCTCTCCAGGGAATAAGACTAAGACCTTTAATTACAGACTATCTATACATTATTTCTCAAGGTCTTAATCAGAAGACTCTACAGCCTTGCTGAGGCATCATGGTGCTCCAACATAAATAGAAACTTATTTTAGTGAGAGCACCTACACAACAGCATGAAAAGCTCCCATTTAATATTTTTTATTAAAAAATTGAAAATATCTAGCAACTTTTTAAAAGTTTTCAGCCTCAACTCAGTAAAATATAGGGAAAGCATAAACTGCTTCTAAAGAGATTTTGAGACTTAATTTGTGTTTATGAATTACTGGTTATGAAGATATATATATATTTTAGATATCAAAAATGGAAAAAGCACTTTCACATAACACATGTGGATTAGTTACTAAGCAAGTAAGTATTTTTGGTATTGCATTAAATGGCAGTTGTTCTTTAAAAGACACATTGAGTCTATATCAGTGACATGCTAACTCTTTACATCTTAAACCAACTCAACCATCTACTGCATTTCAAGCCAACAGGTACTGAAAGATTGTTCATTTTATTATCAAGTGATGCAACCTGACCACTTTGCTACAAACAGTATCCAACGCCAACATGCATATCCTTTCAGAAACTACTTTTAATGACAAAAATAGCACAGCAGCAAAATAAAGTTTTACCTTGGGATGAATTTATTCATGATAGCATAAAAGCAGTTGTACAAATCACTGCGGGGCAAATGAAGGTGCACCAGAGGTTTGAGTAGATGAATCCAGCCGAGGCATGAACTGTATTTAACATTGCGTGATTTACAATAAAATGTAATAACAGACTCAATATCCAAAATTAGTACTGTCTTCTCCTCTTCTGGCACCAACAACTGGTCTGAAATAGGCAAAGCAATATAAACTGTATTAATGGTTTTTCAAAGAAATTGAATGAGATTATTTCATGGCACAATTGCACCAATTCAGGGAGAGAAAACAACAAAAACAGATAAAAAACTGGCAGTTTGGATTAAATGCTTACAGAAAGGCCTTCAAAAAGGTATCAAAATACAAGTGATTTTACAACCCAGTAGGATAAGGCATTTAAATATCATTTAAATACCATAACAACAGGATTAAAGAAGTTTGGGTTTTTCAGGATCTATATGAAACAAAGATGTAGATTCTTTTAATGCACAGAATACCCCTCTTCTACTCCTATTTGATGTGCTCAGCACACAACTTATGCTCAACCCTACAATAAATTCATTTAAATTTCAACACAGATCAACCCACAATGCATACCTTCAATTTCTCAAAAGCCCACTGACATACAAATTCCTCAAGTCTGAGATCAGCAAGGTTTACAGACTTATAAATCACATTTTGTCCAGGATGGGGGAGAGATACCTACATACTACATTAATGCAGTGGCAGTAAATTTCTAGCAAACATCTTTCCCCCTCAGTCACAAGATGTCCATCAGTCTCACTACTGTATTTCTTTTCATTAGAGAAGTCTTTAATACTTTCATATCAAAGCCAGTCCACATTTGGCATTTCCTTCCCTCCAGCTCTCAGGAAAATAATGAGTACTAATTGGGACGTTTTGCCATCTTCCTGAAAAGATCCTATGATTAAATAACACAGTGGAAATTCTGCTCCCATTCCTCTCCTTTACAGGACAGAGAGAGAAAGAAAATAAGCCCTGCTGGATCCTAGACGTAGAAACTGTGGAATTGCATTTAAGAAATGGTAGGGATGTATGCAGCAACTTCATTCTCTACCTTAGCTGTCAACCATGCAAGAACAAATAAAAGTGTGATGGGTAATAAAAGAGAAGATTCTCTTACTGATGTCATAAGAAATATCCTAATCTGTGATTTGGCACTGACTCCATCAACTGATCACTGATACTAGTGATGCTGCATGGTGTCAGGGATGGCGGTTTTTGTGACGAGCTGCCAAACAGATCCTGAGGCAGCTTCTTAAAGACATGCTGGAGGAGTATTTTCTGTGTCCTGGCAGCATCTTGCTTTCACAAACACAACCTTTCATTTGCTCTGAAAATGCTATTAAAAATACCTTTCTTTAAAATAGTCTTTAAAGTCCAAAATGTTTAATATATTTTTTCCCTTAAATGTTATATGCATTTTAGTGTTACATCAGCTTTTCAGATCAAGAACCAGTCATTACACAACTAAAAACCTGAAGGATACTATACAAAGAATGTGTGCTTTAAAAGATGAAGCTTGGAAAACAATTACAACTTTTTCAACTCATTAAGCTTTCTGACCAGGCAAACTATAATGTACGAGCTAATAATTTAAACTTCCATGATGTCACCCATCCCAGGGTAGGAGTACAGGTAAGTACTGTTTCCTTACAATTTCTTACTGATTTTTCTCTGCTGTCTCATCTTCCTCCTCAAGCTTCCTCCAAAATGTAAACATCATCCAGGTTATTTAATTCAAATAACAAAGTCCTAAGACAACTGAGAATGCAGAAGCTTTCACACAGATGATCAAAATGTAATTGAACTTACCAACTAGCTCTTGGCAATCCTTACGAATTATACTCTGTTCTGGTAGGTCTAAAGAGCCATCCCAGGATGCCAGGCTGTCTCCCTTTCCTACGACATTAAGTGCAATCTGCAAGCAAAACCAGAAAGTCCTCCAAACATTTTAGTGTCTTTCTGTAGTTACCCAATTACTGAACTCAGTAATTTAACTAAATAAAGAGAACTACTCTAAAACGGAATTGACATACATGCATACTAAAATTCCAGTAGTACATCTCTTCTGCAGAGATGCTTGGTAATTAAATAATTTACCTCAAATCAAACACAACTTCAAGTGCTTCCTGATTCTTGATTTAAGCTCACATTTACCTTCCAGACTTTGGCCCTCAGATCAGCAGGCAATTGCCTTCCTTGAATGATGTTTCTCACAGTTTCAAGATCACAGCCTCCTTCTTCTAGAGCGTCTGCAAGATTTTTTATCCTAAAATAATTATATGTAATGTTAAAAATCAATTATAAAAGTTTTTTCAATGTTTATCTATGAAATAGATTTAGACTGAAGGCTACTGTCAGGCAAATTCCACACATACGTAAAGGTATATTATAAGACAACTTGGCAATTACTAAAAATAAATACTTGCAAAATGTTATTAATTCCTTTATTTTTAAGGCTGTTCATTCAACTTCTACTTCCATTCAATGTACATACCAGAAAAAGAGTTCAGGTTTTTGTTTTCATTAAGTGACAATGTTGCAAAATGCATCAGAAAAATGCAGATTTAGTTGCAGTTTACAGCCTACAGCAACTTTCCACTTCAGCAAAATTTTCACACACACACACAAAGTAAGCACTAGACCTAAATTAGATGGTAGAGTTATTTTAAAAAAAGTATTAGATGACCTAGAAAACAGAACACTTGTTTCAAAGGTTTAGAACAATCAGCTTTTAACCTCATCTTTCCCTGAAATGGGAAAGGAGCTTTTAGTCAAACTCAGATTTATTTAACTACCAAGTTCCAGTATTCTGAGTGTGGACATACGCATAAGACTGAATTGAAACATACAAAAATGTTAATAATAGTGTAGAGAGTAGCAAAATGCACACATTCACAAGACAGTCAAACAGTAATGACAGTTGCCATAGTAAGACAACAGAACTTCACAAGCATTATAGATAAGAAGGTATGCATTCAGAAATTATTACTTTACAATCTCTCTGATAGCTTCTGCAGACTGTTTCAATGTTTCCATGCTGTCAATAGTAAGAGAACCACATCTGATGGTTTCAGGAATTTCAGTATCATATGGCAGAGCAGTGGCAAAACACCAGGTTCACTGGAAAAATAGCAATGACTGTGATACATAGGTCCCATAGGCAAAACTTCTCCCCTTCTATATCCTCTTAACTCTTCTAGCTCTGACATATGCCTTAAGAAAAGCTTTGCTTCATATACCTGATGACTTACACACATCCAGGAGGTTTAGACTCAGAGCAAAACACAGAACATGACTGTTTATCCAGGACAGCACAAAGATACATTCCTTGTGAATAACACATCTATTTATAAACATGGAGTAACAGATGTTAAAGTGTTATCAGTATAATTCTCAGTTACTCCACGTTGCATACTATGTAATCAATTCAAATACCCACACAAAAAGAATGTCAGCTGTTGAACTCTTGTCTACTTCTCGAATTTGCATTTATCCACAACTGACTCTATGATATAAAGGTTCACAAGTTTGGTCTCCTGAAAACTTGAGACACACATTTCTGATTTTCTAAATACCATCCTTTTGGAAAACCAGATTAAAATCTCACCCCTGTAAGAATGTATGCAGATATTTAGAAGTAAGCAACAAGCTAGCCTTACTCATAGACTTCTCAAGGTATTTACAAGTTTGAAGAGCAAGTCTTTTCCTTACACTCTACCAGCCAGTTTCTTTGTTAGTACTTTTTGCTACAACTTTAAATCCTATTTCAAATAAACACTGGGGCATAACTAGCTGTCTGCTTCCTTCAAGTAATTTTGCAAATTTGGATGAAAGAAAGCACAGTTTACAAAGAGACTGACTTGCCTTTTTTTCTTACATTTTTAGTATTAAAAAACCCCAAAAAACTAATATACGTGAAAAAACACTTTAAAACACATCTACACTAAGTAGAAAATCACCTGGCAAAGAATGTTTCACAGATCCACAAATCCCAACTCTACTAGTTAGTAGCACCCAATATTCACAGCTTTAAAAGCTGTGCATGTGTTCACATCAACTTCAAGACGTTATCTGCAAATGTGGGCTTCCGCTGCTTGATAATATATTACCATTTGCAAAAACTCCTTCCAAGTACTGTCATCCACACTTTGTACACTATAAAGATGACAGGCAAATACTAGTTGTACTATTTCACCTTAAGAAGCAAGAAACTGACATGCCCATCTGCCACATGGAGTTAAATGAAATAACAGCAGGGGAAAAGACGCATTGTTCTATTGTGACTCAATTAGCTACTCTTCTCCTCCATCAACTTCCAAGATTGCTCACAGACAAGTAAGGACTTTTCAAAGACTAAGGAAATTCTTTTTTAATAGATAATTTCTTCAGACTAACTTGCAAAGTATGAAAATGATTTTAGTACTTTAACACGTCCACTGGCTATGTTTTACCTTATTTCAGTCAGTGTTGTTCTATAAATATTCCAGTAAAGCGCTAGCAATCTGGATCCTTGTCTTCCATGAACGAAGATCAGCTAGGAAGTCTTCTGTTCACATGGACAACTATTACACTAACTCTGAAAAGAATGCAGCACTTCTCCCTATTGGCAAACTCCTCCAGACCTGAACATCCGTACTTTCTGCCCTACCATGGCTTCACTCCCTATTTCTAGATACTATTCAAAATCTTGGCTACGTGTTTAGAATTCCAGGCTCCACCCCAAGCCATGGCATGAAAGGTTAATTTCCACACAACATACTATTCTAATGCACATAATGCACAATGTTTCTGTCAGTGTATCTGGAGTAAATTTTCCATACTTACAGAAGGATCTCTGAAATTCATATCAGTCTGATGATACAGTATCATTGCTAACTATGTTCACAGATATTAAACAGGACTTTTTAAACTAAAACACGTCAGATGTGAGAGAAAGCTGAAGGTAAGGGAAACTGATCAACTGTTGGGGATTCAGCCTAACCCTAATTTTTTTTTTTTTTAAAGTATTACTTTGTGACTGAGGTACTTGGCAATACTTATAAATACTTACGAAGAGATTAAAAATGCGGGGATGTGAACAGCAGGGAAAAGATAATAGTAAGAGGTCAATTAACTACATACAATATTAAGGGTACTACAATCCATTTTACGCTTTTATATAATCTATTTACTCTGGTTCCTATTTTTAATTTAGGGTTTTCCTGACTACTGGGAAAAAGCCTCAGCAAGAGTTATAATAAACTGAAATTAATGAGTGCTTGTTCTCTATTGAAAGCAAACAAAAATCAATCCCTCACATTTACTTCAAAATATCCATTGTATTCAGAACACCCTTGAATCTCCCCCCTGCCTCACAGTGGAATTTTGGAGAAAAACAATTCCCTGATATTTTGACCTCTATTTTTTCCTCAAGTGTGTTAATTTCATGCTTAACTGGAAAGGATTTTTTCGTTTGTGTGCATTCAGAAGAAATACCATGGCTGCAAGCACTAATAAGCCACATTCTGAGCATGGAAAAAGTGTATGTGAACCAGATTTGTCATCCTGTTGTCTTAAGCAGTTGGAGTGTATTTTGGGACCCATAAGATGGATTATTCCAATGCAAAGTTAAATGCACAGGAACAATTCCATCTGTGGTTACAGTTATATTTAGTTAGTTCCGGTCTTAACTCTCAAAGTATAGATCTTACAATAAAAATTACTACTTGATCAAGTTCCCTAAAGCTTGAGCATTAATCCTCCAGAAAAAGGTTGGTTTTGCTCATTTTTAAATCAAACCTGACAAACTTCCTGTACATGCTGAAATAAAAGTTGATCATTTCATCTTTCAGAGTCTGGGGTTGTGATGATGTTGTTTGGGGTTTTTTTAATTGTATTGTACAGTGGCAGAATTTCCTGGGTTTTGTTGAACAAAGCACCAAGCAGTCACTACAGATCTTGAGGCGTTTAACTCATAATTAGTTTGTGACACTTTCCCCCCCCTCTGTCTCCCAGTCACTTACATCAGCACTTCATGTCAAGTGAACACAGGAAAAACAAAAAAGGCATTTTGTTAGTAAGCACATCCAGATCCTACATACTCAAGGTGTTGTGACAGTTTCTGAACACAAAATTACATCTGCCTTTCAATCACTCCTAAGGAAGTGAATAGAGGATATGGAATCAGCACTGCCAGTTTTGCTCTCAGTAGAGCTCAAATGCACATAAGTATCATTTTGTTTGGGTTTTCTTTTAACCTTGAAATCCTATATACTTCAAAATATAATAATGTAACAATTTACATCAAAAAACTCTTTCAAAAGATATATATTATGGTTAGAAAAACAATTGTTCACAGCACTGGGATATGAATACAAAACAACAGTTTAAAGCAATAAATGAAAAAGAAACTATTTCACTGAAACTGGTTTAAAAAAACCCCAAACCAAAACACAACAAAACCAAAAAGCCATGTGAGGTTCCTAAATAAATAATACAACTTTATGTTATTCACAGCACACAGCTCTAGTAACAAGACGTATTCTCAAATATTAAGGTAGTAACAAGATGTATTCTCAAATATTAAGGTTGTATTTAAGCATAAACTTTTTGAATTGTTCTAATAAACATTTAAAATATCTCTTCTAACAAACGCCTTCAAGTCTGCTTTTTCTAGTACTACCAGCATATCAAATTTACTATAGTGTTGAAGCTGCCAGTCAGAATATCAACAATGTAGGCTGTGTCTTGAAATATGTCTGGACACCATACACATCCTCATCCTTACAATATTCTTTCAACATTAGTAATGAAAAAGGTTTGAAGCATTTTTTTCAGAGATATTTCAACATGGTTCTTATTCAATGTCCAGGGTTATATTTCAAAGTGTCAAGACAACACCATCAATGAGTCCATCCTCAGCTTTGTAATTACGTGTCTCAACAGTCAAATCTGTATTTAAAAATTATGCTTATACAACACCGTACTTATAGAAAGAGCTTCATTAATTCTGAATCTGCAACTAAAAGCAAAAAAAAAAAAAAAAAGGGCTAAAAAACTACTCAATTTAAATTTCATTTTCTACTAAGTGACAGTAAGTTGTTTTATCCAAGAGCTGTGTTTGTAGAATGAACCCAGACAAAGAACAGATTCCAGCTACACCTGTATGTGTCTTTTGGCTCCTTTGCAGTGAGATAACTAAGCACAGAGAAGGCTAAGCATAGTTTGCAAGAAACTTTGAATGTCACAAAACGTCAGATTGGAAAGGATCATAAAAAGCAGGTCTGTAAAGTAATTTCTTGAGAAGCATATACGTGGAAAGGACAAAGAGCAATGGTGTGGCACAGAGCCACAGAAAGAAATCACATGCAATGCAGAAGCACAACAACAAAAACAAAGTGAAGATGCCATGAGTGGAGATGCTGGGTGCAGTAAGAATAGCTTCAGTGTTTAAACACAATGTTTGTTTAAGTCTCTGCAATCTTAAGTGAATACACATGCAACAGATACTAAAACCGCATCACTGTTACCATCAAAACGATCCTAAACACGCTCCAGAAATAGTCTCTATTCTTGTCCTAGAGGTTCAATGTAAAATCCATTATAAGTAATAGCTGCACTAGAGGAGGGCGGTGAGCAAAATCATTCAGAGCACAAGACAGGGACCGACCGCTGTCACCTGTGCCTGAGAGGGGAAGCTGAACTGAACAAAGCGCCTGCACTCGGGGCAGGCTGCTGGAGCGGCTCCTGCCAAAGCCGTCATGTCAGAGCGGGGCAGGCCGGGCAGGGCGGGGGGTCTGTGTGCTGTCCGGACGGGGCCCTTCCCCTCGCCCGCCTGCCGGGGCTGCCGTGACCCCCTCACACACCGAGCGGGGTCCCGGGCAGCGCGGCCGAGGGTCCCGGCCCCCCTCGCCTCCTGCCCCTGGAGGGAGGGACAGAGACAGAGGGAGGGAAGGGAGCGGGAGGAAGGCACCGACACCCCCGTCACTCACCAGCTGCTCGGCGGCGGCGGCGCCTCTTCCCCTTCCGCCATCGCTGTTGACGTGCCCGCCGCCCGGCCGTAAAGCGCGGCCGGCAGGGGCGGGGCTCACCCGCACCCGCACCCGCACCCGCACCCGCACCGCCTCCCAGCGCCGGCCCCCGCCCGGCCCGGCCCCGCCTCCCGGGGCCGACGGGGCCGGGCACCGCAGGGGGAGTCGGACACTGGAGGGGGAGGCCGTGTCGGGGCGGCCCTCGGGACAGGGGCCCCCTCCCGGGACAGGGGCCCCTCGGCGCCCCTGAGCCCCAAGGGCTCGAAGGCTTTGGGGCTGCTGTGCCTTGTGCAGGCCTGACCGCTGAGCGGCTCCCCCCGCGCGGTGCCACGGGCTGTACTCGGGGGGAAGACTCGCAAGTTTAACGCAGAGCCGCGTTGGTGAAGGTGCGAAATCACCATTAGCGACACACCCGCTCTGCCGAGCTCGGTCCTTGCCCATCTGCACCCTCACAGGGGGAACCATCCAAACCGGGGGAAGTTGGGAAAACCACTGCAGCGGCTTCCAGGGGGCAACAGTGCCGCCCCACGATGAATAAACACCAGCCCTCGCTCCGGCGGGGTCCGCCCGCACGGGGGGACTCGGGGTGTGCTCCGGGGGCGGCTCCTCTGGGAGGGGACACGGCTCCCGAGGGAGGGGACAGGGCTGCCCGGGAGCCCTGGCGGGCGCGCCCAGGGAACACGCATTCTCTCCTTCCCTGTTCCCCAGGGAAGAGCACACGAACGACCCCGCCAAGAGCGTGTGCGTTCTGCGAGCACCGGGCCGGGCTGAGGCAACTAAAGCGAGCGCTGTGAAGGCGAGGGCAACACTTCTAACTCCTTTCCTCTCTTTTTCCCTCGTTTCTTTTACCTTACCCACACCGGGCCCATCAGCCGCCCCGCCCCGCCGATTGTGGGAGCGCCGCCCGTGCCGCGCCCTCAGCCCCGCCCCGCCCTGGGCTGTGCGCAGTGCGCAGGCGCGGCGGCGGTGTCGGGATCGGGATCGGACCGGGATCAGGATGGGGGACACGCTGGAGGAGCCGTGGTGGGACACCCCGCCCGGGACCC
>JAWWEW010000001.1:16624451-16637950 GCA_035583185.1 Anabacerthia variegaticeps | reverse complement strand
GCCGCGCCCTCAGCCCCGCCCCGCCCTGGGCTGTGCGCAGTGCGCAGGCGCGGCGGCGGTGTCGGGATCGGGATCGGGATCGGGATCGGGATCGGGATCGGACCGGGATCAGGATGGGGGACACGCTGGAGGAGCCGTGGTGGGACACCCCGCCCGGGACCCGCGGCGCCCCAGGTACTGCCCGCGCTGCCCCGGGGCAGCTCTGCTCCCCGCCGGCGTCCCCGCCGCCCGCTCCGACAGCCTCGCTTGGCGTTCTGCGGGGGTTTCCCTCCTTTTTCCCACTTCTCCCCTCCCTCCAGCCCCCCGCCTTCCCCTTCTCCGCTTTGCGTTCCCCTGTGCAAGTTTTCCCCTCCCGCCGTCCCCGCTCGCAGGCGGGTCCCCCGCGGGCAGTCCATGTGCGATCCCTGCCCCTGGAGCCGGGATGGGAGAGCATCGCTGCCTGGGGAACACCGGGAACACGCTGCACACTGGCATTCGAGCGAGGAGTGAACCCGGGGAAAACCCCGTGCCTTCAGTTCAGAGCTGGCCCCCTAAACCCTATGTTGCTTCCAAACCGAGTTTATCTTTTTGCATAATGCATGACCCCTTCCAGCTCAGAGTATTCTGTGCTCATTGCTGTTACCCATGTGAACTTACAGCCCTGGAAGGCCTTGGAAGCAGGTGATCCATAGCAGAGCCTTTGGAGGGAAGGATACCTGTGGCACTTGAAAAGCATCACCCACGTGCTCGCTGGAGTGTGTCACATCACCCTTGCCATGTGTTGCTGTGAAGGGGCGGGACTGAAACAGCTTTTCTCCACCCATTGCTCTTTAGAGTTTGGTACTCTGATTTGTCTCAGTTTTCTGGTGGCTACAATGTCTGTTTCCTATACTTGTCTTTTTTCAAGGTGTCTTGCAACCACAGGCTGTGAAGTGCTTTATATGTAATGTTGAGGTTAAGAATGGAAATTTAGGTAGCTAAAATGACTTCAGGCTTTTTAGTGCCCTATTTCATTGATTATTTTTTTTTAAATTTATTTTTAATACAGTATTGGTAAGAGTTGACAGTTATTGCGAGCTACCTGCACCTCTGGGAAGAAGACTCCACATCTCTGAGTTCTTGGTAATTGTTGCTTATTTCTTGTGAAAAGGTACTTGAAGAATAGTTGGAGATGAAGCAATATAAAAATCGTATGTATGTAATAAAGAGATATCACAAGCCCTAATAAGGCTTCTGGGCATTCCGTTTTTGTTCTTAGTCTCGTGTAGGTTCCTTAAGCAGTTCCAGTTCCCATGATGAATGCTCTTCATTAGGAATTTTTCTTAAGAGTCTACCTACCTGCACATTCTGCCAACCACAACTTTCATTTGGGGAAGGTGATTAGCTGATTGTTATAATGTTGGCAGCTTTGCTTTAGAAACTGGGTACAGAGCAGGACTCTGGTGATAAACTTTTGACATGATGGATAAACCATCTGACTTTGAGGTGAGAGTGTGAATTATAACTCTTCCAGTTGTGTAAGGCTTTTTGGGATTTTTGCAACTACATTTTTGAGCTACTGAAATAATTCAGGTGGAAAGTAACCTCTGGAGGTGTCTAATCCAGCTCTGTATACTTTACTCCAAGAATATTCTTTGAATGTGTTAAGAGTAATGATTACAGGTGAGTGTTGTGCAAACCATGTAGCCCACCTTCAGTAAACTTGTTGGCAAGTTCTTTTTGTGGAGCCTGTTGTTGTATTGAGACAAGCCGTCAGTAAAGTAAGAATGTCTGTTGCTTTTATTTTGTGTAGCAATTTTTCACATAAAACGTAAAATCAAAGGCTAGTTTGTACTGTATATTATGAACAGTGTAAAATGCATTGAAGTCATTTGGCATGAAAGAGGAAATCAGGGGTTACAATGTACGATATAAGCAGCAATACAAGAAAATTAGTGAGCACCTTTTACAGACTTGATCAGTTTTATTTCTGTGAAACATCAAGTTTCGTTAAAAAAAAATTTACTCTTCAACTTCATTTTATGACCTGTTTTAAAATAGGATCTCTACCACAATGTAATTGCACAGCAGAATTCAAAATGTACTTTTTAAATACTGATCTTTTGCCAGATCCTTTAGCCCTAGAATAAATTCTGGCCAACAGAACATCCTTCCTAATAACTCGGCCCTTGAAAGTGCCTTAGATTCTAGCAACTTGTAGTTAGAAAAGGCTGCTTTTAAGGTGAGTATGAACATCTTTCATACACTTCACTTAAAGAGTATGAAGACACAATATACATATAAATATATATCTTAGTGTATGGATATACAAGTAATTCTAAATTTGCTTTTGGCCACATTGGAGATCATCATTTTAGAATCCGTATTACAGATTAAAGGTAGTTGCTCTCACTTTGAGACATGAAAGTTTACCCTGCTGCAGATGGTTTATAGATGTAAAACCCCCCTGACAAGGTGCAAGAAAAAAACCCTGAAGGAACTACCCGTCTGTTTACCTTGTCACATGAAACAAACTAAAGAACCTTGCCCAGTAACTTCATCAAATGTTTAACTTTGAGAGGAGAAGTGTGGAGAGAGTGGTTAGGGATTATTCTCTGCTTAGCACTTTAGTTGGGTGTTACACATGTCCTATGTCATGCAACTGCAGGACTTCCTTACCTCCCTTTTTCCAGATCATGTCACAACTCTGTCCAGTCTTTAGCATCATTCTTATGTTGCATTCAGAATTATAAGGGAGAGGATAGGGAATACTGAGGAGTTTGTTTTGTACTGGTGAAGGACACCAACTTTTTCCTCTTCTCTTCACAAACAGAAAGAACACTTCTCACAGCATTATAAATGTCTGTGTCTTGCCTGTAGCCAGCATGCCACATCTCCCAGGCAGTTTGAGGGAGAGGGATGGACCTCTATTTGCCAGAAATTCTTCCAGTTTCCTTCTGATGTGTTACCACTCCTTGTCTTTCATTCTCCATGCTTTCTTTATCTTCCTTAATCCTCTAGGAGTGTGGTATCCCTGTTTGTCAGTTTTAGATCCTTAAGTAAGAGTCTATGTGGGCCATGTCCCTCATGGGTAGAAATTGATCATGTCATCACAAGACAGGAGAAAAAGGCAGAAACTTGTATGTCAACAGTACAAATAGGTGAGAATTATAATATGGGACTATGGAGGATGATTTGGCAGTGTTTTTTGGGCTCTAAAGCAAAGGATGCTATTGCCGGAATTGATTTCCCAGAGGTTTTCTTTTCTTTCAATAGACTGGCTATAAAGAGTGCCAGGTAGCATCAATTTGTAATGTATGATCTGCAGCTACTGAGAAGCAGTGTGTTCAAAGTGGTGCATTCAGTGGCAGCGCTGGTGCTTGACTGGAACTGAGATCTGTTGGTGGGCCTGCATATGGAGAGGTTTGCATCTTTGGGGTTTTTTGGCTCATCAGTGAGTTGCTGTCCCTTCTGATTGAATTTGGTCATGTATTTGAAGATCTCTCTGATAAGCATGCCAAGTTGACAGCAGTTTTTTGAAATCTGTGTCTCTTCACATTTATATATGCTCAGTTCTGCAAATTTGGATCTGAGCATACATGGCATGGACTCTTGAACTGTAGCTGCAGATTTAATCAATAAAATTGGAAGCCTTTATTATGGAAAAGGAATTTTTTAATGCCTGCATTTTAACACAGGTGTGTCTTGTACAACACAAGCTGAAAAAATTTTTTGATAGACTGATCTTTCTAATCTTCCTTTTTTAAGTACTTCTAGAGAATTTCTCGTGAAGCTGCTGAGGGCAGCATAGGTTTCTTACAGCTTTGCAAAAGTAGTAATGCAGCAGTGCTAATGTGTTGTACTGTCTCAGTGATGAAGTTAAACTTTTAGCTGTGAAATAAAAGGGAAAATTCGGGTAACTGAATTCACCAGAATCTTTCCTTGCTTCAGCAAAAGGATCACAGTTCTGGCTATGGCACTGTGATCATCACCAGCTCTTGCTTTACTTAGGAATTAGGATTTGGCAGTTCTTAAAGAAACACCTATGCGAAAGGAGTTTTCCCAGGAATTATCTGTTGAGCCGTTTAAACTGTTGGAATGCACTCTGTTAGGGGAAGAAAAATGAGTGAGACATTAATACCAGAGAAGTAATTTTTATATTCTAAAACAGCAACTCATGTTGGTATTACGCGATTCCTGTGGGGGGTTCCTTGCAATAATAGTATTTTATTAGTTTTAACTTGCTATGGAACAGTGAGAAATTTTCTTATCAGAGCAACAATTGCTGTTTTTCAGAAAATTGAAAACAATGGACATGGAGTTTCTTCTAAAGTTTTTTTTGTTGTTGCTGTTTGTTTTTTTTTTAAGTTGGTTGGGTTTTTTGTGTGCATTGGCTGAAAGGGAACTTTCAGTGAATTTTAAGTCTTTTTAAAGCAAAAAGGCAAATTCTCCCATGGGTGAACTAGAACTGCTTGTGCAAAGAGTTAGTTTAGTTAAAAAAACAAAACCAACTCCTTCACTAGGAACACAGTTATGTATTTTACTTGAATGTGAGTATTTAAAAGGAAGGGCAAAATTGTGAAGGAATTCAAGAGCAAAATTGCACTTCTGTGCAAGTCGCAACGTTCTGTTAAGCTCGATACTAATTTTGATGAGTTCCAAAATACTGTTTAAGTGAACTGAAATCTATATAACTGTAGTCCAGATGGTGAAAGCTTATACAGCTAATGCAAGCAATATCCATCTGGCTTCTTGCATCTGTTTTCCTAGTATAACATCTTCATGAATTCGAGTGGAGATAATCACACTAGTTAACTCATTGATGAGAGAATTTGTCTTGAAATCATGCTTTTAAAGAGATGCTTGGCACAACAAGGAGCTCTGCATTTCTCTAAGTTCAGTGCATTATATGAGAGCAGATTTCTCCATGCCTCTCTTCATTCTGTCTTTACTACTGAACATATGATACTGGAATAGTTCTTGACTAGACCAACTCTGAAAACAAAACAACACCTCCTGCAACCCGTCTTGAAGTGACTGACCACATTTTTATAAATCTACTGAGACAAACTTACTATTCTTATTTATGGAGCACGTCAAAGGTGAATTTATAGTAGAAACTTATTTGTGGCTCGTGTACCTCTGTACTGTGGGTGCCAAAATCTGGAATTGCACCAGAAAAAAAGGGAGCAGAGCTTGGTCCCTGCAGACATGCAGGACTATCTTTGGCTGCTAAGAGTTTGGCTATCTCCTGATGTCCTGTGAGTGGTGACCATAGACATGCTGACTGTGTAGATGGTTTCACGTTTTTCCCCAGTGGAAACAACTGCTGTTGAGATTCAGGTTGCTTAAATCCATTTTAATGTCATAGATCATAGAAAATGATTTACCTTCTTCCTCCACTTTGAAGGCAGGTTTTAGACACAGTCCTTATAATGCGTATCTTTCCAGAAGTGCCTTCTTGGAGTGGTTTGTTGAGATGTCCGTCAGGAATTTTGACAGGTGCTTTGGCTGTGCTCATAGGCTTTGGTTTGGGGATCCGAGTTGGAATTGAGCGACGGAAGGCATTAGTAATCTTGAAATAGACCAAAAAAATAAGCAATGCGTTAGGGAGGAGAAGCAAACTGTGTATTTATCTTGTTAATGCCTTTTCCACTTTGTAAATCTGAATGCATTGCTCTTAGAACTCTTTGAACTGCCCGAACTTCCTTGATCTCATCAGTAATGAGAGTGAAGCTTTGTATTTAACTTAACCTGCTTGACTGGTGAATATCAAAGTATCTGAATGGATTGAAATCCAGACTAGAAATAAGAAGGGTTTCCTATCACTCCTCTGACTAGAGCATCATCCCCAGGAGCTGAATGAGTGATGCAGTACAAAGGATATGAACTGTGTGACTTCTCTGGGTGAATAATCAGAGAACTTCCACATGCAGAAGCAAGTCTGGATTCAGTCCTGCATAGCAGGCATACATGAGAGATCATTCCTTGACAGTGACCAGTGTACACAAAATTAATGTATTTGTAGGAGAACTTTCCCTCCAGAATCCATCATAGTCATATTTGATTGCAAAAAAGTAAATACATAAAAAAAAGAAAGTTAATGTGTGTGCTGAAAAGGAGTGAAGAACTGTCAACGCAAGAAGCTTGTTTGAAAGGTCCCATTATCTGAAACAGGGATTAAACACACACTACTCATCAAAAAGCTTTTGCACCACAAGCCTTTTTATATACCTTTTTCAGTTGAGCTCAGGGTAAAAGAATTTCAATTAGGTTTTTTTTAAAGAAAACCATAAAGTGGAAATGATGTTCAAATTAGGACAATAGAAAACAGTGTCAAAATTCTGGTGGGTTAAGTATGAGTAAGAATGAGCTAGATCAGGTTTTGAGAAACAACTTCCTGGTGGCCATAAAGGTCTGCCAGGACTTATTTTAAAAAAAAATCACAATTCAGGAGTCTGCCATTTACCTGATTTACCTGTAGCTAATTGTATATGACAGTGGTTCTCAAAAGGATAAACAGAGCCAACATCAGATGTTGGCTCATGGAGGAATTTGGAGAAAGTTTGCATATCACAACTGTGCTTAATAGATCATGAGTAAGGAAAAAAGAATCAATCTGAGCTCAGGTGTTGCTCATGGGGGAATTTGGGGAAAGTTTGCATATCACAGCTGTGCTTAATAGATCATGAGTAAGGAAAAAGAATCAACCTGAGCTTAATTGAAGTTTGAGAACAAAGAGAGAATAGTATCAGTCTCCCAGAACAATGGGTTGTGTTTCTAAGAGTTCTGAAGAAGAGTATTTTTTAAATTGTAGGATTCTTATTAGTGATGTGCAATCCACCACTGAAATTGTTGGTGATGCTAGAGGAGTGTGAGGCTATTTCAGAGTAAAGCTTCGCAAGATTTTGAAGTATAACTGCTGAACTGATCAAAGTGTAGAAATGACAATAAGAAATAAGATGTTCACCCAGGCAAGTTACCGATTTTGTGATGGGAAAACATCCGTGTTTCTTGTTGAGGATAACAGTCGGGTATGTTAGATATTGTTATATAGATATATGCAATCAGATTCTCTGGTGCTGAACTATGCAGTGTTTGTGAATGTTCCCAGGCACTGTAACTGCCAAGTTGTCAATAGTGTTGGATTGTTTTAATAGTCCTCAATGTGGATCTATCCGTGGAACAATTTGGAGGCATAGCATGGGAGTTAGTCCAGAGGAAGGTTCGTTTTGTGTAGGTAGTTTGTATCGAGCCAGGCTGCTTTGTAGTTTCAGGAAGTTTCTTGTAGTTTGAGTTGACCCACGTCTGAGAGAAAGATGTAGGTAAACCTTTAACTTGCTATTGCAGGTGTGACTATGTTATATTATGATTTTTTAAAAGACTTGATTGTGTACTCTAACAAAAGAATCCAGTCTGAGAGTAAAGTTTGTGTGGAAACTAGAAAAAGAAGGAAAGTTCTCATGCTTAAAAAGTGGCAAGTGTGTAGTAAGCAGAGCAGAGAGCTAGTTCTAACAGTATTGGTTGAGATAGCACCTAAGCCTCAGAGACACCTCTGGTATTCAACATATTCATAAACTGCATGGAAAGAGAGTACTGAAATACCATATTTGTATATGGTATAAATGGGAGGGTATTAGAAACAAGAGCTGATAGTAGTTCATGGTATTGAGAAACAGTGTGGTAAAAATGCGTGTCAGTTCAGTGTTAACAAATGAAAAATAATATATGTAGGGAAAACTAGTTCCATGCAGTAGGGACATCTCTTGTCACTCAGAACACAGATCTTGCAGTCACTGTAAATTGTCCTCATTGCTCAACAACTGGCAATTGTCAAAAAGCCAACAGGCAGTTAGGAATTACTAGAAAAAGAACAGAAGGAAACCCAACCTGTCATTTTTTAGTGTGTAAGTCCAAACCATGCCTACATTGTGAATGTTTTGTTGAGTTTTGTCCAAACAGCTCAGTGAAGGGAAAAATGCAGAAAAGGTGACAAAGACTGACAGTTATGGAACCTTTGCAAGTTTGGAAAATAGATTGTTGCGAGAAAAATAAACAACAACAGAAATTTAGTCTTATGGTGATTAGGGAAATTGTCTGTAACATGTCTGAGAGGTCATCCATTGAAGGTGGGTTAAAGGCATGTGAAAAGTATTTTCCCTTGCTAATGAACTATGAAGCACTTTGGAACAAACAGTTTTTGAGATTATATAAATTGGTTTGGAGAGACTTTAGACTGATTCATGGCATCCATCAAGGACTACTAAACACAAAGATGTGATGTGGATTTCAGCTGTGGATGCTGTAAGTTGTAGACTGCTAGAGGCTGGGTTTCTTACTCTGCCTGGTACTTTAAGTTCATAGGCAGTTACTGCTGGTCACCACCAAATATGAGATATGTAGGATACGTAGTCTGAGCGTGAGCGTGTAAAACGTGTTTCATATTTTTATTGATAAAATAGGAATGTTTAAATTTGTAGCTGTGTGGAGGTTTTTTGTTTTGTTTGTTTGTTTTTTTAGTGCGTTGGGAAAGGGAAAAGTTTGGCTTTGAAAGTGAGTAGGGAAGGAGATGCCTTTTTCTTTGCCGTGTTCCTTAAAGGTTTTTACCTCTAGGTGGCAGCGATGTTTTCCTTTTGCACCGCACCACAGTATTTTCACTTAAACCGGACCCAAACTTGTCATTAAATGCTGAATTAAAAAAAAAAAAAATTAACATGCATTTTTCATGGTAGTCTTGAATGTTAACATTCGTATTGTTAGTATGCACCTCCAAACCAAAATGCATTTTGCTTCAATTACCAGAGGTAATGTCTTAAGAAAGAAGGGGTAGATGTTGGAGGGGATAATTGTGTTCTTGCCATATGGCTTTCCTTGAGTACTGAGTTGGAAGAGTTTGCTTCTGACTGTGTGGTATAGCCTATTAGATGAGGCACAGAATTGAGAATAAAATGTTTGGGTGAGCTGTTAATAGCTACTGATGTAATTAGAGAGTGTGACTGTTTCCCTACTATAAAAAGAATTAGATTAGCCATAATTTCCTAAGTGTATTGATATGAATAGATAAAAATATTTGTTTACAGTCTTGTGTGCTAAACTGTGGTTGTATCTCTAAGGAGTTGTGTTTGGTTGTTGGTTTTTGTTTTTTTTTTTCTGCGAAGTGTTCCAGGTAGGAGATTCCCTAAGGTACAAAGTGATTGCAGTATTCTTTCTGTAGCAGATTGAACAGCTGTATTAGTACTTTAAGAAGCTATTTGTAGGCCCAGATTTTTACAGGTGTTGTGCATCTAAATGGTATTCAGGCTCTAAGATTTTATTAAATCAGTGGGAAGTTGGGTGTGAAAATACCCCATGCCTATAATTTGTGCCAGGGGTCTGGAAAGCACTTGAAAGTAACTGCATATAAAATTCTGCATTGGTTTAGTTGTACAAGTACAGATAATTATTGTGCAGTCCTCCTAGTTCCTTTTCTACTACTTTGTGTAGAGGCATGTAAGCAGATACCTTGGCTTTACCTTGTCTATGTGTGGGAAATCTGTGTGCATACCAAGAATCTCTTAGAATGGATGCATCCTTTCCACCAAATCTTTTTATCTTTCAAGATGAATGGTTTTTAGTCCCCCCATCTTTTTTTTGACTCTCCTTTCTATTCTGAATTCTGGCTCTGTGTTCATCATCGCTGTTTGGTTATGGCTCCGTGAGTTCTCATCTGTAGGCCACTTTTTGTATCTGCTATCATTCCAAGGGATAGAAGAGGAATTAAGATGTGTTTATCCTTCAGAAAATAAGCTGAGCTGCCTTTCATGTTCTGGAGATGCCTTATGAGTTCCCATTAAGGCTCTTGAAACACCTCTAGAAACAAAGTGTTACCTGGTGGTGACCTATCACAGTTGTGCAGTTTTCCTTTACTTAATGTATCTAAACACAGTTAAGTAAGTGTTGGCAAATAATTGCTGTAACAGCAAAGACGGCTAACCCTAAAGACATTAAACCAGCCACATTTTTAAAATTATAAGCTTATGTGGTATGTCTGTCTGCAAATATAACGGGACCATATTAGTTTAAGGCACTAGACTTGGAAAATAGCAAAGTTTTTGCCCATGCTGCTTATAGTTGTAGAAATAAGCAGTTAAATCCAGTTTTCAAGACAGGAAGGGATCTAAGAACCAAGAAAACTGCATTTTCATAAGGATCTTTTAACTTCATGTTTAAATTAACTTCTAAAGTAGGCATCAATCACCTGTAATAGGAAGTGGCAGAAGAAAGGGTGTTAGAGTGAGAACTCATACACAGGGGCTGTGTTTGTTGTCTCATAGTGAAGCAGGTACTTCAGGGATGGGGATGGACTCTTCACAGGTGACAACTGTGAAATTTCCATGCATTAATGTGAAAATAACCCTTCTTGATTTCAGGAAGTGAACTGAAAAAGCATTCTCTGAAATACCAGTATATATATTCCATACACACCTTCTTTTCCCCCTTCCCATGCACAGAGGTAGCTTATCTTATTTATATGGGCCATCAGATATTTTAACACAATACAGTGCTTGCTTTCTGGGGAGTGGGCTAAGGCAAGTGTCTGTGAGAGTGTCAAAGAGAGAAAATATTTCTGTTTCTGTGCTGTTGAAGTAGTTCTCCTGCTTTGGTCCCAATCTTTCCCTTTTCCTTCTTGAAAGTATGATATATGCTTTGCTTCCTGTTCAAACTTCGTTCATTTAAATAGAGGGGGAGGAGTAGAGTAGTACTTAAGCTGTGAGTTTTCTTAGTTGCCTTTCTATAATCGCTATAGGACTTGATGTAGGAGAAATAACTTTAGATAAGATTCTTTCTCACTGCTTAAATTTTTAGTTTAAGAAATTTGAGCAACAGACTATAATTTTCAGCTTTAGTGAAAGTGGCCAGAGGATGGTGCTGAAGATCCTTTACGCGGAAATCCACATATCTGTATGTGTACAAACATGTCTCTCTCTTGTCAGACTTAAGCTTATTTCTGGATGATTGAATGCAGTCAGAACCTAAACCAGGTCTGCAAGTGAGAATGAGTTAAGATTAAGTGATAAACATGACTATTCCCTTTGGTCTCCAAAACCAATAGCTTTGGCTGAAATTTCCAGTTAGGTGTCCTCAACTGCACAGGGCATTCAGATATTTCCTTTCCTTTATTTGTCTTTCCCTTAGTCCTGGCAGTTGTCTCCTAGGAATCCAAAATGAGAAGTCTCAGTTGCTCTGCATTTCCTTTCATGCAACCCACTTGTGTGCATGACTATACTGAGATGTGTAAGCAGGAGCAGTGTAATCCTTGCACTTATTAACATTGGTAAGACCTTAGCCAGAGTGCTGTCTGGCTTGGCTCACTACATTGTCACACCATTTTAAACAGCTTAGCAGACCGAAAATTATTGCTAATCTGTACATTTATAGTACTTGAGCTATTAAGTGGGAGAGCAATTGAGTTTGTTCAATCTGGAGAAAACAAACCTGAGAAAAGACACGATAACTGCCTTCTAATATGTGAAAGTCTGTTGTGCAGAAAATAGTTTTCAAAGTCCAGTGGGGGGATAGGAAGCAAATACTGGATTACAATTTCAGCAACGTAAATTTAGTTTAGAAATTAGCAAGCTTCTTAATGGCAAGGGTATTTCAGCCCTGCTAACTGTGAAATTGTCATTGTGGAGATTTTTTAGAACTGTATGGAACAGGTTTTTGTTTGGAAGGGTTTAATTCCAATTATAGTAAAGGAATAGGCTGGAAAATGTCCCAAGGTTGCTTCTGAGCTCTATTTTTTGTGTCTTCTACGCTTTTCCTGATATTACAGCATTCTTAATTTCAATAATATGACATATTTGACAGGTAAATCTGTATTAATATTAGAAATTATTTCTGTATATGTGACACAGTTTGCACTAATATACTCAAATGTGTCACTGTGCTCTTATTTCCTGAAGACCACGTTTAAATGTACTTGCTGGCATTGGGGAAAAGAAGCAGCGCTGGAGACCGAAGCTGTATTCCCAGTTACTGAAATTCTGTTATGTGCCTTGCTTTTCTTGGGACGTGTCTTCACTGGGAAACATGATAATCTTTTAAACTTTGGATAGTCAATAGATAATTGACAAGATGCAGGTAAAGTTATGTTGTAAGTCAACTCCTCTACGACAAGGATTTACCTGGGGAGCTGGCTGTTCTCTGAAATGAACAGCTGCTTGCTGTTAGTTGTCCTCCCTTTGCCCCTGGGAAGTCGGAGAGGTCTTAGGCACCTGGTTAGGGCACTTGAGGGTCCCTAGAAACAGAAGTGGTGTGTGGACTTTTTCTAGTCCTAAACACGCTGCAATAGTAATTCTGTCCTGCAGAGGGTAGTGCTGGCACTTGAATGCTTCTTGCAGGTGCTTAGCTGTCAGTGGTTTTAGACACAATACAATTGTGTGGGATCAGCAGTTCACTTGGTTTGCCTTTGTTGAGGAGGAATCTTGGCAGTGAGTATCATTTTGTACAAACTGTGGGCAGGTAGAGATACTTGTGTTTTGGTATTTCTAAGTTATGCAGTTTTTAAAGATGTTTGGAACTGTGCTTGTAGCCACACACAGCTTTCAATGTGAAAATGTCCTCATTATCAATATTGTCTGTTCAAAAGCTTTGAATATGTTTTCCCTGTGATAGTGAATATATATATTGAAAAAGTTTACAGGGGTGACCAGATTAGACCCAAATGTGTTCTGCATGGAGAAGGAAAAGAACCCTCTGCTTTTACCATCATGGCTTTTTTCCTGCCTGTGAGCAGGCCGTTTTCCTCCAGGAAGGCCACATAAAAAGGTGTGTTAATCAGAGTCCTATTTTTAATTTTTCTAATTTCACATAATTTTCTAATATATATATAAGTTATAATTAAAATTAAAAACTCTCTAGTTTTGATCCAGCTAAGATTGATGTTTCTGCAGGATAAAACATGATTTATAATGGCTTGAGTATGAGACAATCAAGGATAAGAAAATGTAGATACTAATAACAATCCATGCAGCCTTGCTCAGATTTTGCACAAGTCAATTAACTTCTCTCAGGAAAGAGATCCAGAAGGATATTAATAGGACTGATGAATGTTTGTTGTATATTTGAAGCGCTATCTGTCATGTATTTGCATCCTAGATTGTATCTCCTCAGACAGTAGTGGTGCCACTAAAGGTCATAGGACCAGGGCTTTGGCAGTGATTGCAGTACAAATTGGTCATCCTTTTTCCTTTTTGCTTGTCCCTTCAGTTATGCTGATGCAGCTCTTTTGTAAAGCTGTGCTGTGAAAGGGAACCTGCTTTGTTGGGGTTCTTTGGTTTTGTTTGGGTTTTTTAACCGAAGATTTGCGGAATGTGGTTTTTTTATATGTGCGTATTTGTTTGTTTGGGGTTTTTTTTGGGTTTTTTGGGTTTTTTTTTTTGGGTTTTTGTTTGTTTTGTTTTTGTTTGGTTTTGTTTTGTTTTTTTTTTTTCTCAGAACCAGTTATAGCAAGTGGCATATGCCACATTTTAATGATTATACAACAGGAATCAAAATAATTA
>JAWWEW010000001.1:16575678-16624351 GCA_035583185.1 Anabacerthia variegaticeps | reverse complement strand
ATCCAATTTGTACACTTCCTGTGGGGTTTTTTTTTTGTTTTTTTTTGTTTTTTTTGGTTTGTTTGTTTTTGTTGGTTTTGTTTTCGTTTGTTTTTGTTTTGTTTTTTTTTTTTTAAATCCAGGTTAGTTTCTTGACCTGGTTCACAATGCTGCCTTCCTGAACAGTGGTGACAGCATAACTGAAAGGGCACTATTTTGGGATATGGGTTGTGGTAGGAGTAGAAAGGGGAGGCAGCTTCCTTTGCCCATACCAGCATAAAGACCCTGTGATGTCAGGCCACTGTCTGCAAGTGGAGAGACACGGAGTGAAAGAAGTCTTTCCTCTTATGCTAAAAATCTGTTTCTCAAGAGTACTTTGCTTAGTGGTCAGGAGAATCCTGTTCAGTCGGCAGCTCTGATATTTGAGGCTTTCTGGGTGCCCGCAGTATGGTGGGTCATTGGCTGATGTGCTGGCTACAGCACAGAGAGAATTCAACTATATCTTGGGGCCACTGGCTGCAAATTTGTGAAAATACTTCATGCTGCTTTTAGTTTTTGAGTGTGGTCTTTTTTTTGAGCAATTTCCCACTTAGAGTATTTGGTGTTAATTTTAAAATATCTTCATAGACCCACTTGTGCTGTACTTGAACCATAAGATCTTTCTCTCTTCTGTTTCTTGGTAACATAATGTTTTGGTAGTCTTTGCTTAAGCCTAGAGATTAGGCAGTTGTCAGTTTTTGTTTTGCCTGTCTCAATATCTGTCTCCTAGGGACAAAGTCATCCTGCAGATGGTTACTCCGTTTCCATCACCTAACCCTGCAACATCCATTCAGTTTTATTCAGAAAGTAGTGATGTACAATTCTGTTTCTGATTATTTTTTCCCAGTGTGAGCAGCACGCCTTCTTAAGCCTTGCATGAAATGCTTACATACAGATCTTTTTTCTTATTCCAGCCTTACGTTCTGTCCCCAGACACCGTATTGTCTACAGTGGTTTGGATCAGGAAGATTAGCTGGCTGCCCCTGTAATTTTTGTCAATTCTGTTTCTTAATTAGCTACTTGCAGGAGGTTTTTAAATAACTTGAAATACTATAGTGCCTCACAGTTCATGGATGGACACTTTGCTCTCAGATTACTATTATTGCTTCGTATTATCTTCTTTTTGCTTTCCCTCCTTTTCCCTCCCTCCCCTCATCCATCCTACCTGTAAGGACAAAGATTGCAAGTGTTTCTTCTGAAATATTTTATCACATAAAAAGAATGGCTAAAAATGCTGAGCAGCAAAGTGTTTGTGCTGCCTTTGCTTGTGTCCATTTGATCACTCACTGAAATAAAACTGAAAAGATGAAGGAAAGCAAAATGGGCTGGTAACTGCTGCCATTTTTAAATCAGTTAATCCCCGTTTTCTCTTCCTGCGAATTTAACATCCAGGGAAAAGGGCAGATTTTTGGACTTTAGAGGAGATGCTTGCTAAGAGTTTTGGAAAAGAGAAGGGTTGATATTATGATCTGAAAAATGCTTTTATGCTGTCTTTCACAGTTTAATCCCTCTGATACATGCTGCTTATTATGCGACCCTATTTCCCTTTAACGTTTAAATGAGTCATTACATACCTGTCAGACCTTAGGCTTTGGGGCAAATGCTGAAAGCGAAAGTGTTTCAGCCTCCAATTTAACAGCAATACTTACCATTTATGGAATGCTTGAAATTCCTAGAAAAGTGCCTTACTTGAATTTTAGTATGATTATGCTGGATGTTTTTATTTTGTGGATAAATCCTTTAGATTTCTTCTTGCTCTTTGTCTGCCAAGGAAGCAGGTGGATATTCCCACTCAGAAAAATGGAAATAATCTGAGATATGGAGTGGTGATCTGAACAACTTGAGGTTAATTTGTAAATCAGTAATCTGAGTACTTAAGGATGTGCTTTCTATTTGTTGTTTTATGATAAGATTACAGCTAACTTCTTTCTGTTTAAACAGCAACATTTCAGCTTTCAGCAAATATAGCCAGGTGTTTATTTTCTCTACTTGGTGCTTTGAAATAGATTTTGAGAATTTGAACAGGACGAACCTGTTTTGTTCTGCAAACCTTATTTTCAGGCAAAATAATTATGTGATTTTTCATCTGTTGAAATGACTTACAAAAATTGTGCTGTGAAGTCTGTTAAGATCTACACAGAGAATGTTTCATCAGCATGGGGAATGTAAGCATCCCTCAACCAAAGTTTTTAGGAAATGTGGCCATTTCATTTACAGGCAGTGCTGATGCTTCTTAGTTAGGAGTTAATGGTCATGAGTGGCTGCTTCCTTTCTCTTTTGTTTTGTTACTGATATAGCATTTTGAGTTTAAGACAGGGACAGAAGTACTGTCCTGTTTAATGATTAAACTTATAAATGATGTGAACTCTCACCTAGGTTTTGTATTCAAAACTTAGCTTTAAAGTCTGTATGTCCTTATTCGTAATAGCTTGGTAATTGTCCAAAGGACTAAGTGTGCTTGTTGCTATGTCCTGATGTGTGCTTTTCTTTTATAAGATGCTGTAATAGATGGCCTGGTGGTTAATGATTGACACATTTCTGTGTCTTTTGGAAGGCAGATATGATTTTTTTTTTCTACAAGCTTTTTAAGTCTAACTGAAGAAAATATTAGTGCCTCAGGAGGACAACTGTTAATCCTTTAATTTTTGGAAAATTTGGTGTGTGTTAGTGTGCTGGCAAATGGGTACTTCAGACGGTTTTGAGTACCATACTCATAATGTCTTCTTGCAGAGAGCTTAGTTATGGATCAGCAGGATATGCAGTATCCCAAAAAACAGACGTGCAGAGAACATGTTTTGAATATACTGCTTTTTGGTTTTGACTGAGCCTTGAGCTAAGAATATGCAACCTGAACATTGTGAAGTAACTTGTTCATATACTTGACACACTCTAAAATTTTTCATAATCTTGACTTCCCTGAATACTGGCTGTTGTCTTGATCAGTAACTTTTGCTGAAGTTTGTGTGAGTCTAAGTTTGCTTTGCAGAGTAGGACTATGTACTTCTTCTGACCCAGGCCTTACATCTCACTTGTGCAGCCATGGAGATAAAGTGAGACAAAACAAGTAAGAAGGACCTCTTAGGAAGACTTGAGGTTATGTATGACATTAAGGTAGGCCTGTGCAGGTCCACTTTTTGTCTTCTGAAATTGCCACTGCTCAACTGTAATATGTTAATATCTATTTCTATCACATATAATTTAGTATTTTTTCTTCCCATTGTTAGTTTTACTGAGAAAAAAGTGTGTATAGGTGGTGGACTTTGTTTTTCAATAGAAATGGTTCTAAAAGCAGTTATTACCTACAGTTGGAAACATTCAGATTCCTGTCCATCAAAAGGACTTAAAATGACAGAAGTTTCATAGAATCATAGAATCAGCTGGGTTGGAAGAGACTTCCAAGATCATCAAGTCCAACCCTTTGTTCAACACCACTGTGATTACTAGACCATGGCATTAAGTGCCACATCCAGTCTGATCTTAAAAACCTCCAGGGATGATGAATCCACCACCTCTCTGGGCAGGCCATTTCAAAGTCTGATTACTCTCTCTGTAAAAAAATTCTTCCTAATATCCAACCTAAAACTCCCCTGGCAGAACTTAAGCCCATGCCCCCTTGTCCTATTGCTGGCTGCCTGGGAGAAGAGACCAACCCCCACCTGGCTATACCCTCCTTTCAGGTAGTTGTAGGGAGTGATGAGATGACCCCTGAGCCTCCTTTTCTCCAGACCAAATATCCCCAGCTCCCTCAGCCTCTCCCCATAGGACTTGTGCTCAAGTCCCTGCACCAGCCTCATTGCTCTTCTTCGGACCCGCTCCAGCACCTCAATATCTTTCCTGAACTGAGGGGCCCAGAACTGGACAGAGCACTCAAGGTGTGGCCTCACCAGCACTGAGTGCAGGGGAAGGATCACTTCCCTAGCCATGCTGGCCATACTAGTCCTGATACAAGCCAGGATGCCACTGACCTCCTTGGCCACCTGGGCACACTGCTGGCTCATGTTCTCCTTGTTATGTGAAAGCATTTGCTGAATCTGTTGCTAAGTGATACTGCAGAAATATTTTTTCTTCTCTTGGTAATATAAGAAGAATAAAGATAAGGGTTTAATGAATGGGGACTTTCTGCTTGCTTGCAAACTTCCCTGTTGATAAGAAGGTTGTTTGTTGTTTTTTTTTAATAATACCCCCCCTAAAACATTAAACATATAGGCATTTAGCTTTTTAGAATAAGAGCAACTGTTACAATTTAGATTTGCAGTGTACAGTTTTTGTGAAAAAAATGTTTGAAAGTGCATTCCATATCTTCTGGACTGATTTACATTCAGTGTGAAGTTGGTCCACCACCAGCAATATTTTCTGAGAGTTTAGAATTGACTGCTTAGCACATGTGGAAAGGACAGAATTCATTATATTTCTGTCCTATTCCTAGGCAGAAATACTGTAATCACCACTGAAGTACCTTAGCCAGTTTTGTCCATTTTGTATGGTAGTCCTATTTATCCCAGACCTACAACCCCACATGCTTGGAGACTTGGTCTAGTATTGCTTCTTAATGCTTTTGTCAATTCTCTGTCTATTATGGGAAAAAAATGCAGGTATGCCTTAGTTTGGTACTTGTTTCTTCTTCAGTGTACCTGTGTGATGTATATTGTATTTCAAACTCATGGCTAGGAGCTTCTCTGAAATTTGAGTATTACATGTAAATTCATTCTTCTGAATTATCATTTAGGAATGTAAATGTTGCTCTGTGTTGTTTTACAGCATACCTAAACGATTGCAATTTTTTGGTTGCATTGGGAAAAAAAAAACCTATTTGGGGAGAATCATTTTGTGATACAAGCTTCTGAATTCAGTTCACTTAGAAGAAAGGTTTACAGGAAAGTTTAAAAAAAGTTTTAACCACACTGTGTTAAGAAAAAAAATGGGGAGGAAAAGTGGTGGTTGTGCTCTGGAACAAATCACATAGACATAATAAATTTCTACTAAGATACATTAATGTTTTGAGTGTTTGTGTGTGATGTACTGATAATTATCTGAAATGAGAGGGCTAGGAGGAGCTGGGAACAGCAGGGAAGGTAATGAATCAAGTCTTATCTGAAGTTAGCAGGCAATATTATGGCTTAATTTGAATTCTACCATACATGCAGAAAAATACAAAACACACATAACAAACAAAAAATATTCAGCAAGCAATGATGAAAATAATCACTTATTTACTGGTTTTTGTAATGTTAAAATATTTTACCAAGGCAAGTTGCAGTCAAAAGTAATGTGAGTTATTTTGAAAATGGCAATACATACAGATGCATTTATACAAGTGCAAGACTAAATATTTCACATAACTGTATTTTAATGAGAAGATATACAGTAAGTGCACACTTGATAACACTAAGCAGGCAAAACTTAACGTTAGTTCCGTATACTGTTGTATAGTTCATGCACAGATTTTTCCCAAAGTAAAGAGGCCGTTCCAAATAATTCTTGCTGGGATGAAAAACAGGATGGGTTGCTGGTAAGGGTGTCAGCATGGATGGGGGTCAGTTATAGATATTACTTACTGTAATTTGTGATTGCCGTGGAAGAGGAGTGGCTGTTGGTGTGATAGTAATACTGCTGGTGATTTTATTGGTGGGCTTATTGGGTAGGCCATTAGGTAGTGCTGGAGTTCTGTTGTCTTGCACTGGATTACAAGGGCTGATGGGCTTGGAATTGGTGAGAGCTTGGACGTAAGGACTTCCTAAATGAATGTGGATTTTGTTATCCTCAGTAGTTATTACACTTGATCCTGTACTGTTAGATCTCTGAAACTGCCATGATGACTGCCTGTCTGGGGATACTCTAAAAACAGCATGCTTGGCTCCCATTTCCAAAGGCTCCGGGGAGAGAGTTTGTTCCTGAGCACTTGAGCCGGGTAGAGCCAAAGGGGACATTGTTCTTTCAGGAGTTAAAGAACCACAGGATTCAGGAGTTTGAGGTCTTGCAAAAGTAGTCATAGTAATAGGAGAAATTACATGCTCTGGGGTCACATAACCTTCTCCTTTCGATTTTACAGGTGTTAAGGAGGCATTTTGAATAATGGTTATTCTTTGCTTTGGAGTGCCACAGTTGGGTATAACTGCTGTGCTTTTGTAGGAGTGAGGGCTTTCAGTGGTAGGACTAGTTATTTCAAGGGTTGCTGTGTTCTGTCCATGGTCTGGAGTTACTTTTATGTGAAGAGGTTGGCCAGGTGTATGGCTTAGCACTAGATCTCCAGTCTGTGTACAGTTTCCATTTTGCTTTGTATGTATCTTTCCATTTTGAGGATGACTCTCTTTGGACTTCATCCAAGGGATCCATAATTTTTTGTTTACAGCATTTGCAGTGGCTGAGTTGCTTTTGAAAGACACTGTTTGTTCGTCCTCATTATTGCCTTTGTCCTCATTATCACTGTCTTCATAGAGCTGCCCATTTATGACTGTTCGCTCTAAAGGCATGAGTGTTTTGTAATCGGGTGGTTCATTGTCTGCTGGATCTGTTTGGATTTCTTTAGAAAAAGCTTGCACATCAGAAATTCTCCTTCCATTGTGACCAGGCCTGGAGTTCTTGCTGAAGGATCTGTACCTCTCCAGCTCTTTCCTGAGGCTTTCCATTTCTCTCGCCAAGTCCCTGTTTTTGTTTTCTTGCTGGAGGAGTTTCTTCTGTAAGACTGAATGATCACCTCGGAGGTGACAGATTAGGTCTTCTGTTTCCATGTATTCATGCATTTTCTCTTTCAGTGCATCCACTTCTCTGGAAAGATGACTTGATTTAGCTTCCTCTTCTTTGAGCTTCTTAAAAAGGCGCTGCTCCTGATTGGACTCTGCCTTTTCTGTCAATTTATACCTAGCCATTTCCATTTTCACAGCTTCCAGCTCCTCTGAGAGACGCTTGGCTCTGTCCCGTTCATTGACATATTTTCGTTCTAGAGACTCAAATTCATCTTCAGTTTTCATAAGATCATCTTCTATGGCCTTCATTTCTTTGAGCTTCTGCTTAAGCCTCTCAACTTCTTGAGAAAGCTCTTTGATTATGTTGTTTTCCTGCTGCAAGGAGGTGCTGGATTTGGTACTCTCCTTAAGTTTAGTTTTAAGAAACTCTTTTTCAACATCTTCTAGGGACTGAAGTCTTTTTCTTAGAATATTCACTTTGGAGACAAGATCACTTCCTTTTTCCTCTTCCGCTTTGAGTTTATTTTTCAGTTCATCTCTTTCTTTTGTAACACTGGACACTTTTTCCTCTGCATCAGATTTTGATTTCAGTGCCTTTTTACTTTCCTCAATTAGTTTTTCTGTAACCGACATCACTTTATTTTGTTCCACCTGAAGCTGAGAAGTTGCAGCTTGAAGCTTTTCTTCTGTTTGCTTTATTTTTTCACCCATAGTCTTTCTTTCATCCACAAGCATCACTGTTAGACTCTTCAGCTTTGTTAAATCTTCTTTGAGTGTAAACTCAGTTTTTTCTAACTTACTTTCAATTGCTTCAAGCTCACCAACTCTAGCTTTTAGACCATCCAGCTCATGGGACAGCTGCTTTGTTAAAATTTTTTCCCTTTCTAGATTGCATTTCAAGGAGTAACATTCCTGTTTACTCTTGTTGAAAGCATCTTCTAGTTTCTCCAGCTCCATAATTCTTTTGTTAAGTTTATCAACTTCCCCTTTAAGGTTCTTGCTTTGTGATGCTTCTTTTTCTAACTTTCTATTAAGTTCTCTGCACTGATCTTCCATTTTTATGAGCTCTTCATCTTTTCCTTCCATCTCCAGCAGTCGTTTCCGTAGTTCTTCTACTTCATTAATAAGTGTGGCATTCCCACACTCTCCCTTACTTATCTTATCCCTTAGGTCTTGCAGTTCTTCTTCTGCTTTTCTTAAAGATTTGTTGGTCTCTTCTAGCTCATCAATTTGCCGGCTGAGAGCAGTTAATTTTAACCGGAGCTGGCGATTCTGACTGTCTTCATTGGTTAGTTTGGCCATCATTGCTTCTTTGTCTTGGGAAATCTTACTGCTTTGGGCTTGAAGTTCAGCCTCCAGCCTGCTGGCTCTCTGTTTCTCTTCTTGAATTCTTGCTTCAGCAAAAGCCAACTTCTCATGTGCTTGCTCTGTAGAAGTGGTTAATTCTTGAATTTTTTTGCTTTGTTGATTCAACTGCTCAGTGAGTCTTTGCTGTTCATCCACCACCATTAAAGCAAAGGATTTCAGTTTAGTTAGTTCTTCTTTCAATTTAGCTATTTTCTTGTTGTTTTCCTTCTCTTTTTTTGCCTGATATGCTGTTTCTTGTTCAAGAAGCTTTTTTAATCTGTGGGAGGAAACAATAATGTATTTTGTAGCCATTTTAATGGTCATTTAAAAACACACTTGAAATATTACGACATGCCAGATGTGCAAGAACATCCACTTGTAACTATAAGCAGATCTCTCCTTGCAGCACCATGTGGAAGTGCCCACTGGCCTTACTTTCTGTTCAGGAGTTCTTCAGTAATGAACGTTTTATTTAGACTTAGCATCTTCAGTAATTGTGCATCTTTGATTATGTTTTCAACTTCTGACAGGTGCCAGTGCAACAAAACTATTTTGGTATTCTGCACTGGAACCGCACTTACCTTGGCTGTTTGCTGAGGCAAGATATGTGCAAAGAAATTTCGTTATTACAGTGTTTGAGAAATTAAACTGTGCAGCCCTCAAGGGCAGGTGTAATTTACAGCATCATAAACCTCCTGACTTGGTTACTTATAAACCATCCTGATGTTTTATGATTAAACCTTATGGATGTTCCAGTATGGGAAGGAAATGTAGCCATACTAGGCAGTTAGTCAGGCTGCCTAAAGCGAATTTTAAAGCAGCACATCAGAGCAAAATTAAACAGCGTAGGTAAGTTCATCCTCAGTGAAAATGCAGTATCTGTAACCCTGTATCAAACATACACACACAAAAATGCAGTCAGCAGATAAACAGGTATTCAGGTTGTGCCTTTTGAACTTAACAAAGCCCAAATGTCTTGATGTGTGTTAGGCTTGGATTTGATCTTCTATCCAAAGCTTATGCCCAAGTGCAACCCTGCTCTTATGATTCTTGAAGGTTTTCATGATGAGTTTCTAAAATTAATCTTACCAGTTTATGTTAATCCTCAGTCTTTACTGAGATGCTACATACTTAATTTGCTAGAGACTTGGGATAAGGTTGTGCATTTGTTTTGGTAAGATCCTAGGAAATCTCTAAATACCTCAAGTAATTACGTTCTTTTGTATACTTCCCTCTGTCAAGAAGATGTTTGTGAAGTTGGTGTAAAGTATGATGAGGTTTGGCTAGCACGTATGCTTTCTTTCAATTACATTTTTCCTACAGCAAACCTATTAGTATATTCTGGTATTAAAAATAATTCTTTAAAACCTCAAAGTAATAAAGTATTGGAATTTGTATGTCTCACTGTTGTTCATTTGTGTGGTACCTACTGAGTTGTGTAGATCATGTGAGGGAAATGACCTGTGTTATTAGGACTGTATTTGTCCAAAATGACTGTTTCAGCACTCATCAGGTGAGGCCCCTTACTTTATTTTTTCCCCCTCTGAAGTATGATGGTGACTATCCAGAAGTTTCTCCTGAAACATAAGATTCCTGTTCCACATTTGTCTCCGGTCACTACTGTGATGCCCTTGTCCAAGTGATGAGTCTTTACAGCTTGCCACTGACAAGTTCTTGTTGCAGCCATCCTTTTAGCCCAGGAAGAGCTTAGATAACAGCCTTCTTTGCACTGCTCTTAATTAGCTGTTCACTGATTGGAGGCATATATTTCTGGGCAATAGGCTGCCTCAGGACCATCCCCTTTGGCAGCACTGGAGTTTTCCAGCAGAGAGAGAAGAAGTCCTTGCCACTCTACAACTGTCCATCAGACTTGTCTGATTTAATGATGATATTGTATAGAAGTCCATGACTATAAAATTTCTTATATCATCTTTGCAGACAGTCCCTACTGTTTTTATTTTAGTGCCTAAGTTGCACTGTATTGAGTGTAATGAAATGCTTTGTATGAAAAATTGACAGGATGGGATGTAGCCATAAATAGAGCTGATATCAAAGACTTGAAGCAGTCACAAATTACAACAGTCATTGAACATAATGGGGAAAACAGACATGAAAAAGTAGAAGTGTAGAGGGAGAGGTTTTCAAAATGAGTTTCAAGGAATGCTACTGGTTGGCAGAACAAATAAATGGGGAGAGGACAGCACCATCTTCAAAGGCAGCTCTTTACTGTGTTGATGGTATATAAACTGTTGTCTGCTTTCAGTGTTACTTTCAGTTTGAATTCTTTTTAGTTTAAAAATCTCTTTTCCCTCCCCACCCTTGACTCTAAATGCTTTAGTAGTGAAGTTCAATTGATGATTTACCGTTGCCATAGATATAAAACCATAACAGAAGCACAACTAACAATTTCATTTGGAATGAACTCAGCTTTTGTGTGTGTGTAAAGTTAAGATGTATTAATACAGTTACTGGGACTTACTAGAATTTGATTTATTTTAGCTTGCTTCACTATAATTTATTTTTGTAAGGCAAATTAGTCATGGTCATTAATACTAAATCAGTGTTTAACCCAACACTTCCATATTAACTAGCTGATACCTCTTTGGCTAAATGAAACTCTTAATTCTCCAGAAATTTATGTCCCTTAAATTACTTTAGCAAGAAAGCTCCAAGGCCAAATAGTAATAAACAATTGTAATTTTCATAGGGATGATCTTTTTTTATGATGCAAATAAGATAATTGTGCATAAATAATAAATAAGTTGGCAATCAAGTCAAATCTAAGCAAGTTTGTGTTGCATGGGAGATTTGTACAAAAGTACCTAAATTACAGGTACCTGGATTGTTGTGTAAACTAATAAGGATTTTCAAGAGATTCCATTTCTTTGGTCATGCCAAAAGACTTCAGGTATTTAAAAATGTTTCCTTAACTCCAGAGATAAAATACAGTTTTAAGATTCAAGCAGACTCAAGCAAATATTTATAATCCCTGAGATGTATTTCTTTTTTAAAAATTACTTCTGTCAATCATTCGATTGAAGTTAAGAGCATAGTGCAACAACTGTGAGTTAAAGGATTTTTCCCGTGTTTCCAAAAAGAAAAAAATGTATGTATTAAGCATGGTCTGATTTTAATACTGTGTTACTAAGTTTATGCACTTGTTTTTGATAACCGTGTGCTTAATCATATAGTCCCATATAGAAAATACCTCAACAGTGCTGAATAGATAGCAATTTCTTTGATAGAGTTGAGACTGATATTGTAAGAAGTTAACTAGGGGTCTCTTAATATTTGTAGAAGAATTTTTCCTTGGCTTCTGAATTCCTGTTTCTTGGTTCAGTAGGTCACAATGACTGTCTATGCACTTATGCACTTAGAAATGGAAGAGAACCATAAAATGTTTCAGGGGTTTTGCTGTTATTTGTTTGCATGTGTTCTTAAATCAATTGCTTAGTTTTGGTCAGGTTTTTTTTTTTTTGGTAACCTGACTTCCACAGGCCAATGCTTCAATATATATATTATTTAAATTAAGCAAATCACATGCTTAATTGAAGAAGCGCTGTAACTGATAGTAACACTTAGTGACTTTTATGGCAGGGTAAAAGTACTTTGTGTTAACTTCATCCAAGATACTCTCTTTCTGAAGAAGAGTATCCAGAGTATTTGACAGAGCACTTTTACTGAAAATATGCAAAGGTCAAAAAAGCTGGCTTAAATAAATGATTTTAAAAAGGAACAGGCACTTCCCTATCCAGTTAAATACTGTTACAATTTTCATTGCCAGTTGAATTTCATGATTATGTAGTTTTGTATTAGGCAAAGGTAGGTATATCATTTATTCAAAGCTTTCAGACAGTTCTAAGCAGCTGACTTCACAGCACTACAAGAACTCTTTCTGAACTGGGGCCAGCAAAAACGGACACTGGAAATTGTTTGTATGAATGTGACTGTTTGGTCGTCACGCAGAGTCAGGACAGTGCCTTATTGCTTTTTCTTCAGAGCTTCTGTTATAAATTATTGCTTTATTGTGGCTTAATGTTTGTACTTGTTTGCAGTATCAGTTGACCACTTCTTTATTTCCTGAAAGAGGTTGTATTTCTCAGCTCTCCTCTGTTCATTGTTTCCCTCAGCATGCGTGCTGTAGCTTCTTGGTGTTAATGCCATGCAGTCATGTGTGTTCCAGGTTTTTTTCCAAGTGCATACACCTTCAGCTACACTAGATTATATTTGGCAACATAAAGACTATGTGTTCTCTACAAGATGTGGAGACACCCCTACCAGTTTACTGTCCTGGTGTTATGTGATAACATATTGTCTTTAAGTGGTACTGTCCATTTTCCTAGGGTGACCTATATCACATAGGTTTTGTTTTATGTTTTCCCAGGATTCCTAGGGAGTTGCTTTTAATTTCAGTTCCATGGAAACCACAGAAAGCATGGAAGACTGAGATTGCAAGACTCTTATTTTTCATTTGTTCTAGTTTGTTCTAGAATTAATCATTATGCTTTGAATAATGTGAATAAAAATGATGATTTTTTTTTTTCTTTAAGTGATGTTGTAGTGAAAACTTTATAAAAGGCTGTGTTCTGTACACATGCAAGTAAAATAGGTGATGGTTTGTACAGATCTGCTCTTATCATTCCTTCCACCAAATGAGGAGTTTTTAATATACACGTTGTCAATATTTGTATCAGATCAGAAATTACTGTGGTTTTGGTTTTTTAAATCATAAAGATACATATTTTTAACTAGCTCTTGCTCTTCCCCCATCACCATATAAAAGACATGGCTTACCAGAGGTTCTACAGGTTATAACATGAGGGAAACCTGCTTCTAAAGTTTCTGGACATATGCTTGAATTTCCCTGGTACAATGCAAATAAAAGCACTAAGCTGAAAGCTTTTAAGTGTAGATGAAGTCATGCCTCTTCCTTTGAGGCATTCTTCCCAGTTAGCAATAAGACGTGGTCTGGCCTTTAATAAGGGAAGAAATATGCTTCATCATTTCTGGTAAATCTTAAAGTTGTTGTAATTTTTTTACACCAGTGTAGTTAAATATTTATTTTTGTAAGAAAGCCAGTCTGTGCCTTCCACAGTTTTATTGAAATAAAATTTTGGGGTTTTAAAGTGTTTCTGTTCTTGGGGCGGCTATGCATTTTTTTTAATTTATTTTTCTTTGCCTACAACTCTACTTATTGATGTGCAGTTTTTATGAAGACGTATGTTGCAACTTTTTTTATGGCTATTATCTTTATTAATGCTTCTTTTTTCCCTGTAATAAAGAAAGTCAAAAGCCTTTGGAATTACAGCAGCAGCAACATACCATAGCTGTTGTGTAATCTGTTGGCTTTATCTGAATCAGTCAACACTTCCCAACAGCATGTGAATACTTACTTTAAAATTTCTTTTCCAGTATACTAATTTACATATTGCAATTTGAAATAATTAGCTTATACTGGGATGCAAACCTTCACAAAGGGTGTTTCCACTGCAAGAGACTGTGTAAGGCAAATGTCCCAATAAGGAAATCTATTTTATAAAATGAGAACTTCTAATGAGGGGAGTGTTAGATCTACTTTTTACTCCACAGACTATCACAAAGTAATTATTGTTTTATCTGATGCCTAAAATGCTGACTTGCTTTACAAGTCTTAATAAAAGTCATAGATGATGAATGGTATTGCCAGTTCTGGGTTAACAGGCAAAAATTCAAATGGATAACCAGATGTATTTAGCTGTCATGCTGAGTAAACATATGCAGATAATATATGCTTTTAAAAATTAATTAATCTGGGACACTAGTGTTGTTTGTGACCATGATTTCACAACTACTCAGCTGCTGAAAATTCTTGCTGATGATATAGGGCTATTTGCACTCATAAATGTTATGAAATCCTGTGTAAATTCAGTGACAGTAAATGGTGTGTAGCAAATTTATGTTGGTTAATTTAAGATTTAAAGTCAGATTAATTTCCAGTTTGAGTAATTTTACTTCAGCACTAAAATTTTGTTTTATTATGAAACCTAAGTTTAAGAAAATAATTTTCTGTCTTGAATTATATTCTTTCCACATCTAGATGTTCTTGGAAATCACCTATCAAAACATCAAAAAGCACTAATGCTTTATGTGGCAGTAAGGATCCCAAAGTGCAATGTGATAGTTATTAATTCAGATGCTCATACCTAATCTCTTCATGGCAGCCATCAGCAACGTCTGTGATAGGAAGGTGGGAGTGGGATTTTTCGGTAGGAGTGAAGAAGTTGCTGTCCTATTAAATCGTTTGTTTGGAATTTTTTTGTTTGGTTTGTTCTTTTGCTTGACTGCCTATCTTGAAAACTGGATTAAATGAATGCTGACCTGACAAGATCACAATATTAATGCGCTTTACTTGTTGTTAGCCTTAAAAACTCTGGGTCCCAGAGTTCAGCTATTATAAAACGTGGCACAATGAACTGTGAACTGGACTCTGATGTGTCACCATTTTTGAGATGCACTCTTGTTTCTTCTTCCCTTTTTCTAGATTTAACAGCTATTTCAGGTATTCTTTGAAGTCAGTATCTATTACTCTTGGCATTTCAGTACCATATTACTGTGCATGTAGCTTGACTGTTAGTCCTGTTCTGAACCTAAATTCATCAAAAATGTAAGCATGGGATTACCCCTTGGGTTTTGTTAGTAGTTTGGGATTTTTTTGTATTACCATAGAGCATATTCACCACCCTTCCCTCCCCTCCATCTCTCTCTCTCTCTCTCTCTCCACATTGCCTGTAAAGTCAGAAATAAAGCAAGTAATTTCAGATGCAACACCAGAATTTGGAACTCTTCAAATTTACGTCAGCCAGAAAATTACAGTTTTACAGATGGAAAGCTTTCAGAAGGAAATGGAAAGATGGCCCACAAGAGATGTGGTATAGGGGTCAAAGCAACAAGACTGAGGCAGAACTTCTCAGTTACTAATCCAGGTCCTGCTTCTGCCTTGTCTTAATCATTAGTAAGGAAAATTTTGTGCCTGAACTTCAGATTAATTAAAATAGAAGACCAGTGTGAACTTACTGTAACAGATTGAGAATATTTTTTTATAATTTGTGATTTTTACATGACATTGTCTTTTAAATGATTGCATTTGATGATTTGATATTTGATGTTACATTCCAACATGTTAAATTGATGGAAGAAATCTTGTGTCTTTATGTACCTGAGTTTTAAGTATGCACTTTAAGCATTCCTGCTAGAACATTATTGCTTGACCACAGTTATTGTACTGTTTTTAAACCACCAGTGTTACAAACCACTCAGTACTGCAGGGATAAACAGGAGAGGGCTTGACCCACAACCCCGACCCTGTGGGCAGGTGGATGGGTTTGCATTTTCTGCTCGGAGCTTTGGTGCTAGTAATTGATACCATTACATACTGCTGGGATCCTGCAATACTGCTGGCATTTAGTGAGGGGGAAATTGTAACAGGAGTTAACTCAGCTCCTTAAACCTGTCTTTTTGAGCCGTGCCTGTCTTCACCCCCATTTCCCATGGGAAGATTAGGCACAAACAAGGGAGTGCAGCTTGCCCACTGTTGATCCCAGCCATGTGTGTTTAGTTTGTACAAGGCAAATGCAGTTATCGCTGCCAGGATGTGTTTACTGTTGGTGAAAGTGTAATAGTTGGAGGTCTGAGGTTTTGTCTTGCCTGCTTATTCTTCATCCTTCAGTTGACTGAGGAGTTTGCAGATCTGTGTAAGTTTGTAACCCTTAAATCATCATTTTACACTTTGGTTTAATGATAGTCATTATTTTATATTAAAAGAACAGTGTGAAGTTTCTTTAAGATATTTCTATAGATAAATCTTGTGATTTTTTTATTCTGTATGTAATATCATAATATGTAGGTTCACGGTGGATCTCTTTTATGGACTCTTTTTATGGGGGAGCACCTGGGAAAATAGGTGCTGTTCTGGTATCTGATTCACCTGAGGCAGTGCTGGTGCTGCTGTCTTGACCAGAACTGGGCATAATTGTGCAGGGATCCAATTTTAACAAACTTTCTTTTCACTTCAATTAGCTAATATTTTTGGTATGACAGAAAATGGCACTCAGCCAACAACAACACATCATGTTACTCAGAGGAGACTGGTTAGTCCTAAATGTCATTTTCCCATAACATTTACAGGAACTGGATGTTCTCTAAAACAATTTTAACACACATTTTATATAAAAATAAATTTCTGGGGGCACCTTTTCATCCATGGGCAGAATAGGCACTGTGCCTATCTCTTATGCTAACCGTGGCCTTATTTATATATTATCAGTCATCAGCAGTGGTAAAATTTAGAACTTTCCATACTGCCATGCGCACTTAGTCTTTTGAACTGCAGGCATCCTTCTCGTGGCTGCCAGCCCTGGAAAAGCTGCTCAGTCATGCAGTGGCCACTTGCTTCTAGACAGGTGGAACTTGGCTGCAAACTTTATTATGCTCTCCTCATGCTCGGTGCACAAAACAAGAATTTATGTGCTGAAATTGTGATCAGAACCACACAGATTAAACGTTGCAATTTAAATAAAGGTACTTGAGTACTGAATGCAACCGTCAGAGAAGACTGAGAGGTTGCCATCATTTGGATGAATTGGGGCCAGTTAAAAACAATAAGACAAACATTCCTCAGGAAGTATATAGGTGGTGTCACTGATTTGCAAGAGGTTCAAATTCCTTCTTGAGGGTCTTGTTCTGTTAAGACCCATAAAATCTTTATTATATACATACGTTCTAAGACAAAAGTAAGCCCTTTCTCTTGTGTGCTTATTGCCTGAAGTAGCTCTGTATATGTATATAATAAGCCCTGAGTGTTTGTGTGGCACCCCATTCCTTCTTTTTTTTGTAGAAAACATAAATCTCAATTGTTACTACAAAATTAGCTTGGGGTATTTAAATTTTGCTTGATGCTAAGTTGCTTGAAGCAGTGCAGTTGAGGATTTCCAAACAGGCAAAAGGCTTTTATCATGTTTGCTGATAGTGCCAAATTTTTCTAGTCGCCAAGGCTAAATAATAAGCACAGCAATAATGCTAATGTCAAACAGAAATTTCACTTTGAAGCTAAGTCTGTTTCTCATAGACTTGATAATATTAAAGTGTTCATTTTCTCTATGATGGAAATGGCCAGCACTTCAGCTTGGAGGACACAGGTGAGAGAGATGGTAACAAGGCATTGCAGCATGGCTAACTAGCTAAAGTTGGCTTTGAAGCTACAAATGATGGACAATCCAGTACTCTGTGACCTTCAGAAATTGTACTAGAACTATTTCTGATGCACTGCAAATTGCTTCTGGGTACAATTCTAGGTATTGAAACTCTGGTGCCTTTGCTGCCTGGGAGATAATTCACTTTCTTGTCAGCTGTTCTAACATTTGAAAGTTGCATTTTCTCTTGTCTCAGTAGACCTCTGGCCACACTGGCCTTGGAGTACTTGATGAATCATGTAAAGCTGCAAAGTCAATGCATTAAGTGCATTAGCATAGGTGCTCTGCTCAGGATTGAGGTTTACATGGTCTCTCCAAACTGATCCTCTTCAAAGAGGACAAACACATTGTTTTAGACTACGGGACAGGAAGCTACACTGGAGGCCTAATGATGATATAGTCTGAGAATGTTTTAGTTGAGAATAGTTATAGTTCTAACCAAGGTTTACCTCACAGATTTAATAGCAAACAATAGTTTAAGTAGTCTCTCCACCTGTGAGGAATTAACTGAAGAACATCTTTTACTCTCAGATCTGTTAATTACGATGTGCTGAAGTAAGATTTTTACATTTTTGTGTAGCCTTAGGATTTCGCTGTGTTAAAGACCAAATACCCTGCTTAAGAGTAAAAGACATTGTGCCCTAAGTATGTCCACTCAAAGAGCCAATAGCAGTGTTTGGGTTGGTTGTGGTGTTTTGGGGTTTCTTTAGCTACTTGCATGTGTGTTCAGCAGCTGGAGTAACTTGCTTGCTTTGGAAAGCAAATGTTTCTCTGTTTCTTAGGGAAAAAAACCTAAAGTGTTGGGATGAAAAAGGTGAATTTAACTACTACTAACTATTCTGTGACCAATGATTTCTTAAACTCATTTAAAATTGGTCTGCGCAGTCTTCCTAAAGCCAAGAGAGATACTTAGTTTTTCCATCTTTATTTGTTTTCCAGTGTTCTTTGCCTTTCAAAATCTGTCATACAAAAAGGCTTTTTTTAGGAAAAAGAAGGGTCATGTGCATGTATGTTTCCCTTTCCCCTTCATATGAAGGACTCCAAGTGTTCCCTGTTCTTCAAAGAATTGTTAATTCAGTTGAACATTGTGTGCCTTGTTATTTTACCCCAAACTGATTGATAACTCAGTAGCATTATGTGACATTTGGCTATATGTCCTATTTGATCTCTTTTCCTGCCTCTTGGCTGATGGTCTGTGATGGTCACATTATATTTTCTTCTTTCAGATGTCACTGAAAATAAAGGTGCCATAGCATGCTTTCATGTACAGTATGTTTGTGATGTAATACACTTTATCTTTTATCATTAATTTATAACATGGTTTCAAATGCTGAAAATGAAGAGGTAGTTATCTCTAGTCAGAGCTTGCAGGTTTGGTTAACTGCATTAGGCTACGTATGTGAGAGGGCGGTTTACAAGTTATAAAATGTTACCATGGCAATTTCTGATTCCTCCCACCCGCTTAATCCTGATTCAAACAGGGAAATTTTGCTATTTATAGATGACAGCAATCATACAGAGCTTTAAGTGAAGGGCTGGGAACAAAGCGAGGGCAAGCAGACACCTTCCAAAGTGGCTGCTCCTTTGTATACCATGTTACATTTTCTTCCCTTCTCCTTTATAGGGGTTTGCAAAGTATGTAAGCTTGAAGATTCCTGTCAGCTGTTGTGTGCTGCTTTCCCAAAAGGGAAAAAATGTGTGCACCTCGTAACGTGAGCCTGAACCTTCTCCACCGATTGCATTGTCCCCACATACCCTCGTGGGCAGCTCTTTGTCTCTTTGAATTGGCATATACTGAACCTGTACTTGCTGACTTTGCTTTAGGGGCTTTTTATCCGCTTGCTCGTATGTATACAAATGCACATATCCATTTAGGTATTAGATTTGTTTTTAGAAACACAGATTTTAGAAGTTTTAATGCTGCCAGGGTTTATGATGGCCTTTTCATTGAAGGCAATTCTGTATTTAATTTGGGAATTATAATGGGCTGCTAGTGAAAAGACACTTCTCTTTATATAAAAGAGTAAATAGTAGTGTTTTGCAAGATGAGAAAATGTTTCAACTTTGAGCATTAACATATTGTATTTTTTCCCCACATTCCTACATCCAGGTTAATGTGTTCAGCATTGGATTTCAGATACGTAGATTAGGGGTTGACTGCCCCAAATGTGGAGCTGTTACACCCTCAGGGTCAAGTGACCAAAATTTTAAAAAGAAATTAGGCTTATGTAAATCACTTTCCTTTTTCTAGGTATGGATCAGTAACAGAATGGCTCTACTGTGTTGTAGAATGTGCTTGACCAGGGGAAGTGTTTTGAAGTTGAAAACAAAACTAATTGTGGTATTTATTAGGCTTCTTCTGAGAAACCTCTGTGTAGCTAAGTAGAATAGAATCATATCTGGGAATGTGATGGGTCATATTAGTTTTGGGTAGGCCAGATTATGAGTGATAAAATTTCTTAATTATCTTCATAATTATACTTAATGCGTGATAGTTATGTGAATTGTACCAAAAATTATGAAAATCCATAGAAAATTGACAGAATTCAGTCAGCTTGAACATTAACATGGTTTTGTCCATGTTCTGAAATCCAGTATGTAATTAAAATGTGAGTTTTATGAGTGTATTACTTTCCATTTTTAAACAACCAATTTTGTGGGGGTGTTTTTTCATGGTAGTAGCAACATGCTGCTTCATTTCAGTTGTAAACATTTTTCCCCATTCTGTTATGCTCTCATTGCAATAGTTGCTATGCAAACATTAGATAAGCCTTTTGTCTCTAATCAAAAAGTTTTAAATCAGCTCTCTGCAATGAATTTGAAAGAAAATGTCTTGAATATTAGGTTTAAAACAGCTATTTAAGAACTCTATGTATAATTTCTTTGAAGTACAATTGTGGTGTTCCTTCCCTGGCCTTTGGAAATGTGTAGAGGATGATGAAGTGTGATGTGTTGTTGCACAACCCTGAAATGTATGCAGGATTAGTGTTTTTCTTGTCAGGAGTACTTTTTTCCCCATCTGTATTTTCAGTGATGTTCACTGGAGCTTTGCGCGCCCTACCTGACGATTGTCTGTAAAGGTTTGTTGAAGCTTGGGCATGAGTGGTGAGGTGGCTTTGGGCTCTGGTTTCTGTGAGCATGCAAAGTGAAGCAAAATGGCTCAAGTTTTGCTTCTTTACCTGAGCAGCCTCTCTTGGGTGGTCACCTGCCCAGCGTGAGGCTGAAGTCAAGCAGTTGTGTTACATCATCATCATTACATGAGTGATGAGCTGGAGCAGAAAGGTGACTTCTTCAACAGGCAAAAAGTACATGCATTTGTTAACGTGAGTGACCAAGGTTACAGGGCTTTTGAGTTGTGTTGAAATGTTGTCTAGCAAGGTTGGTTTGACCTTTCACTCCCAAAGTTTCCATGTTGTTATGAAAGGAGGGTTATACAATGCTGTTGCAGGGTGTTTTCTCAGCTAGCATTCACTTATTGCATAAACATTCACCTCTTCACTGTCACCTCAGCTCTGTTGTTCTGGTGAGGAGGCAGTGCTTTGGGAGGTGCTTTTTGTATTGTTTTTAACTGGCAGCCACAGACTGCCTCGGAAAATCTTCAGATATATTTTCCTAGAATTTTTAAACACTTGAGAAAAGTGGGCTGTGAATGCCTGAGTGTGGTCCATTGGTGTGAGTGAAGTCACTGAACTTCCAGAAACAACACGGTGCACTGGACATGCAATCAAAGTGAATTTTATCTTGCTGACAGAAAACACAGTAAACCTCAAAATCAGCATAATGTACTGAGTGGTGTTAAGAGTCAAAATCCGCATTACTTCACTTACATCACAAGTCTGGGCAGTATATTTAGAATTTTTCAGCAGTGAACCCTCTTGAAGCCAAGTAATACAGTTTAGTGAGGGGCTGAACTAACTAAGCTTTCAACTACATCAAAAAGCTCAACCTAAACCTCAAGGGTGCATGGCAGAATCCAGTCAGTATGAGAAAAATGAACCTAGGGAACTAAAAAATTATTGATAAGGCATAGTTTCTAAGTTCGAATCAACTTGATGACAGGCTGAAGTATTACGGGAAACCAGCCATGACACAGAACTAAAGTTTTATGCAATGGATTTTAAAGATATGGCTTCCTACATAGTAAACTCCTTAGGTTTCTCTGACTTAAATATTTTAATTGCTTCTTTAATGAATGGCATTGATGTAGTACCACACCCAGGTTTTGAGAAAAGCTGCTTGCAGAAGAGGTCCAGAGGAGCAGTGGTTGCTCACTGGCCCATGCCAAACTACGCATGGTATAGAATTTTTCCTGAGGAAAAATATCAGTCTTTTAAGAACTGCCACTGAGGAAAAAAGTCACTAGAAGTAAAACCAGGCTGGGTTTTTTTAACCTGTGACAATAACAAACTTTGTAATTCATCATAGTATTAGATAAATGATATGAAAATGCTGTTACTCAGCACAAATGAAAAAATAATTTGGTTTTACTAGTGCTGATGGGGAATAGAAACTAAGTTTAAATTAGATCCCTTGGTCTTCTGCATCAGATCTCTAAAAATTCTGCTGTCAGCAGATGTTTGTCAGTGGAGGAAAGGGAAGTGACGGGAAAGGAACAAAGGGTCAATGCAGTTTGATAGGAAGTTGACTTTCGTTTCTGGGGATATATTTGTTCTTAAAATGTTTTCGCATTGGATTTTGTGAGAAATTGCCACGAAAAGAAATTCAAATTAAGAAATACAGTTGTTCAAAACTGCATTATGTGATAATGAATTTTTCACTGCCTCCTTTTACTGTTAATTAACACAGGTTTACATTTTAATCTCTTAAAATTAGAAATACCTATCAATGAATACTTAATACATGTTAAGAACAAAGGAGTCTAATACTGGGGGGGGAAGTGGGGGGGGACAAGAACAAGGGGAGACAGGGACACACACAATAGCAGTGAGACAGTTTAATCATTATCCCTCAGTCTAGTTATTTTGCAGTTTTACCAGTATAAATGAGAGCAAACTTGACTCTGTAAGTATCAAGTGAAGAATGTTTTCCCTTTCAATCGAAGGAAGACAGATTATGGGAAATAGAGTTCTGACTTTTGATAGATGTTATGATTTGTATTAGGCTAGCAGTGTTCACAGTACAGATGGTCCCTTAAATACTCCTAAAGCAGTAATTAATGATAAAAGTTACCCCATCTCTGTTGCATTTGGAGTAGCTAAAATAGTCTCCTACCTATGGGTAGGCTTTTTTTTTTTTTCCTACTTACTGACTTTATCAAATTTGTATATTTATTACATGTGCAGCATTTCTATTACATTTTTTAATTCAGCATATTGTACTCTTTCAGTTTATCCCTGCTACTCAGACACACTTTTTGAGGACTGTTACTTAACTTTGGTTTGTAACACATCTTTTCATAAAGTAGCTAACTTTTCCACTTTTTAACTTGACACTGGATATTTGAGAAACTAAATAATCTTTCTAAAACTGGTAGGACATAGGTTGCAAGTCTGCAGACAGGACAGAATAGTGAGCACAAGACTTTGTAAGGGGCTCAGGATACTGATTTGGGATATTGATTTTCTACTATAAATTACATTTGTTCTGGTTGCTAGGATTCTTTTCATTCTATATATACACTATACAGTGTCCTCTTCCCTGATTCTACAGCTAGGCAGACTCGAGGCATCAACAGAGGTGTAAACTTTGCTTGTTACAAGAAAGATTATGTTGGAAACATGGATGTGACTTTTATCTAAATGCCAAGGTTAATAATACACAAATACCTGAATTATCTTTGAAATGAAATGTCGGTCTATATATTTTTAGAAGCATGTAGAAAATAACTGCTGAATATTTTCTTATTGTTTAAAGCAAAAAACGTTACTAAAATATTCACACATGATATTTTAACTCAGCCTCTAAATCTATGTATGTGTGATACTACAACAATGCATATGATTATATCAGCTTTGATTTTTCTTCAACATATACCTGAACAAGGATTTTACAGGATTTAAAACATCAAATAAAGGGAAAAAGAACCCTTTCTGCTGTTCTAACATTTCATGCTGATTCAACTTCATATTAAGAAAAATGAAAACATACAATAAAAACGTGTTTTAAGAACAGCTTGAGTTTGAAGATCTTAAAGAGTCTGTTTCCTAATATTTGAAATTACACATAGGACTCTGGAGAGCAGTGCTTAGTAGTTTGAATTTGCAAGTAGGACAGTACAATTGACTTAATTGCAGTTGTTCCTATAAATAAGGATTTGACAGGGTTTGGCCCTTAATCAGTAGAGAGGACAGGGTAATTTTGAGAGCTATGCAGGTGTGAGTTATAAACACACTAATGTCTAATCTTTCAAGGTGCTTAGTGCCTTGTCAGAACTGTTTTTTCATTCTGTTTTCTGGAGTTAATAAGTGTGATACTGTTGAGCATCCTGCAGAATAAGCCTTGAAGAAATCAGTGGGTTTTCTGATTTTTTTTTTAAAACCTCATCATGTGTTTGACCAGGATTTAAAGGGTTTTTTTCATCAAAATCTGACAGTTCCGTTCTCTTGTGATTTGACACTTGCACATAAGACACAGAAGAGGGAAGCAGTGTGTAGGAGTTGAAAAGTTTGTTAGTAATTAAGCTAGTTACAATTGGATTTTTTTCAGACATAGCAAAATCTTATTGCAAAGTAATGTTTGTGGCAATTTATACATCCCTCTGTAAACTACGGTAGTTGTTCAAAAGTATAGTAAATGCTTAGAGACATATGTGCATACATGTCTACTAATACATAGCATATGCATGTAAATGCAGCATAAAGAGAGGCAGTAGCTCTACCTAATATATTACAATACTATTGGACTCTTTCCACAGCTTTAAATGCAGTCATGATTTTATCTGACCATTTGGAAAGTGTGTGTAATTCATAACTCCCTCCTTCTTTAACATTAAATTAATTCCTCATCTGTTGACTCTGTAGGAATTGTTTAAAACACAGGTTTTAATGCTTGCAATAGTCACCCTATATCTGAATAACCAGACATCTTCTAGAGCTCCTGGTGCTGTTTTGGGGTATTTCATTGTTTCTCAGTCCTCACCCCGTTTTTTGGAAGCAACTTTTTTAGAAAGTATCTCAATAGGAAAAAGCAAGAAGCGGCAGTGCTTGCCAGAAGAAGCTTGCTTCCCACCCTCTGTCTGCCTTACCTTACGCTCCTGGACTATAGAAATCCTGGGTCAGCTATTGCTCCATGGTGCGGGGCGCTGAGCTGTAGCATCAGAGCTGTGAGCATTCCAGCAGTCCCACTAAACAATGAGAGATAGGCTCTTTGCATGCCCCAAGCCTATGGAGCATTACGTCATTGCCTTGCCATATAAGGCGCTCTGTGTTGTGCAGACTCGTCGTGTCTGACTCGTGTACTTCAGTGATAGCCAGAGCTTGGAGAGCTTGGTAATGTGTTCTGGCTCCAGCTGACGCTCAGGGCTGTGTGAAAAATTTCATTTGTCCACTAGTTCATGGCCAAGAAGAATGTGCGGAAGGTTTGGGTTAGGGCAGTTCCTTTTATTGCTGATAATAAAGTCGTTAGGGGTTGTTAGCTGATTAGGTACGATGTTTTCCACTTAGACTTGCAGCCTAGAACTTGAGAAGGGAAAAATTAAATTTCAGGTCGTCTTCTGTAATTAATTGTTCTAAGGGAGTTTTCTCTGGTTTTCTTTCCTTTTGGTTTTTTTTTTTTCTTTTTTTTTTTAATATGACAAAAAATGTGACTTCAGCTGAACTCCTCTGAGGGGGATATGAACTTCAAGCCTCCCTTTTTTTTTTCCTTCTGTAAAGAGTCAGGGTCCTTGGAGGATAGTATTTTATTTCCTGATGATGTAACTACAAAACAATTCTCTAAGTGATGATGGGAAGGCCAGATGAAATCTCACTTTTTTTTTTCTCTTCAATGTTTTTTCTACAAAACCCTTTCCTTTTTCGTATGTTTGTGTTTCAGCTAACACAATTAAGCAGTCCAACCAACTATTTTTAGTAAGAAGGTCTTAAAGAAATGAGTCGTTTGTTTTAATATTTAGGAAAGAGGCAGGAAGCCAAAAAGTAGGAGTTAGATTGAAGAACTTAAAGTGTATCTCTTGTATTTGCTGTCCTTTAGTGTACACCCTGAATAAACATTGAGAACGCAAGGAAGAAATACTTGAAATAGGCATAACATTTGTTGTTGAAATTCCACTAAGGGTTAACGGGAGTCAATGAAATAAACTCCTTTTATATTGATGGGTAAATTAGACCATTGGAAGGAATGTTGAAGTAAGTGCATCCACAATTAATTTATTTGCAGCATTTGCATTTTAGTTTTCTGATAAACTTCGGTATAGCTTAAGCTGTCCTACTGCCTGCTTTTTGTGAGTTAAGTTCTACTTGAACATAATGCTAACGTAAGGCAATTTACTTATTTGAGGGTGTTGTCTGTGGGTATGAAGACAAATGGTGATTAAAATGCTTGCATTTCGTTAACAAGGCAGACATCTTTTAGCTACTTGCACATGTTTACCTGCAGTGTAGTCTGAAGAAGGTACTTATTCTTTAGCTGGAAAATTCCAGGCAACTCTTTGCACTGTTACTGGGTAAAGACTTCCTCAGAACTGTGCTGCTTATGTGTATGGGTGATCCTGCTGTCCCCTTTGGAAATTCCTGTGGAAGTTCAAATTTGGGTGCTTCATCAAAACATTCCAAATCTATTGAATTGTGCAACACTCTATACTAACCCTTCCAAAATTTTTTTGGAGATAGAGAAATGTCTTATTTTAATATAGCAATGGACACACCAGGATATTTTATTTGCTATTCTAGGAAGATTTAATAATCAAAGCCAAACAAAAACAGTACAAGCTTTAGCCCAAATTGACCTCTTCAGTCACTTGGCTAATATTTTTGGAAACTACTATTTTGTCTAGTTTTTCTCAAAAGTATTATGCCAATGTGTATAATTTGAACTGCATAAAAGGTCACCCAGGTCACCTGGATATGGGGAACATCTTCAGCCACAAACTTACCCTTTCTGCTGGGCCTCTCTTTAAAGAGACAGGACAGATGCAGGTGTAAGGTACTGTTTTAGGGCAGGCTGTGGATATACTGCTGTATTGAGCTCTAATTTGCAGGGGGAGTCAGGTAAGTAGTACTGTGGAAGGGAGCTAGGAGTTAAATGTGGGTGCATTCTTTTTTACATTTATGTGCGTGTATGCAAACATACAAATGCTTAGAGTGAGAACTGTTTCTCTATTTTACTTCGTAACTTTTTTTCCTTTCCTTCCCTTTGAAATTATTTCGTTTTTCTGCATCTTCATCTGCACACACCCTATTTCTGTAGTCTATATGAAAATTGCCTGCATTTTTGTCCTGCCACATAAAACAGTTGTTTTAGGCCTTAAACAGCTTTGAAGAAGAGGACGTCTCAAAAGCTAGTAAGCAAAAAAACCATCCTCGCAGTCCGGTTCTGTTTTGGAGTTGCAAGGAATGCAGCTCAGGTAGTGCTGATGGTGAGTTTGTTGGCAGTCTGGGAGCCGGGAATAGGGAGAGCAAGTCCTCCTGCTTATAAGTCTGTGTTTATATCTGGGAATGGCCAGCGTATGAACTAGTTTCTCAATTAATTCTCCTCTGCAATACAAAAGTGAACATCTGGGACCTTCTGCAAACCAGCTTTATCAAAGAGCATCATTAAGTTGTGACAATGTAAGAGAAGGAAGTCAGGACAGAATACAGTATTATTCCAAGTACTTTTAAAGAACTATATGATTGAAATACCAAGTTTTGGGTTACCATAACGTGAAAAGCTTATTTATATCTGAGGCAATGAATAGAGTTGCAGAGAAGCTTTCCTTTACTGCTTTCTTACGGTGTCTTACGGTGTCTGTAGGTGGAATCCTGGCACTGGTGAACTGTACCAAAGAGAAAAAAAAGCCTTTGGGCAGGCAGCTATGGCTGTCTCATTCTGCATCGCTCTCTGAAAATGAATTCTGTTTCCTTAGTTACTAGACATGGTTTTGCACATAATTGGTGCATTTGCAAGTATTGTGACAGCAAAAGGAACAGAATGTGGAGAAATTAGAGAGCAAATGAAAGTCTCGTTAGAGCATTTGGTTCATGCCCTGACAATACAGGGCTGCTCTCTGCAGCCTGCTTGGAATGACTATTGTCTGGTCTCTCTGCTTATCATTTTGTGTTGTTATTTGTGCCCACATTCTCTCAGAATTTTACTTGGAAAAAATAGAAGCTGGAAAGATGGAAGATTGTATGAGGCAGGGAAAAGATAGGACAAATAAGCTAAAAGACATTGAGGCAATTGTTTAGACTTTATCTTAAACTGTCTGAATTCCTCCCATTTCTTCCATCATTAAACTACTTCTCTTTCCTTTTTCTTCCCATGGCAATTCACAGCAGCAGTTCCAGTGTCCTTAGACCCATAACCTAGCTATTGCAGCATTTGACCCCTTCCTTTGGCCATTTTGTATCTAAGATAAATAAAGGAAATTAGAACTTGGGCCTTAGTTCAACAAAGCACTTAAAACATAGCCCTGCGTATTTTTGTTGAAAAAGGAAAGGACTTCAGCAGAAGTCTGATTTTAATGATACATTGAAATGCTTGGCTAAATCAGGCTCTTGGTCACATTTACCTCCTGTAGATATTGTTGAAACTTGGGTTTTTGAAATTCTCCCTGGAGTCTCAATGTTTAAGGTACTTTTGTATTCCCAAAATGGACATCTACAAAAGTACAAGTGCTCTCAAAGATTTTATTAGTATTTCACATTACTTCAAACTTTCCTTTTTTAGAGGTGGTCTACTTAAGTTTTGCACGTCATACCTGGTGAACTGAAACACATGCAGGATTGGCAAGTTGAATTTTAATGCCTTGCATAAATGGGATCTGATGTTTAGTATTTTAATAACTCTTTTGACTTCAAGGATTTTTCTCCACTGTGTGCTCAGCCTTGTCTCTGAAGTCTGTGGGAGTTTTGACATAACTCCGTTGAAGAAGGCTTACTAATGATTTCTTGGATTAATAGAATCATGTAAAAATTTTCTATTCCATTTGTCTTTATTATTTCTTCTAGCATTGTGTTTGATGGTCTCTCTGATTTCATCAGTAAAGTCTTCTAGTGCTTTATATGCTGATATATAGATTAATTTCTGAATATTACAATAAGGAAATATGGATGCTGTTGTGGCTTAGTGACAGTCTGAAATGCACTGATCATTCATAAATGCATGTGGAAGGCAAGGGGCAAAAGCAGGGGAAAGTTCTAAAGGTAACATTCTTCAGATTCATGTGTCTTTTACTATGGACCGTGGACAGAAAGAGATTCATATCTTCATTACTGTGTGTTTTTAATTTTTTTTGGCAGCAGGAAGAAATATTTTCCCAAACCCTCCTATTGTTTGCAGATTCCATTATTCTCCCTTTTTTTTGGCAGATACAAATAGAATTCCTAGCCAAATAATAGGGATAATTAGATCCCTTTATGTTGGTTGCTGCATCGGGAAGTTGATGACATCATCCCTTAACTACTAATGACTTCTAAGGAGAACTTGAAAGTGTGTGATATCTGCTTGTGAGATGGTTTCCTTTTACATAAGAGACCATGATAAGTTTTTATGAAAAGGACATATTTTGCACGGCAGGGCTTACCAAATAATAATAGAATTTAATTTTTATGCCTTCCTCTAATCTCTATAAACCATATATAGCCAAGTAATCTTTTCTCCATAGTGAAATGAGATACTGTTCTTAAGTTTATGAAAACACTGTACAATAATGTATTTTAAGGAGTTTGAAATTGGAGGTGTGTATTGTTTGTGGTGGATTCTGCAGTGAGATTTTTTTTTAAAACCCCCACCCCTCTCACCCACAAGTGTGCCTGTCTAGTTGGGCTATTTCTGGAGGCATGACAGTCATTTCAGTGTTACTGCAACAGCACAAGTGAGTTGAAATCATGCGAAGATTGTTGTGGTAGGGTACCGTAGAAGGTTCTGAGTTTCATGCCTGTGGACCTGCTTGGAAGTAGAACATATTTTGAGTGTCTGTCTTTAGTCATTGGACCACAGAAAAATTGTGTGCCACGAGGTAATTAGTTGCCTGCTTTTCTTCATCTATCTCCTTTGAAATTCAAAGAAAGATTCCTTTTGTAGAACTTCAGGGAAATGGTGTGACTGAAACGTTTTGAGCTTCAAGTCTAATTCCACATTAAACTCTGCCTCAGATCATTCTTATGTGTTAACCTAAGCTGTGAATTCAGTAGTTTTATTCAAAGTGAGTTTAATTCTTGTTTGAATAAAAACAGCACAGGTTTGTCTCAAGTTGACTCAACTTTTTGCACAGACAGGAATTGAAAATGGTGCCAATGGAGCTTGCTCCTTTCAAAGCTTTGATGGTATGAGGTGAAAAAGTAGATCAAGTTATTGCAGGTTCATTCAGTTCCCCTGTATCATTCACCATCTCTTGCCTTATGCTTTTCTCCTCATGTCTGTTCACTTGTTGCTGGGTGATGCTGCTCCACCAATGGCTTGGAGTGCAAAGCCCAGCACACAGGTAGAAGGGATTTGGCATTCAGTGCCTTTCTTGCGGGTTGCAAGTTGTACAGGAGCCTCATGAGACCATTGTCTGCTTTGAGAGCACAAGCTTGTCAGACACACACTCGGGTGACTACAGGCTTGAATGCAGCACAGGAACTGTAAGAAGGCTTGTTTACGTCATTAGTATTGTACCAGGAGGAGTACAAAGCTGTCATACTTCTTTTTCTTTTTTAGTGGTTCAGTAGAGAGAATCCAGAATTAAAATGTATCTTGAGTCCTACATTTCGTTGTTATATGTGTTGAGTAGACTTCTCTTGCCTTCTACAGATTAACCCAGTGAAAACATAGCTATTAAAGAGCTTGTTTGAAAGGGAACAAGGTGGTGAAAGAATGACTGTGGATGCTATGGAAGGCAAACCTTTCAAGGAGAGAAAACGTTTTTTGCTGGGCTGCCTGCAATAGTAGAGTAAAACACAAGCATGTGCTTGTGCCCAGAGGCCCTTTGGGTCTCTAGATGCTGCATTTGTGCCACAAAACCTATGTAATAACAGACATCTTTTCTGCCTTGATAAATCACTCTCCTTAGGATTCCTGCTAAGAAATGCATTTAAAAAGGCTTTTGTTATTCTCTGTAATTTCAGTGGCTATACTCTAGTCCCTGTTTAAAGCGCAGTGCTTCAAGTTATTGGTGATTTCAATACCTGGTCAAGGAATAAGTGCTGAAATAATGCAGAGGCAAATGTATCCTATACAGGCTGTTTTAGGCTGTGGATTCCTAGGGATGTAATGTAACTCGTAAAATGTTGATCGCTTTGGGATTCAGAATTGCTGAGCTATCTGATAGATTCATAGTTTAGAAATGTGACTTAGTTGTGTGGTTCAATTCTCTGGTCTGGAAAAGTATTTACAGAATTTCTTGATCTCCTAGTGTGTAGTCACATGTAGTTCTTTGTGTTAGACTTGCCCACAGCAGGTACTGTTCAAGGAGTCTCTTGGGCTTGGGGAAATGTATTTAACAGACTCAGACACTCCACAGCTCCAGCGTCTGTAACAAAAATTTCACAAAACCCTTGAGTGAGGAAGGGGAACAAATACAAAAGGGTATTAATTTGGCATTTTTACGGCAGCTTGCATGAGACATGTCAGCCTTGAGAATCATTACCTTCAACTCAGCAATGCTCGGGTTGTGTCATATCTGGGAACACTTTTATTGATCTCATGTCTCTGCTTGTTATGTTGACAGGGTGGACTATTACTAAGGAACTCCTATTTTAAGAGATGAACTAAATGCTTGAATAACCTACAGCTCTCTTCTTGCTTGAAAATTGAACTCAAACACAAAAGAAGTGGTTTAAGGAAATTCTCTTCGAGCACCTGAAGGAAAGACAAGGTTTCCCTTTTAGTCCCTGAAATTCCATGTTCTTCAAACAGTCTTCCCTGCAACCTTTCCCACTACCTAATGGTCTGCTTTATTTTGTGGGTTTTTTTTAGTTGTTGAGTACTTTGGTTCTAGTTTGTTTTGTTCAATTACCTATTTTTAGTCATAAGGATGAAGTTTTTATTCCTTTTAACATCTTTTTCCATTGGTAACTTAATTGAAGACATTCTGACAGAGCATAAATTCTGGCTTCCATTTGCCCTGGGCAATGAACTCAGGAGCTCATAATATGAAAATTATTATTAATTGGATGAAAGATAGCTACAGTCCATACAAATTGTGTTTGTAAAGTGTGTGATCATGATGAACTGTGTAGAATTGATTAAATACAGTGATGTATTGGGTTCTTTCTTGTAGTGATGCCATTTCATATAAATGAAATCTGAAGTGGCATCTTCTGCTGCAAAATCTCATAGTACATTTGATAATTGCTAATAATTTCTTATAATCAGACTGTATTGTTACTCCAGAAGAAAGTTAAACAAGCTGATTTCTTAAATAGATACAACAAAATACCAAAGACCTTAGTACTCTTAGCTGACTCTATAGAACAAAGATTTAAGCACTATAAATTTGTTGATCTTTGGGTTGTTCACCTCCCCTGTCTCCTCCCCAGTAAATACATAACTGTATGTATAGGTAAATATTTGTGCAAAACTAGCCAGTGGAAAGGACTGATACTGCTTGCACCCTTTTTGTGGAAAATGACACCAGTTATTATTTGCTTTAAATTTTAAAATTATACATAGAGAAATGTCTCCATTCTGTGTATAATAAACAGAGTGCTAGAACTAGACAGTTGCAAAAGAACAAGTATTTTCTGAATTCCTAATGTGTGTTGTTTTGGTTAAATGAGATCCAGTTGTGTGTGACCTCTTAGTCTGATTCAAGTTGACTTTTTCTGCTCTAGGATGTCTGTTTTGGGACACATGAAGTTTGTTAGTTCTTTGCATTTCTGTTTTACTGTATTTTTCTGATTTTATTTGTTTTTATTTCAAATTTCCATAGTAGATGGGCAGAGTCTATTCTCACATAAAACAAATCAGTCTTTGACATTACTGCTGGGGAAAGAGAAGTGAGCGCACATGCATCCAACACTACCAAAACAGGAGTTATTTTGCTAGAAGCCTAAGGTGTGTCCAGAGAAACATAAGGTTATACAGGGCTTGACAAGAATAAACATTTTGAGAGCCATAAAATGCCTTTGGCCTTGGGGTTTGGGAATGCAAGTGGAGCCTTAACTTTTAGCTATCTGTGTGAAGACATCATGCCCAAAAGATGTTGCTAAGTATATTTTACTCAGTGGTTGGTGTGGTGGGTGGTTGCAGTCCTTGGAGCAGTTCTAGTAGGCACAGGTATCCTGTCCCTGGAGCAGAAACACTCATAGCTCAGAGGCGTGTGGAAACGCTTGTGGATGGCTTTGCTTGTGGAGGGCAAGGTCAGAGCGGGAGTGAATTCTGAAGTGCCTCCAGACCTTTTGGGAATTGTTCTGAAAAGTTTGCAGATGCAATTGTACACAGAGGAGTTGTGGATACTTCTGAAGTTTTATGGATGATGGTTCCAATGGATTTTGATTTCTTCTACCTAGTTCATTTTTAGAAGTGACTGAGGGCTGTTTGTGATACCTGAGCTTTAAAGGCTGCACTGATATGAGTTCCACATGTATTGATGTCATAGAGTTTGGGTTGTTTAACCAAATTTTGTCTTACTACTTTTGCTTCAGTATTGTGGAAAATGCTTTCTTGGAAGCATCCTCTCTGTTTGAGGTACTTCTCAAAAGCAGGAAAGCTGCCCATTTTTGATAGTAAATTCCTACAGGCTTCAGGGAATAGCATTAATATAAGTAATACAAAATGAAGATGACAAATCACATTTGTGTATCCTTTTCCAAGTATAATAACTTGTTTGTTTTCATAACAGAGAGTCTAAATCACCTGGTGAAGTTGTTTGATTTTTTTTTTTTAATTCTCTTTAACTTCTTCACCAGCTATTAACAGATTGTTTCTCTTCTCTGCTTGTGCTATTCTGTGCTAGTCTCTGTTTTTTAAAAGCATCAAGGAGCCAAAAGCAATAAAAGCGGCTAACATTTGTCAGGTGAGGCTCCAGTTTGTCATGTTGAAAGGAGAAAATTCATCAGTAGATTATTGGAAGGCGGAGGGAGGACCATGTGAAGATGCCAATGTCCAATGAAGTGACTGGGAAGGAACAGTTAGAGGTATTTTTAGCGTTTGTACTGGAATGCAGGGAGGCTTATTGATTGCACTGTTTTTCCCTTAGGGAGGTCAGTGGGCAAGGGAAGAGGTCCAGTAAACCACACAGAGCCTCAAACACATGCTTTTCACTTTGACATTAATGTGAATTTAGAAAGGAAAATGGCTCTCTTGCACTTTTGCATGCACTTATCTTAGAAATCTTTTGTTTCAGATGGGGCCAACTTATTGCTGTCAGTTGCATGGCACTGAGCATAGTGAAAGCGGTCACCTCTTTCACAATGGAGAAAAATATTTACTTTGTTTTCTACTAGAGCTTTAGGTTTGATTGTTTTTTTTTCTTGGTCTGTTTTCATTCTTCTGACCCTGACATTGTTCTGTCACTATTCATAGTAATTTCATAATTCAGAGTGATTTTACTGAGCTGATAATAGTCTTATTGTTTTGTTGTGTGATTTTTCCAGTGAATATTGGAATATTTTACTTTTGGTAAACTTTTTTTCTCATTTAAAAAACACCTCTTCTTTGACCTGAAATATGAAAGCTGTGATACATAAAACTCCATGAGGTGACAGTCCTTTTAAAAGTGTATGTTTGTGCACATGGTTTTATGACATTCATAGGCTATTACTGTTTCTACTTTGATGAACAATGAACGTAATGGGAATGTCCTCATTACGCAACATTTGAATGTAAATCCTAAGTTAAACACCTTTATAACTTTTAAGCTATGGATATATTGATACAAGTTGGATTTCCACATGTAATTTCTCTCTTAGGAATTGGACAGATCTTGTATTTGTTCTTTTGGTTGATGCCTTTTGGGCATTATTAAAGTTACTTAAAACATTTTTTGCTTTCTTATTCATAGATACAAGTTGGGAGAGGGTTTTGTTCCATTTTTTTTGAGAACCTGTTAAATTCAAATGAAGTTGGGTTTTTCTGAGTGGTTTTTTGTGTGACTAGTTTGGAAGAAAATTGTTATTCTGTTCTTGGTGTCAGAAAATTTGTAAAAGCTACAGAGCAAGCAAACCATAAAGGGAGACACAGCCCTCGAGCAATTGAGTGATTCAGACTGAAAAGCGCTTGGGCTTCTGCATTCTCTGGTTCACAGTGGGCATGCTCAGATATTTTGTTACTTCCAAAGTAATATTACATCATCTTAATTGCAAAGTCACTATGCTATAGCTGTCTTTGCATCCAAAAGAGCTCTCAAGTGGGATATTAAATTTCTGCATTACATAATCAGAACAAAGCCTTTATTGGTTCATTGTACCCTTAGGGTGGGATGCTGAATGGTAGTTGCACATGGAAGATGTAATCTTGCAGAATTAACCATTTCCTATCCGTCCTATCAACAACTATGAAGTGGATTAATAGCCTAGGGATAGGATTCGCTTGAGAAGAGTGTAACTAAAGAAAATAAGATTTTAAATTGTTTAAAAGAGTACATCTTTCTATAAATGCACTTAAATGTATTGAAACAAACAGAAAGAATGAGTTTTACAGATATGTTTATAGACTGATTTGCTGAACTTTCCTGTGGTGTAATTACTGTTGCTAATGAATTCAAAGGAGGTCGACCAATTTCCACTCAGTCTGTGGTTTTAATTTGTTGGAAAATGATCTGCTTAAAAATACTGGAAAGAAATTTTTTTGGTTATGGAATATTAAATTTGTCTCTGTAAGCTAATTTAAGCACTTTTTTAGAGTTATTCATTTGTTAAGGGCCATATGTGCAAAATTATTGTTATGTGTCTGGTGATTTTAATTGGTCCAGTTCAGAACTGATCTGGTTTTTAGTAAGACCTTTTTTTTGTGAAAGGTATAATATAGAATTTATAGTTCTCAAGCTACATGAAAGTGATACCAAAGTTTGGTCTTTTATTGATTGTCACGGTACTTTGTGTGATCTCAGTCTAATTTTAATGAACCTGGATTTCATAAACCTCATATTAAGTAAAATAAATAAATAGGTAAGTCTCTACTTTGTGGGAAATGAGACCACATTAAAAAAAAAAAATCCAGACCAAAAAAAACTCACATAAAAAGTCTGAGCTTTATGTTATGATGATCTACATGTGATTTCCTGTGTTGTCTTAATGCAGTTTTTATACATGGCTTCAGGGTAAAATTGCACCAAACTTTCAAATTAAAACTGCTAGTCAGCCTTTAGGTAGGTGCACTTGTTAGACTGGAAAGTGTTTTTCAGTGAAATTGTTGGCTGAACCCAAGGCCATGGGTTTTGTTCCTCTCTTCTCTCTTGCACTGCTCCCAGACTAAATTAGGCATCAGCATGAGTAATCCATCAATACTGACTTTGCTTTTGAGATATATTTGTTGAAGAGTGGGAACTTGTTGGCAACTTTTTTTGTTATTGTGCCTGTCCCAACATATCCTTAGAAATAATAAATTTGATTTGGTCATTTCATAGAATCCCCCCAGTTCTTCTCCAAATCAATTCCAGATGGTCAATGCTCCCATAAAAATCTTGGAACAAGACACTGATTTTGGAAGTGTTGGCCTCAAAGTACTTGCCTTGATCCTTCAAAGGACCACTGGGACAGAAGACTGTGTAATACTGAAGGTCCTCAAGTGAAAAGCAGGGCAAGTGCTGAAAAGGCTTATTTAAAATTTTGCTGTATTTTTATCCATTCACATCAGACAGTGTAGTTCTTCACCTTTTGTTTTGGAAATACATACACAGGACAGAGCATTGATGAACACTCAGTAGGTTCAGTATAGTTAATATTCAAATTTTTGGTAAATGTAAATTCCAGCTGTTATCCACTGGATGGGCAGTAGATTGTGTTCAGCATCCTCCCAGCTTGCTTTACTTTTACTCATCAGCAGTTTAGAAAAGTGGGGGGGGGAAGGTTGTGTGACATTTTCTCCCTGATGGTTATTCATACAGACATCTCTCTGTTTCAGTGTCCCTGTGATATTTATATCAGTTGTGAAGCAGATGTTGGGACACAGGATTATTAGTTAATTTCAACAGCTAAACATACTGATGTGTTAAGGAAAACAAGATTCCACTGCCACACACACCCCCTCCAGGTTTTGGCAGAGAAGTATCAGCCTGTAGGATTTCTTTCTTTTGATAGGTGGAGCTTGCCACATGAATTTTCTGCTTTTGGTCTCTCTGGCTCAAGCCTGAATATTCCTTTTTCTGCAAAAAGACCAAAGAACTTTTGTATCTGCTCACTAACAGTGTGTGTCATTTGCTGCTTTACCCTGATGACTGTTGCTTTTCTTTACATGCATTTTGAAGGAAGTCAGAGTTAAAAAACAACTTCTGAGTGTGTTGTTTGGCCCTTTTTGTTCATTTCAGTGACAGAAATAAGTGGTCCAGGTTTTTCTTTTGTTTAAAATTTTCACTTCTGAATCACCATAAATACAAGGGTTTGAGCTATTTTCTGTGTTTCTGTTTGTTGAGGAATAAGCTGATTGCTTATTAACTTACGGAAAACATGAGGTTGATATCACTAAGGGCAGAAACTTGTGGCACTGACTAACAATGAGAACAAGATCATTTTTGGGGCAACTACTCTGAGAATTAAGGAAAAGCGTAATGCTGCCTGAATTACTGTCGGTTTCATAGGACACCTTGGAAGTAACAAACATCAAACCCCAGGATGACAATTATGTTTAAAAACTAGGTAAAAATGACCAAGTATGTCTGGGAAGAGTCACTCAGTAACAAAACAGTAAATAAAAGTAAAATGTGCGGGATACTTTCCATTGTTAGCATAAACCTATGTCTTTAAGTAATTTATAGTGGCCTTGTAAAATTAAAAAAATACCAGATTTCAGGCTGTGCGTCCTTATTGGTTTCAGTGTGCTCTTGAGAATTTAAATGAAGGCAAAAGGTTAATTGTTTAGCCTCTGATTATGCAATTTAACTAATTTTCTGACATGGAATATATCTCATTCCCGTTTTGCTTTGAAAACTTCTGGTTTGTATCTCTGCACATTAAAAACAAACCAACAATCAAAAAAACCAAACTAACCAACCAACAAAAAAACCAACCAACCAAAACCTGAAACCAACCAACCAAAGAAATGGAAAACAAAAGCAGAAAAGGAAAAGAAAAGATCAAGTATTACCACATGGCAATTGTGATGCTGATAATCAGTTCAAGAGCACCAAAGAAGAAAACAGTGAAGGTATTAGTTTTATCTGAATTAATTTTTGTTTAATTACACTTTTTATTCCATGAAACTTCTCTTGAAGCTACCTAACATATTTACTTTTGCACTGTTTGTCATTGAGTGACTTCTGGAAATGCTTGGTTATTTTGAACTTGTTTAAAAATGTATTTCTGGATGGACTAATTATGCTGTTTAATGATAGCTGCTTGCTTGTTTTAGTGGATAGCTTTTTGAAACCTTCACAGTGTAGTGAAGATACTGTATCTTCATGTGCCATCACTCATCTGGATTTCCAAGGTGCTGAAGAACCACCCTCAGGAGCAAGAATGCCTTGGCATTGTGGGAATTTTGAGTCATCAATTTACTTGTTCGCTTGCTCTTTTGGTTGGTTGTGCATCCATTTTTTCCCCCTCCATTCATACTTTACTTTTTTTCCCCTCCACCTTTCTCTGCACAATTCTCTACATGGCTTTATCTTTTCATGGTCTTCTCTTGATGACAAAAACAAAAGCACGTGTAGTGTTATAGATATTCTTTGAGGTCCACTGCTCTGGAACTGTGAAGTGTGTGCCCAGGATGACCCTGGGAAGCAGGAGTTGCAGGGAGAGAGGCTGCAAACCACTGGTAAACTGAGCAGTGAGTTTACAAGAAAAGAATGTTGGATCCCCAGTGTTGATGGTTGGGTAAGCAATTCACAAAATAATCTTCCATCTGGAAACTGACAGGAGAGAGAGTTTATTTAAGGTGGCCTTTAAAAAAAATAAATTGCTTCTCTGGTATGTTGCTGGATCTATATATTTTGCAGCACGAGTCCTAGATGGCTTTATAGTTCTACTTGCACAGGAGGAATAAACTTTGGAGAAGAGGAAGTTAAGAGAGAACAGAAGTGTGAACAACTGCTAATGGTGCTCTCTCTGGCTCCATTCAGTCTGCCATTTCATCATACTTGAAGGGGGTAATTCAGAGATTCCTTTCTTGGCACATAAGTGGCAACATATGTTTGAAACAGCGAGTGGAAACTGTAGGAAAAAAATGACAGGCATATGGCAATAGGAAGGCAAGGAAAAATTTGTTGCCCTAACGTTAGCCACATAATTGGTACACTTAACTTCTGAGGGACTGATTTATTTAAAGACAAAAATTTATGCTCCATTTATTCAAGTTCTCTATACATAGCTTACATCTTGTAGTGCCTTCATAACGCCTTTGCTCTCTGAGGGAGTGGAAGGTGATCTGAGAGGTTAAGAGCCTCAGCCAAGGATAGAGGGGGAAATCTGGATGCAAATACCCAAACCTATCTTCATTCATATTCTCATTTTTAAAGATGAAAAATTGAAAACCTCTTTTATTTTAATGTTCAGTTGTGTGCAATTTTTTTACCATATTGAGTTAGCAAGAATGTTTATGGCTTAATGTAACCTTAGATACACTGCTTAGTGAAAAGAATAGCTGTCCTGGAAACAGGCATTATCCAAAATAGTGTTTCCAGTGTGAAGTGCATGCTGAGGTAACCTGCTGACTTTAGTCAAAGAGTTGCTACCCACGCGTTCATCTATGCACAATTATAAGCAAAATGTAGTATCTCAAACTGCATGTGATGTGGAGTGAATGTGGGTAGCTCTTTATATTTCCTCAGTTAATTTTGTGTCCCGAGTTACATAATTTCAAGGGAGAGTGTTGTTGGAAAGGTCAAGATCAAACCCGGTCCTATGAGCTTCTGTTGACATGGAAAATATGCGTTTAAGAACATAGTTTGGCCTGAAGCTGACAACTCTTCAATCCACATAATATATTCTCAAAAAATGCTTAGGAGGAAAGCAGTCTGTTTTCTTTCTATTGAAATATTATTAATCAAACCGCTGGGACAATATCTCCCACCACATTTGCCTTCAGAAGTGGGGCCTCTTTTCACAAGAGTCGGGGGCCCTTGGAGGGCAGCTTGGCAACTGGTTGGTCATCTCATGACCCCTATTCTGTGGGGATCTTAGTCTTCACATGGAAAAGGAAAATTGACCAAATGACATTTTTATTTTGTTAACTCTTCTCTCTGACCTCTCTTGGCTCTGGGATTTTATGGTCTAGTGATGTAATTTTGAGATAGTAATTCTTATGTGGGATTACAAAGAAATACTCAAGTTGATTGAGTAGCTTATTTTGGGGACGTGAGGCACAGATGCGTTACCACTCTTATTTAAATTCAGAAAGTATGCAGTGTTAAATTTCTAAAAATTGATAAAAAGCCAGCTGTAGCTTGTTTTCACTAAAAACCCGAACCAAAACAGCCTCCATAATTAGTACTCTGTGTCAACACGTAACACTATGAAAACTTGAGAAATCTCAGCTAGTTTCTTTACCAGAGTAAATGACATCACAGTTACTGTCAGGAAAAGGAATGAAAACAAATGTTTTGAAAAGAAACCTATTTATGTTATTTTGGTTGTCACCCATGGTAGCAAAAAGCCAGGAAATGGCATCTGGTATTTGTAGAAACCTGTGGAGTTAGTTAGGGGGTTTTTTCCTTCATTTTTATCTGGAGAGGGAAACCTGTACAACGAAGATTATTAATGTACTACTTGTTTTGGAGGAAAGAGGAGACATTTTTAAAGTTTCAGGAAAATTTTTAAAAATACTCTATTTGGTAGCTACTGTATATTTTATTTTACTTAAATGTAAATACATTCAATTGTCCCATAATTTGGTTGAAGAGTCACAAATTGACTTTGATTTGGATATCACAGTCATGGTTGAATTCAACCTGCCTTTTCTAATGCTGAGAAGATGGGATGTTCTCTCAGCTGCAACTTCTAGCAGGGTAGATTGAGCTGCTTCAAAATTTAGAATTCTTTAAATCCTTTTGTCCAGTGTCATTGGAATTGTTTTTTCAGGCTTAAATATAAGCTGTGTTGGTTTGCTGTACTGGGATGAGTTTCTTCCCTGGGTCTTGGGGATCAGTCTCCTTGTTTACTTCCCCATCCTGTCTGGATTGTTGATTCTGTTGTAGATTGTTTTCCATGTTGAAATTTTGCCTAGAGATGATTAAGAATTGCATACTCTGGAGAGCTCTGGGAATAAACTAGAGACAACAAATCAAATGCTTTGGGGGCTTTGTTGCAAATTACAATTTCAAGTTTGTATATATTCTAAGAGGAGGATGCAACATGAGTAGAGGAGAGATCCTGTGTAAATATTTGGGTTTTAAAGTCTAGAATGTCTTCTGATGCTATTTTATACCATTTCCTTTTAAGCAGAATGTTTGCATGTTTTTAAAAGATGTAAACTCCTAGGATGTTAGTTAATTAGTGTGGAGAAACTGAAGTGTGTAAAAATAGCTTACCTGCACACTAATGAAATAAATATTTCAACAATGTAATTAGATGACAGTAATTGAAACCTAAATGCACTTTTTGAGATTATGGTCACTGGATCAGGAATTTTGCATTTCTGATTGACTCCTTCCCTTCTGGAAATAAGCATTACAAATTCCTTTCTTTGCTCCCTTCTAGGAATCCAAAATATCTTAATTTAATTTTATTTTCATATTGATTTGTGTGTATTAGAGCACCAGCAACAGCCATTGCTATTTCATAGTGACTTGGGAGTAGAGAATAGAAAGATCTTTTAAACAACATTAGGATACTTATTCTAGCATAACGTCAGGACTCTTGACACAGGATGCCTAACAAAAATGTAGGAGGTAAACTGTAAGTTATGCAGGGACAGAATAAATTGTTCTATGATAATGCCTCATTTTGATTTCTAATAGGAGATACATTTGATTTCAAAATAATAATTTTCCCTTCTTTTTCATGCATGCTGGTGTTAACCATTACAATGCCTCTGTTTTGCATCTACAGGCTTGGTAGAATTTCCTAAATTTTTGGACTTAGAAATTTCTGATAAAACCTTAATAAAAGGTTTAACCATCAATAAAAGAAACAAGCTTTCTGATATACATTTAGTTTTGGAGTTGTCATGTTTTTATGTTACTAGAGGTCTCTCTCCATAACATGACATAAACTGAAGAGCAGTTCCCAAACTGCCTTCACTCTCCGTTCATGATGCGTTGTGTGTGATGCATTTGGTTGTGTCGTCTCAGTATGTGCAACAAGAAACCAGGCAGGGAGAGTAGATGGGTGAACGTATAGATGTGTATGGAAATTTCACTGAATATGGACATTTCAGCTGAAAGATGGAATGCAGTATAGAACATCAGAGGTGCAAAACTGTAAAATAGAATGTATCACAATACGCATACGTGCAAAAACATAAGCATGTACAGGTGTGTGTATGCATATAGATGGACCTATTTAGTCTAATGCATTAATGTCAGATTCGCAGAAATGCGGTGACGAGAGAGGACCTTTTTAGCTCATGTCGAGACAATGTGCTTTAGTAATTTCTCCATCCCTGGAGAGCTTATTAAACACTAAACAAAATGTCTCTGAATATAACTGATTGAGTGTTTTAAATTATGCACTTTTGTTTGGCTCTTGGCCAGCTTCTCATTGCAGAGCACTGTGGCAAACAAAACCTGTAATTTACACTGACAATATCATGCAGTTCACTCTGCAAGCTTCTCAGCTCAGAACTTTTATAAAGTAAACATTCAAACAAAGCTCAGGTTCTTAATATAAACACATTTTGTAACTCTAAACTTAGCCAAACAGTTAAGAATCAAATACCGGTTGTATTTTTTTCCCTTTCCTGTGAAAATGTCATTATATATTTTTCCTTTCCTTTGCTGATAAATAGGGATATCCCAACATGAATAATGAGAAAAGACAGCAGTAATCAAAGAACCTTTTTTCTTTCTCACATTTTTTTTTCTTTTTTTAAACCATGTGGGTTTAGCACCAATTTCCTAACCATTTTATCTTTTCCTATGAAGTGTATCCTAGTGAGGATTGACACAAATTCCACAATACATGGCATGTGTGCTAATCACACTCCGCTTGCTCCAAACTCAGAGTGCAGAATGGGAGTTAGTCGACTTCTACGAAATGTGTAATTTTCAGATGCTTCTTTAATTTTGCTGTTTGCCATTTTTTCCCTGTATTTGCTGAATTAATTGTCTCCTAAAAATGTGTTTCCTTAAGAGCTGAAATGTGAAGTCTAACTGTGTAAACAGCAGTAGAATGGTAAGAAATCTGAATTTGCAGATGCAGTGGATATGAAACAGGTAAGCTGGGTCAGTCAGTGAGGGAGAAGTACAAGAAACTGTGCTGCAACTGTGCTTGTGTTATAAATAAACAGCCCCAGTACAGATCTGTCTTTCAAATTGCCTATTTCAAGAGAGGTTACAGAAAGGAGTGGTGACTTACCTCAGTTATCTACAAGCTGACACCTTTGCAGTGGGGTTTTAGTCTATGTAAAAATGCCTGTCTTCGGTCATTTGAATGGAGCTGTCATGAGTATACCTCGTAGATAGAGGCTTCTGAACAAAGTCCCTCCCCTTAGATATCTTCATCTATAAGCTAAATCGTGCCTTTAATGTCAAATGTGGAACAGAGTTTACTTCTTGTTTCTGAACATAATTTACAGCTACAGGGGAAAGCAGAGAGGGGAACATGAGCTCTAGGAGGACAGAATTTGCTTCATGTTAGGCTTGCTAAAAGGTGAGGTAATATAGCTATTGTAAGATTGTCTGGATACCTCCTGTAAGAGTGGAGAAACAGAAACATTACCTGAAAAGAAAGTGAACGTTAAGATTCTTTTTGGGCTGCAACCAAAAATACATGTTTTGCCATAATGGCAGCAAAAATATGTACTCTTTATAGAGTTGATAACAAGAACAGAAAAGGAAATGAAATTGAATGATTTTAATACTAAGGACTGAAGTATCTGAGGATGGATGGATATATTTAAAAAAAAAAAAGAAACCAATGCACAGAACTTGCATATGAATGTCTGCTAAATGTATACTTTATGAAGAGCCTATGAATTCCTGCAGCATGTAGTTGTATGTACTCTCTTGTTTTATGTATTTGTTCTAAATGTGAGGACAGTGAACAAGGCTTGACACCAGTAATGACTTTCAGTGTTGTGTCATCGTTCCATTTTACACTTGAGGAAAGTGAGGGGGTTTGTGTCAAATAAGGAAGGACTTCTTAAGTGCCACACAGCAAATAATCAGCTTTTTTCTTTCCTGCTTTAATTAAAATCTGAACAAGAAAGATAACATGAGGAGAAGTTTTTTAAGGAATTAAGGTAGTGGTCTGGATGCTACAAGAAAGTGGGATGGTGTTCAAATGGTTCAGGATAGGTTTTTTTCTGCCTTCCTGGTCGCAGTGTCATCTTGTAATGAGATTCAAGTATATCAATGTCCTATTTCTTGTAGATATTTCAGTGTCTTAAGTATCCATCATATATGTTTTTCTTGATTGCTTTTTTATTTGTGTAGATTTAGTTGAAGAGGACTTGCGGTGTGATCCCTCCAGCATTTTTTAGATAAGTGTAATTGAAGGTATTTTTAGTACTTTTTTTGTAAAAACAAACAGCCTCTCTCTTTCTTCTTGGAGGTAGGAGAGCTCTGCTTTATTGGGAATAATTTTTAGAAGCCTAACCGTTCCCGTGAGCTCAGCATCTTTATTCCTCTCCCCATTATTTTTACGAACTGCTGCATGCCTTAACGCATTGGGAAGTCTGGCTCTTGTCTCTTAAGAGAAGGAAGGCTGTATGCTTAAGCTCTTTTGAAACTATGACCCCACATGCTAACACTTATTTCTTTAAAATTAAACTAAATACTTCATTATAGATATTTTCAGGAGGTTTATGCATGGGTTCCTATGATCTCATTCTTTGATTTTTAGAAGGAAAAGAAGGAAAAAGTGAAGGTTGTGATGTTCTACAGCTATCCAAAGATTCAGCTTTTGCAATGGCAAATCGAACTTCCGATGCTACTTCTTTATCTTCATGCAGTTAGGATGGGTAGCTGTTTCTGTAAGGTTTGCAAAAACAGCATTATTTGCTGTGGAAAAAATTTATTTTTGCAGTGAAACAAAATGAGTTTTGGAAGTTTGTTTTGTGACTGGATTTTTTTAATTGTCCAATAGTGTGCAAGGTACTAGGCTTCCCACCCCGTTAGGATGAACTCAAAGTGTTTCTGCAGTGTCCTCTTATTGGGGTCAAAATGGACTCTTGATTAATATCGTGGACACTGAAAGATACTTGTTTTCAAGAGCCCTATAGGCATTTAATAATTTAGAAGTTTTTTGTTTCTTTCTTGCATTTTAGTGCAAATTAGCTTAGGGATGAGAATTTGGGGTGATGGTGAGTAGGTGCACAGCCTAAGAAACTCATTTAAAAATTGGCCTTTGTAAATATTTCAAACAGATGTAAGCAGATAGTCAGACCCTTGAGGGGCTTTTTTATGTACATCAAAGTACATAAAAAACATATCCATGCTGGGAGAGGATAAATTAACTGCTCTAAGATCAGTTAGTCTTGCTTCAGTTCAGATAGCAGAATTAGCAGGATAGAACAGCAAAGCTTAAGGACAGGTGGGGAAGGACAGCAGACTTGGCACATGATTCTGCTTTCCTCTCAGCTCTGGAGTGTTTTTGTGTTTGCCAAATAGATGCCAGTTCTCTTCCTTACTATAATTTCTTCTTTTGCTAAAAAGTAGTGCTGCCTCCCATTTCTCTATATGCTTTAAGGGAGGAATTACCCACCTGCAAATAGTTCATCAGTTTCTTATGCAAGTTCTTGTATAATACTTAAATACCATTTAGTCCTGGTAAAGTGCTAATAAGCTTGTTGCTTTGTGTTGTACAAATTTGATTTAAAGCTTTTTCTATTAGCAGATCAGTTTCAGATGGCTTCACAGACTCTTTCTCCTTAGTCTAATGTGAAAACCTCCTTGACTTCCAAAATACTGGAATCCAATGATATCAGTCAGGGAAAAGTACAAATGAAAAAGAACTAAAGTTGTGACAAATGCACAAACTTAATTTTATATGTCAGTGTTCAGAGGAGAAGAATGTCCAGATTCTGATTTCTGCCCTTGTCATTATTTTGGGTTGTTGGTCACTAGTCTAGCATCGATATGATTATCTGTTTATATAGGTACTTCAACTTACAGAAAGTCTGGATTTGCTTTTGCACGGTTAAATACATTTATCTTAGTTCACTCCACTTTTCTGCTTGCCTTTTTTGTTGTTTGTTTTTGTTACAGCTTAACATCGGCATAATGTGTTCTCTAGTATTGATTTAAATACTTTATCAATAGTACAATCATATTCCTCAGAATGTTTTCTTCTCACATTAGAAACATAGAATCATATTCTGCCCATGGCTACATTTACAACTGGACAGACTGATTTTTATGTTGGATTCTTGGTCTTGGAACTGTATAGGAATCCTTGCACACTTCTTCTTTGACTGTGTGGTTTGTAGTTGTATTTTGTTGGATGTTGTTTTTTGTTTGGTTTGGTTTTTGGTTTTTTTTTTTTAATTCTGCTTGTTTTAAATGCTCTGTCATTATATAGAGCTTTGCTATTTCCTGTCAAACTTCATTAGCTACTTAAATGTTTTATTTCCAAGAATACAGAGTTATAGTCATTTCATCCCTAATTGATGTGTCATCCTGAACTGTGCATGCATTTGCACCTGCCAACTTTCTGCTAAGTTTAAACAGTCTTCATCTTAATTTTAAGCTTAAATACTGACAGCCTATTTTTCATTTATTTTATGTAAAGCTTTGTGCATCCTATTTGAGAAGTCTTTCCATAGTCTAATAAAACTGAACTCTTTCTTCCTACATCATTTTCTCAGTTACTTTCTGGAATACAACTGCACTGCCAGAACCTGTGCTTTAATACCAGAACTATTTCAAAGATGTAGCCATGGAGACAGTCTTGTTGTCAGGTGGATAAAAAGCTAATTTTTTTTTTTCGTCAAGCACTTTGCAGATTCTTTTATATGTTGCTGTTTTTATCATGAACACCTCCTTCTCAGTTTTCTCCAAGAAATGCTCTGGGTATCTACTGGGTATTATAAAACCAACTATCTTTGCATTTAGTAATCTGAATATCCAAGGGCAAGTTTGTGTGTACTGTTTTGAGACTCAGATCTCTGCATATATAAGTGTTAAACTACACATTTTAATGAAATGCTGACAGGGAAACCTGATATTATATGAAATTAGCTTAATTTTAAGATTGGTTGCGGGCAAGAAACTTAGACCAGACTATCTTAAAATTTGATAATCCTTGTAAGCGTGTATGGAAAACAGGCTTGATATATAATTAATGTAAAAATGTATTTTATGAAACTAGTAAAAGGTCTGTTGACCTTCTTCGAATTGGAATGCCTGCTTTCTTTGCTTTGCATCTGAGGTTACAGAGCTAAAGAAGATGTGAATTCGTAGAGATCAGGATCTTGAATCTATAAGGTACATTCCTTTGATAAAACTCTACTGAGTTACACTCCACGCTGTTGAATATCTTCAATTGCAAGAAATAATGCATTCCAAAATGGTATTATAAATCTCCTTACCCTTTGGTAAACTGAGAGATAAGGAAGGTAGATCAGTTCAGTATTTATGCCCTTCTGTAGGTTTGGTACTGTATATTTCAATCATCCTTTTTTCCAGGCCAAATACTGCACTCAGGGAGATCTACAGCACAGACAAATGATAATTGTGGTTTTCACTGCCTGTTCAGGAGAGCTGAACTGTGTAAGCTCAGAGTTTGTTCACTGCTTCTTCACTCAGAGCTCCAGTGTTGGCTGTTAAATTGTGTTCAGAGACCATGAGAAAAATGGGTTCTGAACCAAAGATGATCTATATAAGGCTGATATTTCAATAACAGTTGTGGATGACTAGCAATTTATAACAATGATTTATGGATGTAGTGCTGTATTACAGTGGTGAAGCTTTGATAAGCATGTTTATAAGGTCCTTCGAGTTTTAATATAGTGGTTTTCGTTAAGTTTATTTATAACCTGTAGTTTTTATTGGCTATTCTTAGATCTAGCCTATAATGATTTTGAAGGTTTATAGCAAACTTAGTGATATAAAAAGTTAAGTAACTTTATCTGGTGAGTGTGTTTATCCAAATATGTCCTCAAACTTCTCAATTTCCCTTTTAGAAAGCCAGTTAGGGACAGACTGACTCATTCTGCTGTCTGACAGAATGCAGAGACATCCAGAGTTTAGCTGGCAAGACTATTGAAAAAAGGGAGAATTTTAGGATTTCAGGGAGCGAGTCCTTCCTTCTCAGTTCCTCAGTTGGATGTGAGATGAAATTTTGAAATGAGAAACGTGAAATATTTTCTAAGCATTTAATAAACAATGTCTCAATTTCCTGATGACTTACATGCAAATTGTACGATCTGAACATTCCTAAAAGTCATCTTAGTAGTCATAAATGTCAGAATAAGGTTTATAGTGCTAAGAATTTCCTGAGAACCCTGACATTTTTAGGTTGCAAATCAAATTGAAGGGAGAGGAGGATGCATGGTCTCCATTTCCTTTTCCACAGAATAGCCCAGCCTTGTTCAGGCTCTGAGAAGGAAGGAGGTGTGTAAGGAAGTGCAATTGAGATGGTAACAATCAGGATTTACTGAAATGGAAGGACAGGGCTTTGTACCTATACCCCAATAGTGTTTTTAGAATATGTCTCTTTCCCCAGTGACTTGAAGATACTGTGAATCAAAGTGCTGCGGCTGAGGAATTTATAATTAGCACATAAAAGACAAGACTTTGAGGGCTTTCAAAAGGGGAGAACTCAAGATACAGGGTTTTAATCAGCTCTTGTAATTTCAAGCAAAATGTGTGACTGGAAAGGTATTGGTAAGGAAGTAAATAAGGCCAAGTGCAGTTTTAGTGATACTCTTTTGCAATGCTATGGCTTGGATGCTGTCTCTGCTGCAGCTACTCCAAGTATCTTGGGCAGATCCGTGCAAGGTATATCTCGTCAAGCTTACATACACCTTTGAGAACATGTTTTCTGTGGGGAAACTGCATCAGGCCTGTGGATTTCTTGACAGAGCAAGAAGAATTTGACCTTGGCCAGACTGCTGTGTAGCCAT
>JAWWEW010000001.1:16560938-16575578 GCA_035583185.1 Anabacerthia variegaticeps | reverse complement strand
TATGTAATGAGCACCAATAATGTTAGTGCACGTAGACTTAGGAAATATAGAAAAGTAGCTGTGTGAAAAAATAAAGTGAGAGAAGTCTCACTTTGATCTATTCGGGATCTTTGCCTGCTTTTTATCGTCCGTCCCAACAACAACAACAACGACAGTTTTCAAATCCTGTTTCTGGATTCAGTGAGTTTCCCTTCTCCAGTGCTCTTGGCAAAGGTAGAATGTGGGAGAAGGTGGCTGCTGCTAGGCCAAACCTGGCAGACATAAATCAGTTGTGTCTGGGTATTTTTGGTGTTATTGTCCCTTTGGCACATTTCGTTTCCTATTTTGGGGGAGCAATAAGCATCTCTATGGCAGAAAACTTCCCTTGTCTTCTTTCAGTAGTCATTGCAGCTGTTGGGTTTGGTTTGTTTTATGCTTGAAAATTGATGTTGATGACCAAGTTATGGTTCGAGAGTCTTTAATGCTGGAGCCTTCTGTTGTCAGTGTGTCTGAATAAGCTCTATCTTTTACCGGCCTTATTTCACAGCATCAACTTTTCTGTGGGGGTGTGAAGGGACTGGTTCATTCTCTGCTGCTCGGTCCTTGGAGTTCCTTCAAATCATGCCTCACGGGGGCCATTGTGTTGGGTTTTTGCAGTGGAGTCCTACCACGGAAGGGGAACAGGCAGTTCTCCATGCAGAGTCGTCCTGGGGTAGCAGACCTGGCTGCAGCCCACTCAAACCCTTGCCTTGGAGTTTTAGCTGGGTCTGTCTGTGACCAAAATGGATGCCTTAGAGTTCTTTTTCAGTCTTAGCCAAGTATCTAGCTATCTTTCAATAGAGAAAGGAAGTACTCTATTGAGCTGTTAAAGTGAATGAATTATTGAACAAATGTAAAAGTATAATTATATTTATGAAAATGCGACTTTTATAGAACATTTCTACAGGGATTGAGACCTTTATGCATTTTGGACATTTGAAATAAGAAGCGAAATTGTCGACTGTGTTTGGAGAACAACCCTCTGTTACCAGGGAAAGACTAGATGGTCTAATGGTTTTTCTTCTGTCTATTCCCATTTGCTACTCTGAGCTACCAACCTGATTTTGTTATGTTGTTTCCCCTTCCTACAACAGAGATCTGAATCACAGATTTTTAAAATGGAAGTTCATATGTCCTTACCAATCTTTTAGTTAATTTTAAATTTATACATAATCTGTGGGGTTTTCCAGTCTTCTTATCAGAAGGGTTCAAATATCAAACATACTTTTTCATTGTGTTCACAGACACTAAATAGGTTGTGTTACCTTGTCCAAATGTTTGGTGCTTTCCTGAAAGGCTATACAACGTGCATTTCAGGCTCAAGAAACAAAGTAATGTATTTGCATGAAAGTGAAAATTACCTTGTAAGAAGATTTTGGTGTTTATTTCTAACAATTTTTTCAAATAATCTCCATTCTCAACAGATTTAGTACTTTTGATTTTTCTTATTTATTCTCTGTTTAAAATTAATGTTTCAGCACAGAGAGTGAGCACGAGGCATTTTCTTTATAGTTCTTTCCTATGTGTATATCATGCTCAGAGATTTTCTAGCAGGGCATGAAGGCTCACAGCATTCCATGGGAAACTTGGTTGGGTTTAGATCTCAGGTCTTGGTAACTGATGTGTGACCTGCATTCTCAGTTCTCATGGCCATTTTTCTCTTGCCTTTTCTTAAGATACAAAACTAATTATAGCGCATGTAAGTCACTTAAACTTTTCTGCCACGAGAAAGAGCTTAACTTCATTGAGATTCCTCCTCCTCCACACTCAAACAGGAGTACGACTTTTCTCATAGCAATGTCCTAGAAAATTATGATAGTGTCAAATTTTCTATCTGAGAGAATGATTTATGGATTTCTCTGGCTCTCTGATGTTGTGTGTTTTCTTTTCAAACCCCAGTTATGAAATCCTTTGCCAATTTCTCCTTCTCTCACAGCCCCACCCTGCAATGAATCAGAAGTGCACCGTGTCTTTTTTTGGTCACAGGTCTTGGTACAGTCATCTGCTTCTATTGTTGCTTATGATTAGACTCGGTCTGCTGTGCCACACGTGGAGTGGTGCACTCAGTCTTATTTGGAAATGTAAATTGGTGACTGGAGCAAGAGCCCCATTACTGAGGGCAGTGCCTCGCCATGAGCATATTTGTCCAGTGCTTCATGTTGGTCACTGATGAGGTGTTGATTTGCATGAGCCATAAATATTCTGAGACTTGCCATCTTAGAAAGATCACCTTTCCCTTTGAGCTCTGACACTGGGATTAAAAGTGCTGACCAGGGCTACCACGAGGGTGGCTTTCCACAGTTGTCCCTTTCAGGAGAATTTGTGTCCTTTTGCAGGGAGGGCACATGGCAATGAGCATCTTTTTCCCCACTCATGAGAGGAGAGAGGGTAGCAGTATAGAACATCTTTTGACTAAGGTTATTCATTGTGTCCTCCCCATCCTCAAAGTGTGCAATGATGGTGTTGGTTGGTAATTGTGATAATGAATCAGTGAACAGACATGTTATGTGCTCAGAATTAAAAAACACCAACTAAATATGAGTCTCACTTCTCTGTGTCATTCCACCAATGTCAGTGGAGTTGCATGAGAGATAGTTGTCATCTAGATCTTGCATCTGCGTGCTGATGACAGTAGGTGGAATAATTTAGAATTGCACCATGGATCTAGAGGACTCAGGTTAACACTGAGTTGAAAGCCCTGTTTGTATTTCTATTTATTGTTAATTTTAGTTTTGAAAAAAACATAGTGTGATCTTGTTTAACAGTTTTGCAGTGTTAACCCTAAATTCTATTTATTTGCTTTAAGATAAATTACTTTTGTCTTCCATCATACACAGAGAAGAATCTTTGTAAGAATCTTTGAATCCTTGAATTTTGACAAGCGTTTGATTTCACAACATCTGGTGAAAGTTATGTAGTGCAACAGTACATAGTTTTTCACATATAAGCATGAGGTAATTGATTTGTGTACATCACTTCCTTGAGTCTGTCTTCGTGCCTCAGTGGTATTATTAGTGGGACTGTCCCATTGGAGTGTAATGTAGAATAAGAATGCTAATGGTTTGCTTGTGGTGGGTCTTTCTTATTCACCTAGAGAACACTAGATACCCATGAAAAAGGTCAAATGTACAGAGATCTGGCATCCATTTCACAACTTGCAAGACATAGTCTCTGGCATATGTAATACATATAACTCATTGCCAGAAAGCTAAAAGGAAATGATTGCATTTGAGTACAATGCAATCTACAACAATAGTTCAGTGTGCATGAAATTAAAAACCTCTGGTAACACATGTAGAATAAATAAGTCACAGTATTTATTTTAACTGCAGCTTTCTATAGAGATAAGGTCCTGCTTCTTATAATATTTAATAGGCTTCATTAAGAAAAACAGCAAATATTAATTATACTTACTCTGACTTTTCCAAAGCTGCAATATAGTGTTGTTCTAATGTGTAAATGTGTTTGAATTAGAGTATAGCAATGTTGTGCTGGCAACATACTAACACACTTCCCCTTTTAGCAAGAGGGTTCCTTCTCTCCTTGATGCCCTGTCCCAGTTTTCAAGCACTGCTCACTTGACCTACTGTGGGTAGCAATTACTTTCATCTGACACTTAAAAAAGCCCCCAAAACACTTTACCTGGAGTGCTGTGTTTCATGAAATTGCCTTTCTTACCTACTCAATACCTGAGCAGTATTATAAGATAATATGATTAAATTTGGTACAGTTTTAGTGTGATGTTTAGTCCATGTAATAACATTACTTTAGAGGGTAAGAGTATACTGTGAGGGTACCCAATATATAGCCTTGGTGCAGTACTGAGCGTGCATCTAGTGAAGATTCATAGAAGGTTGAAATAGCTAATGCGGAAATGATAGAAATGTTGAAGTGAGGGCCTGGAAAAGGATTTAGTTGTTTGGAAGTACAGAAAGATATGTTTTGTTTATTTAGGTGTGTGGGTTTTGTTTGTTCTTCTGTTTTGTTTTTTAATATTTATTTTTCTTGGAGGTACTATGAAGAAAAATTTGTGGGACTTAAATCTAGAAAGGCTCCATTTAAAATGTGCCTGGGTACAACAGGTTGAGTGACAAGCAGTATGTCATTGTTACCCCAGTTTTAAGAACAGAGGTATTAGTGAATTGTAAGGATGAAGCCAAGGGCAGAAGGATAAAAGACTGAGTTCCCTTCTGATCTTACGAAGTTGGAGGTGGTGACAGGTTGCTCAAATGGTAAGATTTGTTGTTTTGGTGGTTGGAGTAGGCTTGAGACAACGGCTGGCTGGCTTTGAGTTTCTGTGAGAAGCACAGAGATTGAATGGACAAAGAAAAGAGCTGAAGAATAAGACCTATGGAGTCCTATGAACAGAGCAGAGGTGGACAATGCCAGGTTTCCAAATCATACTACACTGTGGAACACCCAGAGAGATGTGTCCAGCTGGGGTCACAGAAACTCTGTGTGGCTAAGATGGCAAGGAAGTGCTTAAAGCTTATTTGTGTCCAAGGCAGCTGAAAGATCAGAGGCAGTGAAGATGGATTAGGCTCAGAGGTTTGCCAAAAGAGATGTTATTAAGCTTTTATTGAGAGCGGTTTTGGTTGAACGTGGCACAGAAGCCAGACCAGAATGATGCCTGAAATGAAACTGAGGGAACAGATCTTTTGATGAAGATACCTAAGACTGCATAAGGACCCCAGGCAGCCAGCAGAATCACTGACCCTAGGGAATCTTCCATGGTCAGCTGGACAAGGATCTGAGCAACCTGATCTGACTGTGAAGTTAGCCCTGCACTCAGCAGGTTGTGCTGGAGATCTCCAGAGATCACTCCTAACCTGTAACTCCTAACTCAACAGGTTGTCACATTGACTGACCTCAAAGGTGACAGCAGTTGGAGCAAAGCAAAAAGCACAGTGTTTCGTGGTGTTTTGTTCCATGAGAAAGACTACAGGTGTGAGATTTCCACAGATTAGGTTTCATTTGTTGTGCTTGGTGAATGCTGACCCCTCAGATGGGTACAATAATTACTTTTATCCTAACACTGAAAAGGCCCTTTACTTGATGTATGAAGAAAAAAATGTCTGATCAAGTGGAATAGGGTTAGATGTCTGGCTTAGGGTTTTTTCACTTGCTCAGAGTGGAGGAAGTAAGTTTACATTTAGGAAATGTTATGATTTTCTTATACGTAAACAATTGTGTTTGCCTCTTCTTTGGACTAGTCCTGTCTATGACCTTTGTGAGTGTGAATTCAGAGCTAAAACAAAATCTTATGGCTCTCCTCCGAATAGAAAAAGACCCTCATGTGGGTAGATGATCCTTAAACTTAAGATACTGTTCATTACTTCTATATCACCCTATGGAGTTTTGTGCTAATATTTGAATTCTGAGAACATCATTTATCATAACAGTCTTTAAAAATCTATTTACATTGCTTATTACCAAACTTCTAATTTTCCCTGTCGTGTTGAATAACATTCATTTATTTAACTGGTGTATCTTCAGCTTTACCCTTTGTACAGTTGGGAGTCTGTACAGTATACACAAAGTCTGAAGATGGAACACACTCTACATTGGAACATTTCTTCCTTTAACCCAGTTTAAACCTCAGGTACCTGTGACTGATTTGCATCATACCTTAATTTTCATTCAGTAATTAGGAAATGGGGAATAACTGTGCTTACATAATATTTAAAGCTCCTTGAGATTTGCAGGAAAAGGACTGTGTAAGTGCTAAACATTTTAGTATTTTGCTCTTTTGTTTTTTTGGGTTTTGGTTTGGTTTTTTTTTTTTTGCTGTGGAGTGGAGAGTACTGTGTAAATGCATAAATACTCACATGCATGTGCCACGTGTTTTCAAACTGGGAACATGCATATCTGGGAAACTTTCTACTTTCACATTTTACCCTAGTAAAATGTTTTCTAAAATGGCAGCATGTATTATTTAACTGTGCTGCAAAAATATGGAATGTGGATTAGTATTTTTGGACAAATAGGTACATCCTCAGGGAAGATACAGTGGAATCTGCATTAGAATCTAAGGTAAGTATTCTCCCTAGTCTTTAATCCTGCTCTCCATCCTCCAACCAGAGCTTCTAAACAAGGTCAGTCGCTTTTATGCACCTCATAGAATATGTATCTAGCTTTGGATTTTTTTATTTTCCTTTTTTTATTACGTTCCTATGAGCTTTGGTGCTGCTATTTTTTAGGCTCCAGCCATGCAGCAAGTTTTTCCCTTCTGGACAAGTAGGTTGACTTGGTCTAGTACATTGTCATGCATAAATGTTTTGTCTTGGTGTTCCTGTCAGATCTACACACGTACAGAGTACAATTCATGCTGAAGTACAGGAAAGACCTCTCCAGCTGTCTGCTGGTCTCCTTTTCTGCTCTTTTCCTTATCTGCTAGGCGTTTTTCAGTGGCTCCATGCATATCCAGTACATATGACTGAAGATGAACAAATATAATGATGGTAGCATGATTTTATCATTTCTTGACTGGTAAGTGTCTCTTGTAAGTAATGAGACTGTTCAGTTTGAAGACCAGTCTTTGTCTCTTAACTATAGCAAGACTACAGAGGGTTAGTTTTGGCTGGCAACAAGAAAAACGCTTAAAATTCCTAAAGGAATTAACATTAAATACTAATCTGGTTCTCATATCTTGAAAGTTGTCACTAGTCCTGTCAAAAGCCTAAACTCCCCAATCTGACAATGTGCAATTGCTGAGGACAAACAGTCTTGTTGCCTTATTATGAAGTCAAAGTGATTCTTGATTGTTTAAGGTGGAGAGTTTTTACTGAGTCATCAAAGACTTAATATTTTGCACAATCCAAACATTAACTCTTTTAATGAGAAGCGTCATCGATGAAGGGTGTAAGGCAGCAGAAAGGCCTGAGGGATGGAGGGTTGCCTAGTTTATGTAAAACATGATCATCTGATAAATTCATCACTAAAATTTTCATTTAAGACTTGTTGAGTTCTGTTTTTCCTTAAGACCATATGCAAGAAAGAGGAAATGCTTTCTTTCTGCCTTATTTGAAAATATGTCCAGAACAATATGTAGGAGTTGGATCTGACTAATAGTTTCTTTATTCTTGCCATAAGGAGTAGTTTTCAGAACTTCAGCATCACTGTCTCATAACATCTAAGGTTTTTTCATTTTGATCACATAGTCAGATATTACTCATGTACCCTGCATACAATCTATATTCTTCAAGGATATCTTTAGTATAAACTATAGCATTGCTCTTTGATAGAAACAAGGTACTTTCTTGACTAATTGAAGTTCAGAGTTTTGCTTTGAATCTGAAATACTGTTAGGAATGCTATATATCCATCACACAGAAGAGAATATTTCTTCTGGCTGAAAACAGAAATTAATTGACAAATACTTAGTGCTTTTCTGTCTTTTTTTTTTTTTAATTGAGTTGAGGGTAAGCAAAAATTCATTTGTCATTGCTTTATGCATGAAACCTTTGGTAGAGTTATATTTGTTCTTAATACAAATGCAAAATGTGCATCCTGGGAAAATTTGAATTGGACTAAGGTTTTTAAGATGGAAGAAGAGGTCACTTTGCTGTGTCAGGCAGGCTGATGTAGAAGGAGCCATGCCTTAACTTGCTGAGTGGTTTCTTTTGGTTGTGGGGTTTTTTTTGTTGGTGTAGTTTTTTGGTTTTGTGGGTTTTTTTTTGTTATGGCAGGCCATTACATGGAGATCTTGATGGCGACATTACTTGGCAAACATTTTGGAATCACTCAACATGTGACATCACACCCCCTTAAGGTTTTCCACATAAAATACATCCTCAAAAAAAAAAAACAAACAAAACCCAACAAAAAAAACCCCCACAAATTGAACTTAATCTGAAATCTATTATTACATCCTCTAAGATCTCATTAGGCACCTCAGTATTCCTCCCTCTTCCCACCATTTTCTAGGCAGCTAGACTAAATGTTGCAGATGATAGTGGTAAATGTTTTATAGTCTTTTTGGGGAAGGGAGATGGGAGGGAGGAAGTAGTATAGAGGAGGGGCAGGGTGGAGAATTTTAATCTCATGTCTATCATGTTTAAAAAAAAAAATTTCAATGACTCTGATGCTTAGTCTTGTGTGCAGCTTTTCATGCAGTGTGAGCATGTGCATCTGATGTTTTGCCACTTTTAGCAACTGTAGTCTGTTTAGTTCTGTCTCTAAGAGACGAGTGTCTTAGATTTTGAAGAGAAGACAGCAGAGACAAAAACTTCCATTGATCTCATGTTCTGGTTCCTGGTAGCATGATGTTTCACAAGAACAGTTCATAGTATGTGCTTTTCCTGTGTGTGCTTGTGCTTTCCTGCATCTGTATACATTTTTTTCCCAGCCTCCGTAGCTGCAAACCGCGAATATGGCTGCGTACTTATTGGGAAGCATATGTGCTGTCTTTGATAGACGTGCAGGAGAGAGGTGGAGTGCAAAGTGCCAACGCTGCCAAAATACGTAGATCATGATGTTGTACAGGCGAGGCAAAGGAAGAATTATCTATGCATAATATGACTTTAGAATAGGCTTGACGTTCTCACACCCAAACATTTCCATCTGTTCCTAAGCGAAAGGAAACTGAGACAATATTCTCCTATCTTCTGGAGTAGCTATCCAAGGAATAGGAAATGTTCTTTGATATTTTTTTCCTTAGGATGTGTTCAGTTTTACTGCAGATTCAGAGAAGTCACAGCAAAAAGTTGCTTTTTTAAAACAGTAAATGATATTAAATGATTAAATTCTTCTGAGAATTGGTATTGATATTGTAACACTGTGCTGAAACAAGCTGTGATGCTTTTAGGTTAAGCTTTAAAATAAAGTTGTATTTATGGGATTTATGCTAATTCTGATATGAGAACTTTGTCATTCTTATTTTCAAAACTTTTTGTAAATTATCCTCTACTCTTGTTTCCTCTCTGTGTATTTCTAACAAACATTTCCTTTTCCTTGTGTCTTTTTCTTCTGCCATCAGAGGCTGCATGCCTGATTTCATATTCTCTTACTTACATAGTGTAGTGTATGCTGAGCATCTAAAACACACTGTAAGGTTCACCTGTGTCATTTTGGTTATAACTTTATACATTTGCATGACTCCCTGTATTCTCTGTAGTGTAACATCCATGTCATCCTGCAGAAGCGCTGAAGAATTTGCCAGCTGTTTGACCTACCTCACTTGCTGATGGAGATTTAGTCATTATTATTTTTTAGAAATAATTAGTCATGTTTTCACAGCTAGACTCTCAACATGTAACTCTGCAAATATTTCACATTTTTAGGGGATGCAGGATAAGAAATCAGACAGTAATGTTAAATTTTACATACTTCTTAGTATTATGGCAAGAGGTAACCTTACCTTTCACATTCTTGTTCCAGCAAGTTTGTAAACTCATCACTTTTTTCCATGTATTTGCTGTGCTTCCTCTTCTCTTCCTCTAGTTCATACAGAGTCTGTCTGTGTGATTTTTCTACCATTAGAAGTTGATCCAGCATTCGTCTGTGAGTTTCTTTCTGTTTCTCTACAACTTTATCAAGCTACAAAAAAAAAAAAAAAAAGATTCCTGAAATCTTTTGAAACTTTTGCTTGCTCAGGCTTTCATTATTAAAAAATTCTAAGAGTGACTTAATAATATAAACGACACTTGATAGCCTAACGGCCAGGTCTTTTGATATCTGTTTGGAAAGGTTTATTTAATTCTGTCAGTCTAATTCTGACAAATTTGAAAAATAAGGTACTGTTTTGCAGCACCCTCAGTTGCCTTCTTTTCCTTCTCCTGCCATGACTGTTCCTCAACAGCTTCTAATTAACAATTACTGTTCCCAGGGCTGTGCTTTCCTCATTGATCACTGTGGTACAGAGCCAGATGTCTTGGCAGAAGAAGCCTTGTCCACTGCTTCACGCAGTGGATGACTGGCTTTTGGTTGAACAGAAATAGCTGCCTCACTTGTAGCTGCATAGGGAATACGAGCATTAAATTGTTTTTGTAAGGTAGACAGATCAAAAAACAGTTTCCTAGTTTGACAGTAAATGAACGGTAGTGCCAAGAGTGGAAAACAATCCTCTTTCTTGTGCTTACTCTGAGCATGGCTCTGGGTTTCTGGAATAAGTAAGTGCTACATTTTTTAATAGTCAAAATTATTTCTTTTTAACAGTGTAATTTCCTGTTTTGTTTCTCAAATTCTACATGTTGTTAAGATCTTTGTCTTACAGATGGTACCTTTATAGCACACTTTGAGCATCAAATTCCCTCCCCTTCCTCAAGGATTTCTGATTGATTTCTAATCATAGATTCATTAAGGCTGGAAAAGACCTCCACGACCATCAAGTCCAACTTTTGACTGAACACCACCATGCAAACTAAACCACAGCACTAAGCACCACATGAAGTCATTTCTTGAACACTTTCAGGGATGGTGATTCCACCACCTCCCTGGGCATCCCATTCCAATGCTTGACCACGCTTCCAGTGGAAAAGTTTCAATTTTTTCTAAATATTATTATATAGTGATATTTCAATTTAAATAATCTATTTTAGGTTTTGGTAATAATTTTGAGGTTTTTCTGAACCACAGAGTTATTGGCACAACTGTTTGCTGTGCTTACACTGTTAAACAAAATAATGTCCATAAACTTGGAGAAAAGTGTTGTTCTGAGGATTCTGTTATAATTTTGAATTCAGTATGTGACCAAATTATGTAAGTGTGTGTAGAAGTGATTTTCCTCTTTAGACATTACTGATTGAACTGAAGTTTCAGGGAAGATCACGGGGGCCATCAAAAGACCTGGGAAGAGTCTATATTTGTGAGCAACTTTGGTCCCTGCTTGTTGCCTCCTTCATCAGTTCAGCACAGAAATCTTTATATCCTTTCTGGAAAAAGAGAAATTTTGAGCTCACAGCCCAGTGCCTCCTTTTAACCACAGTCTATTCTAGTAAGTCAATCTGATTGTAGTGCTTCACTCTATTAATAGGAAAGAATTCACAAATGGGTAGTGTGGGAAGCAAAGCTGGTTTTGCTTCTCTGATGTTTTCCCCACAAGGAATTCTGTGTGCCACAAGAAACACTGGATCTTCAGATTCTTAAGGCCACTGCTTATTTTGGACAATTTAATTCCAAAGAGTATGATTAATTATCTTTTCCTCATGTTTATTCACAGTTTGGCTAATAGAAATGATTACAGGAGGAGCTGGAATGCCTAAATGAGTTCTGCCAATGAGTGAGGGTATCATGAATTTCTGCATAGGCTTCCAAGTCTCCCCCTGCTTATCTCAGCCTTTTTTTAAAAGTGTATATATTCTCTTATGTTTCTCCTAAATAATTGTTAACTTTTTGTTGACACTGCTGTGAAAAGAAAAAAGAGCTATCAACAAGATTTTGAAGATAGTTTGAGTCCAAAATATTCCAACAAAAAAGTGGACCATTTTGAAAACTTCCTGCGCTTTCAACTTAGGCCATTAGAGAGAGTCTTTTCTGATCTAACATGGCTGAGCTCATTTCATGCATGATCAAGAAATAAAAAGAAACCTATGTTGTTTTGGTTTTGGTTGCTTTGTGGTGCTCTTACAGCAGGTCATTAAGGTTTTTTTTCATCTTGTTCACTGAAATTTGTACACTTTGTAGCAGCAAGGTGACTGCTTTCTGAAATCATAATCCTGAAGAAGGACCTCTTCTGGAAAAACATGTCTTACCTAAGCCTTTGCACATGCAAGCATTCTCAGTGAGCAAGTGTCTCCTTATACAGCAATCTTTTGGCTGTGTTTTCAATATCTTTTAAAGAGGTTGAAAACTGGATTGCCTTAAAAGGTCAGGTTGAAGAAAACTGTCCATTTTAATTTCTTCACACGCTCCTTTATTTTACCAGGAGTGGAAATTTCACAAATTGAAATCTTTTGTTCTGCTACTAACTTACCAGACGGAGGTTTCATCAACCTTCCCCCTCTCCCCCCAAGATTTTGGAGGGGTTTTTTTTGAACAGCTATTGGAGATGCATGAAGTGCCATCACCTGAGTTTCTGATCTGTACTTTTTTGAAGGTCATGCTGTCAGGTGAATTTACACTGTTCTCAGAAAGCAGCGTGCCTCCTGTTTTTTGGCAAAGTTCTGATGCAGTTCTGCTTGCAGCTATGATCCTGTCTTGCTTAAATTGATACAAGCTAGACATCAGCTTTGTGTAAGTGCTTGCTGGTCACAGCCCTCAGTGCAAAGTCAGGTAAGAAGAAGGCAAAGGTGTGAACTTCCAGCTTCTTTTGGCAGGCAGTCTGTGTGGATGTAGTTAAGAAAGTAAAGATAAGCATTTGTATGGATTGGACCACCACTTCGAAAGTACATGTAAGAATCTGAGGGGATGTGCAAATTGCTGTCATAGGAAAACATGGAAATTTCTGGCTACAAGCTGATCATAAATCAAACACTCCTGGTTCCAAACATGTAAATGCTTGATGAAGATGAGGATTAGTCATCAACTAAGCAACAGTAACCAAGTATAAAGTACTGTTGTTTCTGCACTGTTGGGTGTAAAGGAAGTGAGATCTGCCAGCAGGGCTTTATGGTTTTCAGTATATTTTGTTTGCTCTGGAGTATTTGTTGAATGGCTGTAAGAGGTTGCTTGAAGCACTAATCCAAGCAGCATGTATGCAAGAAGAAAGGTGGTAGTTCCAGGATCTTGTTTTGCAGCTCTCAGTCGGCAATGCCAGTGCCGTTCACTTCACAGTAGTGCTTTTGTCAGTGTTGAGATTATAACCAGTTTGGATTACAAACTGTTTGGGGTGGGTGAGGAGTGTATTCAAGGCAGGAAGTGGAACGAGGAATTCTAAAGTGGGGAAAAGACAGTAGTGTCCTGGGGAGACCTGCTTACTTTGAAGAGTAAGAGCGAAAAGTAAATAAGCTGCTGCATTAAAGCAGTTTGCATGTTGCAGTTTTCTCCTGTTGCTTGGATTAGAAGATGCATTTAGGTTCCTTTTCAAGCATGCTGCCAAATCAGTTCTACCATGAGCATTTGGCTGTTGTGGCTGGGAACAAGGTGGAGAGTGTGAGCTTGTGATTCCACTTGGGAGACAAGGAAAGAAGTGCTGGGACTGTCTTCTGGTACAGGTGAGTCCTAGAGAAGAGTATTGGAGAGACTGCAGATCCCACATCACAGTTAAATGCGGACACCTGAGATCTGCATAGAAGAGGTGTAACAGGTGTGGGCATTTGGCCTTGTGACACTGGTGTGTGTTCCTGTGCAGCACCTCTCCCTCCTTGCAGGCCCGAGCAGAGCCTGGCCCTGGGCTGCTGCACTGCTAGGGGGTTTGTTGGGGATCTCTGCTGTGTTGCTCTTCAAGATAAGACCACCTCCTGGGGGAGCAAATCTGGCTCTCACATTTTCCCTGTGGGATCTTGTGGCTGACTCCCACGGATCCAGCAGGGAAGAGAGGGAAGTCGTGTGAACCCCTGCCAGAGTGAGATCCTCTCACAGACGTGGTCTCCAATAGCCCTGGGTTCCTCAAATCACTCTGGCCAAATGCTAAATCTGCCCATATCCATTCATATGCACACATTACAAGTTGACTCAGACTACACAGTTCTTAGCTAAAAACCACAGAAGACTAATAAGCAGCAGTATAAATGTCTTCTGCTGAAAATTAAAGTGATAAAATCTTAATTAGTGATTTGTTGTTTTGTTCTTCCTAACCATATGGGCTTTTTGCTAGAGTTAATACTTGAACATGCTGTACAATACATAAGAGGCATAGCCTTACGTAACTGTGAATAGTTCAGCAAGCTAAAAATTCACACGCATTTAATAGTTTAAATGCATTTTAAATGCCACTAACTCTTGCCTGAAGTCAAACTAGGATGGTGTATCTCAAATCCATTACATTGGAACTGAACTCTTCATCTTTCTCTTTTTAGACTGTTTTGTGTTTAGTGGTGTTAAATTTCTTTATCCAAAGTTTAAGGTAATATTATTCCTGGTAATAATATTCTCGTGATCATTGTTTATAAGTGTATAATCCTGAGTTTAGGATTACTGGAGACTATGGGAGCACTTGCCTTTCTCAGCCCTAGCTGAGCCAAATTTCCATGCAGTTGTGTTAGTCTTTTTTTCCTGAGTGCCATGTGATTGTTTCAGGCTCTTCTTATGACTAAATTATTGTTGTTCTACAGCAGTTGTACTTGGAAAGCTTTGCCCAACACTTAGAAGATGTTGTGAGGATACAATCAGATGTACTTTGTTAGAAGGCTGATGAGGATGTGTCTTCCCCCAAGCTGACTGGAACTGGGATTTTAAAAATGGATCAAATTTTTAATTATCCTTGATGGATGCAAAACCGGCTTTCCTGTAGTTTCACTGCTTTTAGAGCAGTTCTCAGAGTGGTAGGAGGTAATTGTTCATCCCATTCCAAAAAGTGATGCACCTGATTTTTTTTATCTTTGGCTGCATTATTGGAAGCTGAGTAGAGTTAGAAACCAGAATCTGCTCTCTGATTATGTGAAGGTTTGAAATGTGAGAAAATGATACCATAAATACTGCAGTATCTTGGTCTTTATGTCTCTTCTCCCTTCTCCATGGACACCCCCTTGTTGTGGGGGAGAAGCTTGCGTGCCCTTATGAGGTTGCGAGCTGTGCTGGCAGTGG
>JAWWEW010000001.1:16415195-16560838 GCA_035583185.1 Anabacerthia variegaticeps | reverse complement strand
CTATTTAGCCACCAACGTGCTTGTAGCAAGCGTGGGTAGAGCCCTTGTAAATCTTCGTTCGCGAAGCCTAGCCATGACTGACTGATGTCTCTTCTCCTACATCACTTTGTCTGATTTTTTTTTTTTGATTCTTTTAAAAAAATTGTTTATTTTGGGAAATGTGGGAAAACAATTCTTACGTTATTTTCCATCTTTACTAGAATGTTGAATACTCTTTGTTTTCTATTCAAGACAAGTAGCAATTAATGTGAAGACAGATTTTTTTTCACAAATAACTGACTCAGTTTAAATCGTGCAAAGATGGAAAACCTTTTCTGGCCATTGAGTCAGAAGCAAAACCAAAATGAAAGTCTGTTTTCTTTTATACCCCTCAAGTGTGAGGAATAACAGTAAGCTTATCTGATATTTGTTAGTTTGCAGAAAGAAATAGCTGTATAGCAAGTTTGACTGTAAAAATCCCCAGTTTAAAAAAAAAAAAGGAAAGCATGGTTTTGGTCTGTCACACTCCTCATAGGTTTTGCAAAGCAAAATGTTTTCTAATATGCTTCATTTTTTCACCTATGGGTCTTGTTCCCAATGACTCGAGTTATCCAGTCACCAAATTTTCCCACCATATTCTTCACCAAATTTACCAAGATACTTAAAGTTTAGAAACTATGAGAGTTGTGAGACAGCATTAAAGAACTAGAAATCTTACAGATGCCTTCTGAAATTCATTGTATTTTCACTGGAATTTTGGAAAGATCTTCTGTGTTCAGGGCTACAAGGTTAAACTGTCAAGGGTGAGATGCACATTGTAGATACAAAGGTACATTGTCCTGATGGCAAAGGTTCCCAGACTTTGTGTCTGCTTTCACCTCTCCTTTGCCTTTCATATATGTTTTAAAAATACAAAAAAACCAGCCCCAAATCCTAAATGGATCTCTCACATAATTTAGGGGAATTTTGAAACTGAAATCGGGGAAGGCCTTCCTGTTACAGCATCCTTTGGTTTACCAAGACCAAGAAGTGGCATGGTCCTTTGAGTCTTTCAGTTGGTCTCGGATGTTTACCTTTGTCTTTTGGAATTGCCAAATCTAGTGGTGTTAGAAATTCTTTCTCTGCCATGAAGTGTAAGAAATAAGAAGTGTATATAAACTTTATGTATAAAGTAACAGAGTTAACCTACATTTTCAAACTTTTTTTGGGCTTCTCCTCAAATCATTTCCATTTGTGCTCAAGTTTCTGTGACATAATGCCACAATGTTTTAAAATAAATTAACCTTCACACTTGAACTTTATCTGTTTCAGATTATAACCAGAGATTTTAACCTTTGAGCTTCCTAAATGAGTGTTGACCTTTTGCCTCACATAATTTTCTCTGAAATGAACTCTATATCCTTAGATATATTTCTCTTCAGAAAACTTGGAAAATGCTTGGTAGGAGAATTTTAATCATAATTTCTGTTTTTATTTTTATGATGTTTATTTATACTGAGCAGCATATTAAAAATATTTATGTGAATTGGAGGCAATTATCTGGGATAAAAAAACACATTCTGACGTGAGTTTTAATATCCAGTGACTTGCATTGCAAGGCAGATAACATTGTTCAGAAAGTATGGTGGCTGCTGCTGCAGTGCAATTAAACTAAAGGTTACTTAGGTGTAATGTGAGAATATTAGATTCCTGCCTGGATGAAGTTTCTAATGCCAGCTTCTTCTAATGCCAGTAGCTACTCAGAGCAAGCAGGTAACTGTGACTGCCCCCAAATTAGTGGGAGCTGGGATATGCAAAGGAGGACAGCTGTGCCATTACTGCTGAATGGGCCCCTGCCAGCAGTGACTTTCATGGGATACAGGGGGGTTGGGGAAGCTTCTGTTCAGATGGGTTGTGAGTATGGATAACAAAAAAGGGAGAAGAAAAAGAACACTCTGTCAAGAATAGAAGGCTGATTACCAGAATCTGAATTAGCCAAAATCATCTCTGTCAATGTGTTAAGCCCCCAGCCCACAGCATAAGTGAGGATCCCAAGATTTGGGTCCCAACTGGACCCTGGATTTTGTTCTGCTGTAATTTACACTCCTGTTAGATTCTAGGTTTAGAGCTCAGTTGCTTTCTTCCTTGACAATGGGTGAGATATTTTCTGTTGAATTTAGTGGGAACTATGTTTAGATATCATTTACTTGTTCTTACCTCTTCCATAGGCTTTTCATAGATATCTTCTTGCCATTGCTCAGCCTTTGTTTGAATGGCATCTCGCTGGAGTGCCTCTAACACCTTCTTGGGAGTAACAAAGCCGTATTGTGCTTCAAGCAAAGCCAAGTCAATTTTTTCAGCCTTAAGTACTCCTATAACTTCATCTTGGGCCTGCAGAAACATAAAGTAAGGCTTTATCTTGTTTAACTGTGTAAATGTATTTACAGGTTAGCTCTCTGCTTTTAAGAACACTGAAAAACATTCTAAATATTCCTGTATATGTAAAGGGACCCAAAACAGTCAGTAATGTGAAGAGAGTTGAAAAGCATGAGAGGAGTTTTGGTTTTTGTGTTTTACTAGTTCAGCATAGACTCCAAGATCTTCAGAACCTTCATCTAAGCTTAAATACTGTGTTAATGATGAGATTGTATTGCTGTTTTTGGACCAGTGTGTAGCATTCACAAGGCAAAATTTCAGGGCAAACCTTGACTTGTGGTATTAGAATCTGACTTTGAATTGTTAGTGCAAGATTCTGTGATGCTTCTTGAAGCCTGAAAGTGCTGTACATCCTGTATGTCCTGGGTGCAGATGGCTTCTGTACTTTAACCCCACTACAGATGTGTCCATCTCTTGTTTTTTTCGCCATCCTGAATCCTCTGGTGATGGAGGTTGCCCCCTGCCTCCATTACAGTAACAGAACTGTGTGAACTGTCTCAAACATTCATTTTTGTTGGATGCAATGATCTCAATTAAAAAGAAGTATGTGCTAATCCTACAGGAGTAGAATAGGAAGGAAGGAAATCAGAAAGAAGGATCCGTCAGGAAAGGGTAACTCTTTCAGACTGACTCCTTTTGGGTGGAAGACTTCTGTATCCCTGTTTATGTCTGTTTAAACAAATTTTAAAATACCAAATAGTCTATTTCTAATCCTTAGCATTGTGGGAAAGAATAGAAGGGTGATCTTTGTGCATCTTAAATGTTCTGGAATTTTAAAGTAGTGGCATCTGTCTTAGAAACTTAATTATAGTTGGATTGACAGCTGATCTTCAGAGATTTAACTTGGCATTAGAGGAGGTAGAAAATTAGGAATAGAAAATTACTTATTGCCTTTTTTATTCATAGTGCTTCCTTTGGAATTCCAGACATGATTTTAAATGTTCATGTTAGACTCATTGTTGTCTAGTTTCTCATTTCACCCTATCCCACTCTATTTTAAATTTTAAGAATTGAAGTGTATGTATATATATTTATCCATTTATAATACACAATTTTAATTAAGAGTGTGTGTAATATAAATAAACATATAAATATATATTTTAAAACCTGTCTTGCTGAGAGGAAGAGAGAACTGTTTTGGAAGAGTGTGTGACATCTGAATTTTAACCTAAATGAAGAAAGGCCAAGTGAGGAGGAGAGAAATGTTTTGCAAACATGGAAATTGTTTTGTTTGCATACTGGAGCAATGTATAGAAGTTTGTCTTGGACTTACCCTCAGAGATTGGTACATCTATTAAATACTCATATTGCATGTGTGTTCTGTTAAGCATGTATGTATTATTGTATAAACATACACATATATGTTAAGAATAGAATGACTCAGGTAGTGTTTAGGTAATGAACTCTGAAACCATGTGCTACACCCATTTCTGCCACTTCAGCCAGTTTGCTTTTTCCTCTGCCTGTGATCAGTTTTAAAGTGGCTGTTACTACTTCTGTGCAATAAGCCTGTCACAGAAATATTTTACTTGCTCACTGGAAATCTGGTTCCCACTTCCTGCAATTACGTTTGACCAGGTTAGGCATCATTTACCACTTGACAGCTGGTTCCTCTTCTAGGTAGAAAAATGCTCACTCTTCAAAATCCAGTGTCTTGTGGGCTAAGTGGCATGCAACACTTATGCTTCATATTATGCAAAATGAAATGGCTATTTTGATTTTTCTAGCAAAAGTTGTTAAAATACTGTTGAGTGAGTTACTTCTTGTGATCTGGCACATTCTGGTTCATAGGGAGTAATGTTTATGACTTCACAGGAGAGTGGGGATAAGAAATAATTGAGTAAAAGATCTTAAAAGTCTGTAATATGTTCTCTGTCTCAGTTTTACAGTGACAAATAATTTGTATTCAAAATGCATAGAATGGGGCAGCACAACTAGAATGTTTTGTGAGTTCTTGGCTTTGAGAGTTACGTGGGGTATAAAGATCAGATTTCCCATCTGATAGCTGTAATAGCTATAATTTTAGGGCGAGGTTGTACTTTGCAGTTCATATTTGTCCTGTATCCAATTTGGTAAGGTGTTTCTTTAACGTAAAAGCAGCATGTGTTTGTGGTTGGATGGAGGAATGGGGGCCGGAGGGTGGCATGTCTTTGAATTAGAAATATAAAATAAGACAATACATTACCTGTAATTCACCCTCAAGGACGCTAAGAAGAAATAGCAAGTCATCACGAGAGAGATCCTCCCTTTTCTTCAAAGAACTTCTTTGTTTTTTCTCTGCCTTAGGGCTCCTTAGGATGGTACTGGCTTGGGCTCTGTCATCCTTCTCTTTCTGCCGCTTTTGCACATTTCCTTTCCCACTGTAACGAGCCTCTTCCTTATCGTGGTCTTTTGGCTTTGGCTGACTCAGCTTTGGTCTGGTTGGGCTTTCCATACTGTTACTTCTGGAATGCATGGTTTATATCTCTGAAGCTGGAGGAAGTTGGGGGGAAAAAAGTAATTGTTTTAACTAACAGAGACTATAAAATTATTACTATAGTTGATGGTGGGTATTATTCCCTCCAGAATAGTAATTTTCCCTCCCACACAAGGCAATTTGTCATTCAACAAAAGCTGACAATGTTGTGTAAACCATCCAGGACTGGGCTGTGATCCTCACTGGATATGTGTAGTGAAGTGAGTCTGTACTGGTCTTATGCCATTGTAACAATTCCCCCCTTGACATTTGCAAAGGCAGCATCTTTAGCAGCAGTGCTGGGCACATCACCACACACCACATTTCCCATCTGAGAGGCAGGGCCTAGCTCACCTTTCAGGTAGATATTTATTATGATGAGGCAAATTCAGATTTAAAAGTTTTTCACTAGGAAGATCTTCCTGTTCCAATTTAATAGTGTTCAAGCCCTTACTGTATTCTATTTTTCCTTGCCTTTCCAAGGGAGAGCACAAAATGGTCCTCCACTACGATGAGCGATGCAGTTGCATTATCCATGTTTGTCAAAATGCAGAGGTTGCCAATCACATCCAGACTGCAAGGAGTGAGCACCACTGTAGATGTCCCCTCCCCAACACCACTTCCAAAACCAAACTGCCTTGCCCATCAGGACTTGCCCACCTTTAAAAACTGTGTGGTGTAAAACCTTACTATTTCTTAATTGCTGGAGTCCAGCACTCTAGAGGTGTTAGTACCTGGTAAAAGGGGGACTTATCCTAGCTAGGCCCCTTTGAAGTGCCATTGTTAAAGAAACACACTCTAATGCCTTTGCAGATAAATGACTAACACTGTGTAAATATTGATTAACCTCAGGAACTCTGTTTTGGTTATCACCACTCAGATTAAGGTATGAATGGATTATAGTTCACCTCTATTGGACAACCGTAGTCATGGATACCATCTAGCAAACAAAAGCCTTGTGGTATGATTCAAAGGTGAAATTAAACATGTTCCAAATACAAATAAGGCACAATTCTTCTTATTAAACTGTAAAGCTAATTGGTGCAAGGTTATGGCCTGTGACTGTGATAGGCAGGAAATGATTGTGCAGTTGTTTTTTGGCCTCACAAATCTGTGGTTGATAAAGTTCTTTCAGAGCCTTCTCCCCTACTCCCTTCCACCAGATTCTGACGCTAAATCCTAAACTCTCTGACTGCACTCCTTAACTGTGGTAATTTTCCACTGAATGCTACAAACACTTCCTTTTGTTGTTTTTCTGCAAGAACAGAGGAGGTGGAAGAAGCTTTTTGTTTGTAATGGATGATGACTGACAGTGGGGAGAATTTATCGAAAACATTACAAAAAAAGCAAGTGACATTTTCTATAGTGCTGAAGTCTCTTCTAATCTGATTTGAAGCACTCATAATAGCTTGCATTTAATAAGAAAAGCTTCTTTCTCCAGGTGTCAAAAAGCCAGGTTTGTTGGATTTGCATGGCAGTGTGCAATGGAACCTGTGTTGTGAAGTATCAACAGTGTCACACTGGGATGGGAGCTTGTTATAGTGCATGGAGGAAACCAAGAGTTGTTCATAGCAGGATGGCAGTGATGTTAGAAGGTGATGGTTTGTTTTTGTTGGTGTTTATCCAGGTCTTTCAGTCAAATGTAGTCTCCCTTTGCTCACTGTGGTCTGCTTCTTAGGCTTACTCATCTTTTGCACCTTGCTTAGAGTATTATTACTTTGCAAGAAGAGCATTGGTTTCCTTTGAGTGTAAGGTGCTGAGAGGCTGCTTGGCTTTTGTGTACAGTTAAAGGCTCATGTTTATAAGATCAAACGCAGGAATTTGTAAGCTAAATCAGGTAACCTGAATGTACTTAGAGCTGTGTGTGTGCTTTTCTGCCACAAGCAGAGGACACTATGAAATGCATAAATAGTCCAAGAAGTCCTTGTGTTTTTCCCTCATGTGTGCCAGTTGCCCCAGTGGTTTCAATTTGACATCAAACTACTGTCATACTTGTTGACAGCAAGTGTCAATATCACATTTCTTGTGGCAGGAAAAAGAAAGCAGTAATTAAGGAAGAGTTTTGTACCTTTTCAAGCTTTTTGAGTTGGCTGCACCTGGAAATCCTAAACTTGTAAAGACAATAGTCTCAGCAATCCTGCCAAAAAGGATGTTGTCCCCTGCATTTTCTCTTGCACTGTATGCATGCTGTTGGTTTCAAGGCAGCATGCCACACAGTTTTCACAGCTGCAGGGGGATAGCTGTGGCTCCCTTGAAAGCTTGTCATGCCTACTTTCTAATCAGGTAGATCAGTCCTTACCTCTCTGGCAAAAGGCACTTGGTCCCTGTGAAGGCCAGCTGACTTGCCAGGTGGGTTACACTTCTGTGGAGATGCTGTCCTTGCAGTCTCACAGAGTGTATTTTTCTTTTCTTGTCGAGAGTTCTTACATACGCTTTACCTGTATTCTGTTCTGACATTCCTGAATGCCAGTGCCTTCTATCAAATCTGCTAATGCAAATATTTATCAAATTCAGTGATTAACATGAATTATTAGAGGTTGAAGTGACATACTGAATGAATGCTTTAAGCACTTTTTTACTGGTACTTGAATATAGCTGACAAGAGTCATAAGCACTCTGGTATTAGTAGCCTGCTTTATTAACATATTCTTTCTCAGTTGATTGATTTAAGCCTTCCCATTACCTGCACATTGACAGGCATTATTATTTGTAGTGTTGTCTGTTTACATAAGGATGCTAGTACTCATGTGGTTGTCAAAGGAGGTTGGTGTGAGTAACAGAAGGGCAATTCATGATTTCAGATTACCTTACAGTGGAGCTGCTCATGTAGCAACCAGAGCAGGACCTCAGAAATGGACAAAAATAAACATTCCATCCACCCACCTTGAAACTCCTCACAACCTTCAAATTGTCAGACTCCCTAGAAATGGCACCATCCAAGGGACTAACCTTCGAAGTGCACCTGGTGTTCTGGACAGAATATCAGCTGCTCTGTCATGTCCTTGCACCATGGCAGAAAACAGAAAAAATATCCATTCTAGTCCAGAGGATCCTGGTTTTCTGCAATATTATTAAACCCTTGAATGACCATAGTGAAACATTCATGATTGATGATGTGTCATTTGAAATTTTCAGCTTGTGTGTTTTGGTATGGTGGGTTATTTGCTGTTTTGAGCAACTCCTTCCATGTTCTTGAAGGTTAATGAAGAGCAACTTTTTTTTTCCCCACAATGTAAAAGTGTTAATAGACTCATAAAATCTGTGAGTATCAGTTGTCTCATGACACTCAAAATAACAAGCCCAGACTCTCAATATTAGATTAATGAGCATAAAATTTGCCTTTTTGCCTATCTGTCTCAACCTGTTTTCACTTACACTCTGTAATGATGGGGTCTGTGTACAAGAAGGCTGTCATGCAAAAAAGAGGTAAGGAATAAGTGTTCCTTCTTGTAACAGAGACTGTAGCTCACAGAGGCTCTGTGATTTCTCCTGAAGGACTGACTCTTGCATCTTGTGGCAAACTTCTGCATAGAAGCCAGTTTGAGCCCTGTTTCTCTGTACCACTGAGAAGGATGACAGTATAAGATACCTTAGAAAACAGTAAACAACAACTACTAAGAGAGATTTGGTTGGGTGTGAGTGCCTTGCATTTGTGATCATTCATCTGTTTTGAATCAATTACCAAACAGCAGGGATTGTAGCCATGTGAACAGAAGGAAGAATACTGGCCAGTGTTCTCTTGTGGTGCATTGTGAACCTTTGCTTGCATCAAAAATAAAAAAAGATTGAAAGGGATGATTCAGATCATGAAGTCATGTCTACTAAAATCACAGACCACCACGGATGGGCACTTAATATAGATTAGTTTTCCATAATTGTGCTAATTGAAGAGCACAAGTGTGTTCTGTATTTTTGTGCTTTCCTTCATGTTAGGAGGTGTCTGGTTTACTGGAGATTTCCCACTGGTATCTTGCTTGAAGTCACAATGTGGTGGTTCCCAAACTCATCAGATTCCATGCAGCTTGGTAGGCTCGTTCCAGATTCAAAATGAAGTTAAGGGTGGGTTGCCTTGAAACATTCTGGTAAATCAAATTATTGCAAGTAATGCACTCAGCAAAGTTTGAATCTATTCTTGGTGTTCATGTTCTTCTTTGTTTTATAGTTTGTTTTCTGTTGTTTTTTAAAGACCTTGCTTGTCTCTGAACATGTGTTCAAAAGGAGAAATTTTCCTCTTCTTGGTGATGAACAAGTAATCTGATGGGTCAAAATATACTTTCCTTAAGAGCCAGATGAATAAATGACCAATTGTTTCTATGATGTAAACTTGGTCTCCACCCTCTCAATCATATTCTGAAGGAGATGAAACTGCGTTTGTCTCTTTGGCAGCCGTGAATAAGCAGGTGGTTCAGAAACCCCTGCACTTTTATGGGAAAGACTGAAATATCTTTCAGAGATGACTTCATCACAGGGTTTTTAGAGACATCCCTTTTTCTCCCACTTATTTCCCCTTTAGGGTTTTCTCTTTAGTCAGGATTGACTTATGAGCTAACAGAATCCCTTACAGGACCAAATCTTCCTTTAATCCCAGGGTAAGGACCGTGAACAGTTGAGAACTTGCTGTTTCTTCCAAAAATTTGTGACTAAGCAAGAAATGATGTCTTTCTGGTTTTTAACATCCCTTAAAGGGCAGTGCTTGTGATTTGCTGAAATTGATAGCACTCCTACAACAGACTGACTTAAATGAGACGTGATTGCTCAGCACACCAGTGTAATGGAAGAGTGCAAAGAACATGAAGTCTTTTGGAAATCACTACATGTTATTTGAGGCAAGAAAAAAGGTAAAATCACCATAGTTGCTACAGGTCTGCCGACTATCTTTTCCCTTCCCTGTGTAGCAAAAGTTACTTTGAAGCATCATGTTCACCTTAGTGCCATGCATATACACCTAAGGAGAAATCAGTCTCCTGTCCTTGTTCTTGTGTGACTGTGTGCCAGGTAGTGTCCAGGCATGGGTAGGTGCTTTTGGCTGGGCCACAACATGTCCTCCACCAGAAAAAGAAGCAAGTTTGTCTTGTTCTTCTGTAGTCCTGGTGTGGCCTGTGGGCTAGCAAATGAGCCATGCTGAACCACGGGAGAACATGAAGAAGTCTTTTTATTAATTGGAATACCAGGATCTGTCCATGTCACAGCATCACTGCTGCCTTCTGACAGAATGCATTTAGGACTTTCATTCTTCCCCTAAGTGGAAATACATTGCTTTTTGGTAGATTTACACCACTTCACCACTTCCAAACATAGCAGCCCTTCTTTTTGGGTAGACTACTTTAATTTTTTCCTCAAAGCTGTTTGCAGTGGCCTCTGTCCAGAGGGATGTTCCGTTGTACCATGATCAGCTAGCTTGTTTGGGCTATGCTGTCAGTAGACTCTGTGCTGTTTTGGTGTATAAGCTGATCAGTGAGAAGAGACTCTAATGGATTCTTCACCCATGGGCTCTGGAGTAAGTGTTTCCATCCTGGCAGGGAAACAGCAAGATTAAGCTGTTTCTCTGGGAAAACTGATGCAGGAGTGCTTACCTGTGTATCCTGATGCATCTGTTGGCAGGCAGGGTTGCAGGAAGTCAAGCAGGAGAAAGAAAATAAATTAGCAGTCTGTTTCCCCTCTTGCAGAATCTTGTCGAATTTTGGTCTCTGAAGCCCTTGGGGATCCTGCAAGAACAGCAATTACTCAAATGGGAAGAAAATGTGGATTCAGCTGAGGATGTGAACACTCCCTGACATGAAAAGTGCATGAATGAGAACTGGATGTCATTTTTGTGCTGGTCGTGGTTTATGTTCATCTGACCACAAGTCAGATTCCTCATCCCTTGGATACAGGGAGCCTCTTCTGGGACAGTAAGAGGCCTTTTGAACTGTGTTAGAGTTGTCCTGTTCCTCTGCTCACAGCAAATATACTGTGAAATTTCCACCATCTGTTGCCTCCTCCTCCCACTTCCAATCTTGTAGAGTTTTGCACGTATGTAGAGACTGTGGTTAGGTAAGATCTTCCCAGGTCAGTTCTGCATGTGTAAGAGCTTACAGTCATCTTTAGAAGGCTGAGTCTGTGTGGGAGATTTTGACCAGGTCCTTTTGAAGAATGTATCTGTCACTTATCTGTCATTTCGTTATTGGTATGTGAACTTGTGATCTGGTCTTCATTCTTGGAATGTCTCTAACCACAGATATACATATATAGATATAGATGCAGATATTATACACTCACTCATACACACCACAGGATTTTGTGCCTGGAAGGAGAGAAAAGAAACTGTGCCGTGTGGCCAGTTGTTGGTTTTGTGGCTCTGTGCTCAAGTTAAGCCCTTTCTATAGATTAAGTGATCTCAGCCCATCTCCTACTAAGCCTTAGGTGGTGTTTTCCCACATAGTTGAGTTCATCCTGTGACAGTTTAAAGCACTCCCGTTCACAGTGCTCTGCATGAAAGCATGAGCTAGTCACCTTGAACATATTTGAAATTTTCACATGAGAAGTATATGGTTAGGAATGTGTACTCCTATTCAGAGATGTCAAGTCTCGTTCTAGGCAGGGTTCTTCAGATCGTCCGTAAAAGCAAGCAATCTGTGTAATAGACCTCTTTGTGATGATCCATGAGAAAATCAAGAGTTTGGGCTCCTTGATGCATCACACCACATTTCTTTGGCAAAACTTGGCATTTGTTTTGAAATCTGAAATGAAGGCCTGTATTTCACAAAGGTGCCAGCTCAGAAATCACTACTTTGAGACATGGACTGATTTTTTTCATTATCTCTGGTCATAATTTGGAACTTCTACTAAACCCTTCTTCTCTCTCCTCCACAGGAATTCAGCTCTCGTAGTTTGTGGTCCAGCATTTTGTGAAGTTGGTGGTAGTCTTGGAAAATTATGGTGTATTTATTACATTATATATATCCAGTGTCTGTAGGTAGACACAGTAGATTTGTCTGAGGTCATTTGCCTTCTCAGTGAGGTACTACACATGCCACAATGCAAGCCAAGGACTCAGTTGTCGTGGGAGAACGACTCTGAAGTTGTATGTGCACTGTAGGTTCACTGTGCTGCTGCGGAGTGATAGCACTAGTATAATCCCATGTATTCATGGGTTAAAAAGGTTGAGGAGGAATAAAAATTAGAAGAGCTAGAATGTCTTTAACTTTCTGCTGCTGGGAATAGAGGGTAGATATTAATATGAGGAACTTTTTTTTTCTGTCTGCTTCATTGGGTTTAATTTTAGTTTTTCTTTCTTTTTAAAGTAAAATATTTCATACTTGCTTTATAATGAGACTCTAACATAGAAGGCAAAATAAGCTTACTTGGTCTGGTGCAATTTTTACATTTCTGACTTCAGTGATTATCTTTCCCTACACATACACAGTTGCACTTAGCAGCACCATTTCAGTGGCCACTGTGTTTAGTGTGCTCCTGCTTTTCTGATGGAAGGTAAATTTACTCTGGCAAAGTGCTTGTGTCAGTCATCCTCTGTGCCCTTAAACATACTGGTGAATGTGGTATAAGGTCATTTTGAGAGGCAGCCTATAATCAAAATTGTCTAGAAGGAATCTAATTGAAGAAATACAGTGTAATGATGTTATTAGCTATAACAGCTGTGGGCAAAAGGAAAGGAAAAGACAAACAGTATTTCTTGTATTTTAGTGTCTATATGTCCATACACACACATACAACCAGGTGTGATGCTGTGTAATGCTGTTGTGCTTGATGCTCATGGCAAATACGAAATAAGTGGTCCTTTATAAGCTTTCATTAAAAGAGTAGTAGAAGAGCACAAAGGTTTGAAGTATCGTGGTTTTGTTTTCAGTGAAAAATCTATGGTTAGTAAGCAAGCATTATCTAGTATATGTTATCTACTCTAAGTTATTTTGTTACCCCAGAGTAATTAGTCCAGGTATCTGAGATCCAAACTTCTTAACCCGTGCAACCATCCCCATTTTCAGTTTGTGCTTCTTTTTCCTCCTTTCTTTTTTGTCTGCTTGGTGTTTGCATGGAGTGCCATACATCCGTGAGTCAGGAAATACACAGCAGAGACCACAGTGAGGACTGGGAGTAAAAATGTACACCTTCAAAGTGCATATATATTAATTTTCTTCAAGGGTATTTTTGACAAGCGTGGATTTGTTGAGACATTTGCGTGGGAGTGTTCAACTCAGCGTTGCTTTTCCCCACACATGAAAATAAACCACAGACTTTTAAATATCCTGAGAAAAGTTTCTTCAAAGAAAGATCAAAAGTCTTTAGTAACGTCTGAGGAAGCTGTGTGCCTGCCTCTCTTGTGAACTCATGTCTATGGAGACCTGACAAAGACAATCAAGATCATTATTCTGTTGATTTGATCATTTGCAGCTTACTCTGAGGACATGCCTTGTTTGGAGAAGAAGGAAGTGGGAGAATCCACAGATGCTCCTGAATTTTATCAAGTCAGGCATGAATAAAACAACTTTTCCAAACCAACTCTGTTTTTTTTTCCCACTAGGTTGTTTGGGATGCTCTGCTTCAAATTACTGTCTTTAACAGTGAATATTCAGGAGTTTGTTGTAATAGTGAGTTGACTGACATGTTCTTAATTTTATCAATTTTATTTCTTTTGTGCCTATTGAATTTAAGTGAAATGTCCTGGTATGGCTTTCAGGCCTTCGTGGAAATTTTATATCTGATTTTTTTTTTTTTTTTGTTTCATTGGTTGGTTCTGGTTTGATTTTTATCTATTTTGCATCTCATCAACACAGAAGACATATGAGCTATGCTTTGAAAGTTTGTGAACTTCTCCCTAATCTGGAATTCCCCACCTTTAGGCAGCTTTTGGGAAAATAAATTAATTTCTTTTCTTCCTAAGCCCTGGGTTTTCTTTCTTATCTATTTCTTAGTATGTTTCCTTCATGAACTGCATCTTTTATAGTTTGGATCAATTCTTTGTGTGCTGTCTGATAGCAGAGAGTTCTTAACTCATAGAAGCTCTTGAGAATTTCTCTTTTGAAGGATTTTACTGGTTTTGTCATGCTGTAACAAAGCATCTGTGAATGCTAGGTAGGACTTCAGGCTTGTGTCTAAACCTAGGATTTCCAGGTAGTTGGTTTGGGGTTTTTTGTTTATTGTTTTTTTCAAGCCAAACTATTTTAATACCGTCTCCATCAATGACTATATTCTGCTGCTATCTAGAAATTGGACAAGAATCTTTTGTTGGTTTATCTGATCAGAAATGAAATAATTCAATTTTCTCTCTTTTTTTTAGATTTTAGGCTTTTCTTTTAGTTGTGGACTGGATTTCCCTTGTATTTCCTAATTGTTATTACATTCTGTGATTTGGTACTTTGGAGAAATTCTGAGGTTTTCTTTGTGTTCTGTAATGCAAAACAATAGAATAGTGCGATTTGTGTTGTCTCCTTCTTGCTTGCTTTTCTCATTCATGACAATACCTAAGAATGTAACAGCAGGCTAACATTTTTGTCTGACTGAAATAATCTTCATTTGTGCAAAAAATCAGCACTGGCATTCTCCTCTTCCAGCTGCAACTACAAAATAGCAACACACACATGGCCATGGAAGATTCCCTACTCTGCTCCCCATGCCCCCATTCCCCATATTTAATATTCAAGTGAAAAATTTGGATAAATATCCTAAATATTTTTTTCCCCAGGAATTTAATGGAGAGAAAATCGCTCTCAGATCTCCAGTCTTCTCACTATAACTTTTCTATGCAGATCAGACCTTATTGTCTCTGGAACAGAGGTTTTGGGTTTTGGTGACAGGAAGGGATGCTGCCATTGCGAATGAATGACATGAATCCCCTCCTCATCTCTGAGCCAGGAGTACTGACTGGCACTGCCCTTCATCCTGCTCATCCAGCTCCACATATGCTGCCATGGGGCTCTTGCAATGATTCATGGTGACAAGTTGCATGACTTTCACAAGAGTGCCCAAGGGTCACACGGTGCTCCTAAGAAATTTTGAAAACATTAATTTCTAGGCTTTGGTGGAAGTGGAAGTCAGGGTCGTGTTGGTCTTTTGAATCAAAATCTCTTATTGTGACAAGAATCTGTATTTCTGCGGTTTGTTGTTTTGGAGGCTTTTTCTTTTGTTTTCTCTGGCTTTTATTATCCTTTCATTTTCTTCTTATTAATGTTAGTTCTGCCTGTTGATGTTGTGGCAGCAGAATATTTCTAATTATCTAGTACATGTTCACCTCCACACAAATAAACACAAAGGAAATGTGAGCTTCCCTGTAGATTCCCAAGTCAGCTTTGTAGTTAGTTTTTAGCTTTTTGAAGATTTTTTTCCATTAAGATTGATTATTGCCTTAATAAGTGAAAGTAAAATTACGACATTGAATGGTGGCTTATAGTTTTTTATAATGTTCTTATTAATTAGTGACTGTGGCTATATGTGGCTGCCAGGAAAATGTGAAAAGTACAGTTTTAGAAGTAACTGTACACAGTGAAATTAATTTTTGTATGTGTTCATATTACAGATTTTACTAGCCATGACATTCCTTATTATTTATTATAACGCCTTACAGTGTTGGACCTTTGGCTCCCACAGGAATATGCCCTGCTCTGATGACGCAACTTTGGAAAATGCAATAAAAATGCACTGGAAATCACAGTTTCTAATAGGAAGTTTCTTGAAAGCAGTCAAGTTAAAATGCATCCTCACAGTAAAACAAAAGTAGACTGGAGATCAAGGAGCCAGGTAGATGGACCTCCTCTCAGTCACTAGCTGTGCTTTCTTCTTTTTTTTTTCCCTCATGGAAATTTGATCCCAAGGCCATCATCTGTGTTTTAGCATAGGACAAATAGAGAAAACCGATCTATTCCTTTCATTGCTGCACAAGGACCCCACAATTTTGCTACATGAGGTTCACATGTTAAGGCAAAAGTTGTTGATTTGTGGCTGCAGCTGTGACTTCATCCTGGTTTTGATTATACTGTAGCTGAGTCCTTGGAGGAAGGGCAAGGCATGCTCCAGAGGTGGCTTAGAACACATACTGTTGTTTGTTCCTCTCTTTGTTTTTCCACTTGTTCAAATAAAACATGTCTGTGGCCAGCTGCTAGCCCAGTGGCTAGTGAGAGTTGAGGAAAGAGATTTTGCAAAAGTAAATGAGAGCGTCTATGAATATTTTACAAGAGCCTGATGTTCAGAGAGGTCCTAAGGGAACGCCAAGGTCTGGATGCCTTCTTCTCCATTGTCACCCCTTTAAAGGCATCTCTGAAAAGCCCATTTAAAACACCTGTTCATCCTTTTGGAAGAATGGTACTTAAAATGAAAGCAGAATCTTTGTATTGCCCAGCTTAACTGCTTGGCACCAGTCATCCTACATTTTGGTGGAGCGTTGTTACGTGTGTGTTGGTGCTGGAGAGACTTGTAGAAAGCTTGTCCACCTGCCTCTGGTGGCCAGTGACAAACAGCATTGAACTAGGCAGAAGCAAGGTGGAACCCAAGGGACACAGTAAGGACCCTTCTGCTGCCTGTGTTCAGCCCTGCAGTTCTAGTGAGCAAATTTGGGAAGGGACCACTCCCTGAGCAGCAGGTGTCATAAATGGGGTCATCTGCCAAAAGAGTCCCCTTGGAGTTACTCTTTTTTGTCTTGTTGGCAATTATATTATGTTCCTACTGGTGTTTTCTTGATAGCTAAGGACAAGTCTCCAGTTTTTTAAGTGAGTTGAGGGGAGCATGAGCAGGTGACTGTAAATGTTTGCATTTTACACACAAGTCCTTCCTAGCAAAGCAGTGAATCAGATGCCTGCAGGCACAGACAGCTCAGCTTCCTTAGCTTGCTGCTTAGCAAAATTTCACTAAAATTATTTTATCAGAAGCTGATATATAGCTCCTGAGAGAGCTGTGCCACTTCTGCTTGTAAATAATGCTAATTTTTTAGACATTAACCCAACAGGTTAATGCCATTTCTGAAAATACCTCTGTATCTCATCCTAATTCTACATACGTACAGTCATCTCTCCTATACATATAGTGTATACTTATACGAAAAAGATGCTTCCTGGTTAAACTTCTGACATGTAAGTTTGTTTAGCATGAAATTGTTTAGTTTCTTTGCTTAGCATGAAAAACAATATAATTCCAAGGCAGACACTCTCCTGTCCTTTGATTCCTGAGTGGTTGTAAAGGAGTCACTTTAATGCACCCCACTGTCACCAAAAAAGTCCATAACAGGCACCAAACCATTAAATTCACTGTGACAGGAGAACGTATATTCATGAAAACTATGAGAAATAAAACTGACTGTTCAGTTTGGTTTTTACAGTTAGAACTGAAGGAAAAAATAAGGAAAAAATGCATATTAGATAGATTGTTGCTTCTAACACTGGTATTAGTAATGTCAGGAATACCATTTTATCTACATGTTTATCATTATTTCCCTTTTTTGCGTAAGCTTAAGACAAACTCTGTAGGGTTATCTTCAGAGCATTTACATAGAAAGATTTTTTTGATCAGAATTTCAGCTTTGTGCAAATTAGAACTGTATAGCTGAAATGTGCCCATTTCTTTAATATTAGTGATTTCTTTAAAATTTATATGGTTACAGGCAAAATGCTTCACCAGTAAACAGCAGTGCTTCTTGTTTCAGGAAACAGAATTAAATTGGAATAAGTTGCTCTTCTATGAGTAAGTCAAAAGATTTGATTTTTTTGCTGCCCATCAAAAGATTGAAGTAAAATCTTCAGTCTTTTTTGGATAAAATGAAAGTAGCCTTTTGCAGATGTATATTCTAGATTTAGTATTGCTTTATTTGAACAATGATACGTACAACTTCTTAATGTCCTGCTAGGTCCTAGACAGGGTTTTTAAATGCCACTGAAAAAATTGACAAGAGCGATGATTCAGAAACATGATTGTCTTTACCTTACTTCATCTGCATTGCACCTTTCAAAAAGAGATTGTTGTACTGCATTTTCTTTGGGATCTGAATGATGAAGAAGCCTTATGGTAAATTCTTTTTCTTGTGTTCTTCATATATCTGTTAAACTAATGTTATCCCAATTGATACCCTGTATGTTCTGTGATCAACAGATTTTGTCAGAGATGTGGGGTTTTAAGAATCTGGACTAGAAACAATTCAGTTTAGCAAGCAGAACTTGATACTCAATGATTACTATTGTTCAGGGCCCATAAAAATAGTTTGGAGGCTTAGTCAGAACTGCAGTAATAAATGTAGTGAGCAAGCTTTGAAAAAAATACTAAGAACAGGATCCCGTGAAGCTATACAGGCCACCTGTGCAAGACGTAACCCTGTGGAGATTTAAGGCTTCTTTCCCAAAGGGCTTGTACAATACTTCTAAGAAATAGCTTTGTCAAATTTGCAGCTGCCTGGTTAAGCAGGGACCCTGGTCACATGTTCCCCAGCCTGGCAGGGACAACAAAGGCAGAGTTTTGGCCATTGTCTGATGTTGTAGTGGGACTTGCCAGGGCTGCTCCCTGGGGTACCGTGGACCCTTGCTGTATTCCCTGCCCAGCACAGGGCACCTCTGCACCTGCTGACCTTGGCCTTGGGGACATCAGGATGGCATGAGGGGATGGAGGGACAGAAGGGAGCGAGGAAAGAAGCCCTTGACAAAACGTGTGTATGGCAGTTTTGGGGAATTGGCCACCAGTGGAGTTTCAGCTTTGCCTTGCAGAAGCTATGCATGCAGGTTGAACTGGACAGAGCACCTGGAAGCCTCTGGATAACTCTGTGCCCTATTATGGGACACAAATAAGGTTCCTACATATTTACAGATATAAAATTATCTACCTTGAAAAATGTCTAAATATACATATATGCAAACTTACTCCACTGTAAGGGAATTGTAAGGGCTGAGACCATGACATCTTACCAAAAAGGATGATTCTGTGTCCAAAATCATATCTCTTATAAATGTTTGCTTTCAGATACGCAGAAAGGTTTTCACGCTGGTTTTGCATATGTGCCTAGCCTGCCTGGTTCTAGGCAGTGAAGAGGGATAGTGCTGGTTTTCAGAAGGTGCTTCCACAATTCCATGGGTGTATTCCTGCTTGGGAGAAGCCCTGCTTTCTCCACAGCAAGAGACTGGTTGGTGAGGTACCTAAGCACTGAGGTATGAAAGCCTCCTTCCTTCCCTGTTCTGCACTTCTCTCTCCCAAAGGAATCAGCCTTGCTTCTCAAAGATCTTGAGCTGCTTGTCCAATGGAATGTACCACAATGTGTTTTGCTGAAGAATTAGTGTCAGAGTTGTAGCAGGAAAATTATATTAGATAGCTTATCAGCTTATTTAATTAGGCACTTCTCTCTCTGAGAGTAAGTCCAGAGATGTTTATTAGCAACTGGTACTCAGCAAAGAGGGATCCCTCATCATTGGTCAGAGAGTGCTTCAGCTCAGTCTCTAGCACTGCTCAAAAACCAGAGAGATTTAACACAGCAAGTAAGCTAAACCAGAAGGCATCATTATGTCTTTGTGCAAACATATTTTGGGTATTGGATGCAGTTGATTCCCTATCTCCATAAAATATAAAGTAGAACCAGATTAGCTATGCTCTTATCTCCTAGAATTAGTAGACCATGACTGTCCAAGTGGGGAAAAATATGTGTAAGAGGCATGTGATTTAGGACTCACATATCCTGAGCAGTACACATGGACTAAATGGAAATAATCATTTGCTCATACCGTGATAATCGGGGACACTCAGTGGATGAGTTTGCCACGCAATTGAAACAAAGTGAAGTACTTCATTGTAGAGCACATAGCTAAACGAAAGAGTTCAGTGCCACAGGACAGAGCTGAGGCCAGAGGTGTCAGTGCATTCCATAGGGAGATTCACTGGGAAACGCTTTGGTTGTGGTAGTTTAGCAGAATGTTCTGAAGGCAGCTAAAATCCTTACGTGACTGCTGAGAGCATGCTAGGAAAAGGATCACCCTGTTCACGCTCCCATTGCTTGCTTCATCCAAGCTTCTGCTTTTGGCTGCTTTCAGAAACTAGATCAGCCTCTGGCTTTCTTCATGCATTTTTGCTGTAGCACAGGTAAGACTCTGGACTATTAAGTCTCCAGTACTTTTTAAAGCTAGGTAGTGAAATACGTTTTGTTGCAATCCCCTAATTATTTGCAGCAGGGAGTCCGTCTAATTTGCCCATGTGATACTTTATATATGAGAAGTTAACTGCTGTCACGAGTCAGAATTTCCATTGAGAATAGTGATTCATCTTTCCATGAGTAGTCAACAGATCTCTCAGTGGGAATGAGATTTTAGCTCATGTCACTATTCTGTAGGAGGAAATACATATGGAGACAAGACATTGTGTTTGGATACATGTGTTTTCTGTTGAATGGGGTTGTCTAAGAACTTTTCTCTCAAGTATTTTAAGTGAATGTAGTATTTATTTGTCCAGTTAGCTTCAGAATGGTAGTTGAAGAGGAAAAGTTAGCTCTTATGGAAAAGGTACCCTTCAGGGTAGTCTCTCAAATGTGGTTCAGTTCTGATTAGGAAAACTAGCTTTTGTTTGCTATAACTGCTACTGGGGATGGTATTCCAATCAATGTTCTACCTGATATTCATTTCTGCTCTATTCCTTTCATCTGTCTGGTGGAAATTTGCTTTACTTTTCTCTGCTTGTCAGAATGGTCTATTAGAGATGTTACTTACATTGGAAAGGCCCCCTGGGTAAGAGCTAACCACACCAGCTCTGCCTTCTGCATTACTGTAACTGTGAAAATTTGCAAAGAACAGTCATTTGGAGAAGACAATTTTAGGACCTATAAATTCAGCATATCACAAGTTACGTTGCACTTTGGTTGTGTCCCTTGTGCTGAATTTTTTATTTTTTCGCTTTGGTTGTCTTTTAAAGTCTGGGAAATTGGAGTGGAATTTGGAAAAATCTGAAATAGAAATGTTTTATAAAGAGAATAAACATGCTAATGAACAGCATCTGCATGAACTTGGGGTAACAGTGTGCAAATTTTCAAGCATTGTATTTCTTGTGAAGAGGTGTTTTTTATAAGGACAGCTCTTTTGAAAGGGCTTGGAAACTCTGTACCGTGACAGGATACAAGATTTTGATCTTTCCTTTAAGAACTAAATTTTCATGCAGTTTTTGTCCCAAATTCTGATCTTCAGGAGCCAGGACGTTGACATACTTAAAAAAATTTTCACAACACAAGCCCAGCTGTGGGAGAATCTCATTTCCAAGCACAGAGTCCTAAGCTTTGTGCAACCACAGGAGTGATGACAGTCAGAGGAGCCCTGTGAGAATGTTTTCAATTGCCTGTATCTTTTGGTGCTTCCTGCAGCCCACTGTGGCTTAGGCAATGGTTGTGGTAAGAGGTGGTTAAATTGATGTAAAGACCTAGTTGATCTGACATGTTTTTTTAACCAAGTGTTTATTAGTTGAAATAATCTTGGGTGTTTTTTGGCATAATTTATGTTTGAGTGGGAACTTGACTCATTGTCAGAAGTCTATGTATATTTGAGCATGTTAAGCTGACATTACCAAATGGAACCGTGGGAGGCTTTTGGCTTGTGTTTATGGAGTATAAACCAAAGCTCCTACCTTGCTGCCTTAAGAGCCACAAAAATGTTAATAGAAGTCAGAGATGCAAGAAAAAAGTGTATTCTATATAGTCTGTCTACTTGCCAGTACTAGCTTTTTCCTTGGGTTCTTTCCACTATTTTGTTCCATCTAGTTTTAGGTATCACAAGGGATGAGACTTCCTCTGCATTCCTGTGGAAATTATTTTGCAGTCCTCATAAGACTTTGTGAAATTTTCCCCTTATTTGTATTTCCTGGTTCTTACATTTCCAGAGCAGAACCCACACCAAAACTGTCAGGGGTTGCTTTCCTGCTAGTTTTGGCAAAATGATTCAGGCTTCGTTCTTGTCCCTGTTTTGTTCAACTGTGTGGACCAGTGAATGTTTGCATGCCTCAAGCTACAAGTGTTTTAGGAGCGGTATCGTGATACCTTCTGCTGAGGGCTCTGTGAACATTTTACATTAGCCTGCACGTATCAGGTGAAGCAGCTCTAGCTGTTGGACTTTCTTTTAGTGTATTTTATTGTGTATCTCTCAGACTGCCTTTTCTGCACAAAGTTTGGTGTCTCTTAAATCTTCTTGACTGGTTTCCCTTGTTCTCCTCTCTCTGACTCTTCTCTCCTTTAACACTAAGGTACTTATGCATAAGCCTATGAAAAGGCCAATTATAGGCACTTAAAGCTAGATTAAGATGAAGTCAATGTTTCATCAGTAAGCAAAAACTAAAATTATTCATGTAAGCCACTTTTAAGATTGGACAATTTCCCCCCACTTCATCAAAGATAATTTGTCCCTAAAATTCGTTTGTATTCATCTTGGGCACCTAACTGTCCAAACTAATTTGAGCTGTAGTATAAGTCTCCAGTAACACAGTAGCTTTGGCAATTGTTTCAAACCTCAAAATGTATCTGGTCTGTTATTATTTAATTGGTTCCCTCTATTTTATTTTTTAATAATATATATATATAACAGTAAATATATACTTTAATCATTATAACAAAGTTCGTCACTAGTGATAGGACAAGAAACATCCGTTTGAATGTTATTAGATTTATGAACATTTGTTCATTTGATTCACGAGCCACATGAAGTAATTGGAAATTGCTTACTTTTGCGTTTTGTCTTTGTGTTTGACTTGCTTTGCTGAGCTAAATTCTTGTGTGTTGACTTGCTTCTCAGCCCTTAGCTTGAGTTACTGTACACAATAAGATGCACAGTGGCAGCTGCTTTTTGAGAAGTTGCCATTTGGAAGGAAGCAGACAGGGTTGTCCTGCAGACCTGCACGTACATGTACAGTGTATATTATATGTGGATACGCCCTACTTCAGGTGGGAACAGAAGCAGCTAAAGGCACACAGAGACTTTTTGCAACACAGAATCAGTTTTGTGAAAGACTTTTTTCTAATTCCCTTTTTTTTTTCCCAAGTTGAGTTTGCAAATGCTTCCTTAGATCTGGTGTCTATTCTGAAGCATTACACAGTATGATAACAGATGAGCTAAGTTGCTTGCTGCCAAAACCCAGCAAAGTGTGAGCAGTATGCAGCCTAACGAGGAACAACTTCTTCTAAAACTATGCCAATCTTAATATTGTAATTAAATTATGGTTTAAATCACAAAATCATCACTGTATTCTTGAAAGAAGATGCAAACTAGGATCTCTGTACAAAAAGGGGGAGGTTGTGTGCAACACCTGTGAACATAGTGAACAAGGAAAGAAGTTGTGGATAACACATCTCACCAGGCTATTTGTACCACATGGTCACAGTTTCTCACCAGTCTCATAGCTGAGCCTTTTAAAAATGTGCTCTGCACTTCTGATTGCTGTTGTCTCACAGCCTTTTCTGGTGCCTGAATTGGAGAGATTGTGGTGTAGCATCTCCTCAAGAGCCCTTACATACTGTGTCAAAAAGCAGTACAGCAAAGAAAGTGGGGTTTGGTGATGTATCTGTAAGTCTGTACCATCCTAAAGCTTTACAAATGGAACTGTGCAGTAAACTGATCAGAAGTAAATTTACACCATGAATGGCACTTTCTAGTCTAATAAAAAAAATAATTAAACACATTGACTTTTATACAAGTAAAGCTTGCTTGCCAGATATCAGTGGGCTGCATCATTGTGGCTCCATCTGTCCTCCCACAGCCAATATAACATGGGTACAAATTTTGGCTCATTTAGTGGAAATATGGGCATGATTGATACAGATCAAATTTTTGCTACTGAAAGATTCATTCACACAAAGAGCTCATGCTAATGATTGTGTGAATGCCACTTCATAAATGAGTTAAAAAGGTTTTTGACAGTCTGCCTGACCTGAGACAGCTAGTTTTAAAACATTAGGAAGTTTTGTGAGTGTGTTGGGGATGGAACTTCATGGTGTCGCTTTATAACTAAGTTCTGGGCAAATTCAGAGGACTCTTTGCTGCTTATACAGGTTTAGTTCAGCTTTATTAGTCCTATTGGATCAACTATATTTGCTGAGAGTCAACCAAGTGGATCTCTGTGGGACCATGCTGATAAACCCTACTGTTTTAAACCTGAGTCTCTCTCTGCTGTTTTTGAAGCACAGGGTGTGCCTCTTTCTTGTGTGCATCTCCTGTTCTCGTGCCTCTCCATCCCTATTTGCCTGGCTGCTGCATAGGTGGTAACACTCCTCAATTTCACATCACGTGTCCTCTTCGTGATCTTTCTCATTTTTGCTCCCCTGAAAAGCTTAGTCTTTTATTTCCCTTGGTTAAGCACTTTGAGACAGTTCAGTCAACTGCATCCTGTGCCCCCTGAAAAGTCATTATTCTTCCAGTCTTCCTGCAAGACTGCATTGCTTTGGTGAGGCAGTTCAGGAGTTAAAGGCTTGTGGAGTTTCAGAGAACTGCCGGACAGCTGCTGTAAAGTATCCCTACAATCCTAGCTGACCTCATTCTTGTCAGACAACAGTGATAATATCCAAACACGGGTGCAAGACAGGAAGTGTTTCAGGAAGGTATGTGTTTCATGCAAAGACATCAGAAATGTGCTTTCTCCCAGGGCCGCTTACTGTAAGATCCACATTAATTTAAATGAAACAGTGAAATTCCAGAATGTGTTTACAGAAACATCATTTCAGTCCAAAAAACCCCCATTGCTTGTTGCTCTAGTGCGCAAATGGCAAAAGCAGATAAATTAACTGCTGAATGTATTTAATATAATGATATTACTGTCTATATGAACCTACTTTTTAAACATATGGGGGATTCACATACTTTTTTGACAGTTTTGTTTACTATTTTTAAAGGGTTTCTCTGACTTGAAAAAGTGTCATGAGAGAAATACAGAACTACTTAGAATAGATTTTCACATTTACACTCAAAGACTGATTTGTTATCTTAACAAGCTTTTAACTAAAATTAGTTAAAATCAACCAAGTTCGTTAGTAAGCAGAACAAAATCCCATTTTCCTCCCCAGTGCATTCTAGACATAGAATTTAAAAGAATTGGATAAATGGAACAATGCCCAGTATGTGTAGGAAGTGTGAGAAAATCTAAATTTTTGCAAAGAAAGAAGGAATGGTTTGGCTTTTGAAAGATCTAACATTTTTTACTAGTCAGTCTGCCAAGTTATCTGCAGAAGTGTCATATGTACAGGTTCCTATTATTTTCATTGTACTGAAAAATTCATACCTGAGAAACGACCTTATATTTTATTTATGTTTTTCAGTAGCACCCACTTAAAGACATGCAAATAGAAATAATTCTTACCAGTTCAGAACTCTTCTGCTGATAGTTAGGGATATTTTCCCCTAAACTTTCTCTTAGTTGTCTCCAGAACTGTGTCTCTTGTAGTATGAACCTGCAGTAAAATTCAAAAGTAGATGATTATTTATTCTTTTTTTTAGCAAACATATGTAAATAATTGCCTGAGAGATTTCTTTAGGTTGCAGAGGTCTTTATTTCAGCATTAACTTGATTAATTTTTATAAACATTTTTATTAAGAGTTAGAATAGATCCAGTAAAGATTCTGCCATTTAAAAAGTTGCATATGAATGATATGATTAACAGTAATGAAGTCTAGCAGATGCCTGTAAGAATATTAAAATAAAGCATGGTTAAATTATTTAACCTCTGATTTTTTATTTCATATAAAGACTTGTTTCTTCTGTACTTTTTTTCATTATTCTTCTAAAGTTTTAAAAATATTTCTTTACCTTGGTAAGGAGTAAGCAAATTCTAGCTGTTAGAACTTACATATATAGTTAATTTTATCTTTGGAAATTCCCCAGTTTGTGAAGCTGGGTCGCTGCTCTAGAAGGGCCCTTTGCAAAGTGCAGCTCTCAGCCAGGGAGCTACAGGCTGTTGAATGGTGTACTAGCAAAGGCTGGTCTGTTTTACAGAGATGTGACCAAGTTGCTCAGGTGAGGGGCAGGAGGAGGTAAAGGCAGGCTACTGACAGGAGGACCTGAGTGAAACTGAATTCGGCTCTGCTATATGCTGAGGAATGAAACAAGTATGATCTGTCTTTTTAGGAGAAGATCCAAGGATGGAATAGAAAAGAAAGGGAAAGAAAATGGGATTATTTGGATGCAGGAAGGCATATTTTTGTTATTTGCTGGTAGCAACTCATTTAATATACACACACAGTTGTTTCAAACTGAATTATATTTTCTATTTGTCTGCCCTTTCTGGAAGTTATTGCCAAGAGTGAAGAACCGCATAATATATTTCTAGTATTAAACCATGCATTACTGATGGATAATGACAGAGTAGAGGGAGAAGGCACCAGTTAGTCTGGGTTAGCTCATGTGTTCTGGATAACTCTTTCTTGAACTCTTAGATTGCTAAAGTTCTACTAGGCTATGTTGGTTTCTTAGTGCTTTTTGGATGTGTAAAATTGTCTCTGTGGCAATGCCAGCTAATCTCAAATATTCCCACAATAATATTCCTCATACTTTTTCAGGTAATGTGCTATTTGATCACTTTTCTATTGGCTGGTTTAATGTGATTACCACAAAGGCTGCAATAACACCTCTTAACCAAAGAAGCACGTTTGAGTTTCTAAAACTACAGATGCCCTGCACTGTCACTTCCATTTTACTTATCTTTGTGTTTTAACATTACAGGCACAAAATTTTCTGTCTGTTGTGGCTTTCTTATTTAAGTTCCAAATTCTTGACAGTGAAGCATGGAATTTAGTCTCTGAAGTCAAAAAGGGCTAACCCTTCAAGAAACTTTCAGTGTTTACTGAACCAGTTACTGATTCAGACATTGGAGGGAGATAAAACCAGAATCCTGTTTTACTATTTGTTGGTTAAAATAAAAATATTTCTATGAAATGCGGTTTAAATATTCACTTTATGAAATCACACTAGTGATGCAAGGTATGAGAAAGTATGTTAATTTGTCAGTCTGTCTCCTTGACTTTTTATGGAGATTTATCACAGAGTCTTTAATTAACTTGTTTTCTTGTCATTATGTTAAAAATATATTATTTAAGGGGTTTTTTTGCTTGCTCATAAGGAAATTCTCTGCTTCAAAAAAAGAGAAAAAAATCTTTTCCTGATTTTCAGTATAGCGCAATAAGATGCTTTCTGGTCCTTAACCAGGGAAGGAGGTAGTAGTAAGAAAATACCAGATGTGAATTTGGTGCACCTGTCAAGACCCCAGTGACTCGTCCAATATGTTAAATCCTCAAGGAAATGATGGTGGGATCTTGGGGATTTCTTTCTAGAATTCAGCCCTCCAAGCCCTCCATGCTGGGACATAGGAAACTTCTTGCATAGCTTTCACTGACACTGAAGTCATGCTGAGATAATATAACACTTCTTGACACTTTGTCATAGTACTTTATTTAAGAAGCAAATAGCTCTTTACAACTTTGAGTCACTCCTTGAGTAATGGTTTGCAGAAAAGTTTAATTTGGGGGCTTTCTGTTGCTTTTCTGGTGACTGTAGAGAGATCTGATCCATATCTCACCCATATCCAAAATCTGGTGGGTTTTTCTTCTGTTCAGTTTGTAATTCCTGGCAGTTCTGTGACTGTGACTTTTTAATCTCAATGTATTCTGGCCTTTCTCCTTGATCTTTAGGCATCCAGCTAAAGCATTTACCTCCCCACCAAATGTACAGAGGAATTTAGCAACTGTCTTGGTATTCTGAAAGAAACTAAAACCATGCTGTAGTGACTGTGCCCTTCCAAGGCTCTTCTGTGGTGCACAAGGAACATCAAGAAATAAAATGTCTACTACTTAGAAAGCTCTGTTTGAAAATCTGTGGACTTGTTAGTGAAGAGTAGAACTTTGGAATTGATGTGGTGTTTTTTCAAATCCAAAGATTTACGTTCAATTTGTGTTTCAATGTTTGTGTTACTGAGTGTATTTAAGGTGGATAATTGAGATAAGGCCTGGCATGGATGGGTTAAAGGTATCAATTTTATGATTGTGCTGTTTGAGTAGCAGTTGTACAAACTCTCTTGACCAGCATTTTTTTACTGAAGTTTCACAATCATTTTAAGGAAACCATTTGCATTGCACGAGTGGCAGTTTGGTAAGAGTTGTTTTGCTCTGCTCTGAACTTGGTGCCCTTCTTTCAGAGGGTATAGTTTAATGCTTCTGAGCCTGTTTCTGCTCTGCTCTAAGGGGACAGTGATGCTGCCCAGTTTCAGTAAGGTTCTCTTCTTATTGAGAGGTGAGACCAGATAGACCCTTCTTTTCAATGATCCCAAGAGAATGTGAATACAAACTGCATGAAGGCCTGCAGTCTCTGAAGGAGATTTAAGGCAATCCTGCTGGGATTTGATTCTGCTTCTGAGTCATTTCAGCCTCATTTTTGGCTCATTAATACACCCTTTTTACACTTGATCTTGCCTTTTCTTATAGTCATTACATTCCTCTGGAGTCTTTGTAGTCATTGTCTGTTTTGTTTCTTTGGTTTTGTTTTTCTTCACTAGGGATGGATTTTTTAAGTTGGCAGAAGGTACCGAATTCAATTCCCACCACCAGAAGACTGTGTATTTGCATGGGGCATATAACGGGCATGCAAGCTCCACTGCATGTTCCCTTTGGGAAGCTGCAGCTTCCAGGGGAGGAGTCTCCCTGCAGCAGGTGTGCAGCCTGAGTGGGCTGTGTGTTCCCCCTCCTTGCCTTTCTACAGCCTGGAGTGACAAAGTGCACGTGTGTGTTACTTGCAAGGTGTGAGTAAATGTTTGAGACCCTTCTTAGGTGTGGATGCGGAAGGAAGCAGTGGCACAAAGGAAGACACAGGAAAGGCCTCTAAGGATCCAGGTGTGTGCTGTGGGATATTTAAGACTGTGGAAAGCTCTTCTCACCCTTTAGTATGTGTGTAGAAGCGCACACAGGCTCACTCCATGTGACAGATACCTTATGTGTTTGACAGATTTTCTTAGAGCTTTGGCTTTCTGCTGAGTGTGTGTGGGCCATTTGGAACAGACAGCTTCCTCAGAGGGGACAAAGGTCAGTTTAAAATTTTTGGGTGTACTATGTAATGTAAGCTATTGGCAGATTTGGAAGACACTCTTGAAGTCTTTGTCGAGGAAGAGGCCTTTCTTTCCAAGAGAAAGTTTTGGGTGCAGAGTGGGAAGAGGAATATGTCTGAAATGTGTTTGTTTTGAATGCCACCATTAGATCAGGTGCAAACTGTGAGTCAGGTTTATACTCCTCAGGGCAGGGGGAGATGGAATCTGTTGTTTATCTGAGTGCAGGTTTCCCCCAGGGTGCTCACATGCACTATAGAATACTCATTAAGCTCTTGGCATTGTATCTCTAAATCGCTTCTTTGGTTTCAGGTCTTAAATTAAAAAAGACAAGCCAGACACCCCTACTCCTCCCAAAATAAACCAAAGTTGTTAAACTGTCCTTAACACTTTTGCTGAATGAAGCACAAACAGATCTCTCTTACCAACCTTCTGTGTTCTGGCAAACCCTGGTTGTCAATGTGGGCACTCTTGTGAGACATTTTTCACTGTTGCCTGCATATTCTTTAGCTGACCTTCAAAAAAACTGATGAGAAAGGGAATAGTTTTAAGGCAGATTCCTACATATTTGAGATATGGGGTTATTAGTGTTTTTCTGCATATGATGTTGAATGACTGTCAGGGACAAAATAGCTTTTTGTTTCTCTCAAGTTAATGTTGACTTTAAAGCAAGAAGCCAGGAAAGGGACATGTCATTTACATAAATTGAGCAACTGTTCAAAACAACTTGATTTAAATTTTAAGGAGAGACTTAGGCTTGCTGTCATGGCATGATGGAGAAACTTTCCAAACTGGTGTCAGAAGATAAATCCATTTCCTTTGTTATTTTGCATACCCTAATATTTTTATGTATTGTATTAACGTTGTAGCTATACAGTTGGTCGTATTTTGTACATTGCTTTTAATATTGAGAAAAGGATGCTGTTAATGATTAAGAACTAAATGATTAGCTGCTTTTAACTGCAGTGTCACATTAAGGTGTTGATAACTCACGCCTAGCCATTGTATTGGGTCAAAGACAAAGGAGATTTCAATTTCTAGGGCTTCATTTTAAGGTGGAAAGTTGCAAACCTGTGACTTAAAGTCATGAAGCTAAGAAATTGATTTGGCAGTTCACAGGATGGATGCTAAGATAAAAGGAGAGGAAAGTGAGGGAAAAGGGAAGGAAAGAGAAGAAAGAAAATAGGCAGCCTTCTCAGAAAGAATTGGAATCAGATGAAGCATTGAGGACCTGAACAAAACCCCGTAAACAGGGGGTTTGCCATACACTTAGAGAGACTTCAGCACGCATTTTCTGTGGAAGGTCTGAGAATTGCTACTGTGAAATGGCGCATGAGGACTTAATAACATTGTTGCTGCTACTACTACCTGCTGCTACCCCTTGCATGTTTTGGTTTATAATTTTCTTTGTTTCAAGAAGCTGAGGATAATTTAATTCTGCTTTTAAAGTAATTTACGGGGTTTTTTTATTTGCCTAAAGTGAATGGAAGCGATCTTCCCGTCCTTCAAATGACTATTACTTTTTCAAAGTGTTTTAGGTGAAATAGTGATATACAATATTCTAAATTATAGCCACATTTATTGAAGTGACTGCTATAAATTCAGAGTGAGTAATATTTTTTTTTTTTTAAAAATCTGAAATTTTCTATTTTTTCTTGCCCCTACATATCCCCTTGTCCTTCCTGTATTTAGTGGAGTAGCCAAGATACCTGGCTGAGACATGAGTCCTAACAGTACACTCTGTACTCAAGGTACAGCTGACGTTATAAAAGATGTTTAAAAACATCGAACATGGAAGTTACGTAACTGTGGTGAAAACTTCAAAAGAAAGCTTGGGCATTTTTTTCCCCCTCTTTGCTTTGTTTAGGTACATGTTCGGGCTGGCTTTTTATCCGTGGGCTCTTGCAAATCCTTCATATTTGTACTCTAAGTAACTGGTTCATCAGGAACTTTTAACGAAGTATGCAATCTCACGGTGGGAAGATACCTTTTTTTTGGTTTTTCTTTTTCTAGTTTCCATGTTTTCTGAGGGTGTGGTTCAAACTGAAATGAAATTTAGGTTGGTCTTTCCTTTTTTGACCTGCCAAAGTGTTTGTTCTGCTAGCATTGCTCTGCTCCCTGTAAATCAGACATTCTTCTAGGGCTGCGTCAGGTTACTAATGACATGATTAATGCAGGAAGGGTAGAGAAGGGTGACGTAGTGGCTCATGCAAAGTTTACCTGAGAATTATCTGTAGCTCTCTACTGTTTAGTGTCTGTGTGAGTCATGGCCTGAAGCCCTGCCATTCCCTGTTCTTCAGCTGGGCAAGATCACACTTACCTCATTCTATGTATGCATTTCTCCCTTTCCTGCCAGATCTGATTAGAAGCACTTTTGTTTTAAACTCTATGAAACATTAAATACACTTTTTGTAGATAGCTGACCATAAGGCTAAATGAAAAGTGCCATTAGATATCTATGATCCAGACAGCTTTAGAAACTTTCACTCCTTACATGAATTCTGATTTTTATCAATTAAACTCTTTTTCACATTCATAGGTTTAGCAGTGGTAGTGTTATGACATTAGTTGGTTTTGCAGCACTATCATGAGTCAGTTGCCATCTGTCAGTAAAGTCTCCTGTCTCTTCTTGTGTAGTTGTGCAGATAAAAGCTTGCAAAATACAAACAACCAGTTTATGATGCTGTTTCCAGCTTTAGAAGCTTCCTTGGGCTGCGGGTACAATGGTTCCCATCAAATTTGGTTCTCTTATCAGTTCCTTAGTGAAATAGTTGGGAAATTGAACTTACTGATCAAGCAAACTTGAGCGTGTTCTCTGATACACTTCGAAGTCTTGGTCATTCCCTTTATTGAGGACTGGCTGATTGGGCCTCTTTTGTACCTGAAGAGGGAATTTGTTCTGCTCATTTTGTAAGTGTGTCCTTTAACTGTCAGATGCTCTCAAGTCTCTCTTAGGAGACCAGAATGAAGTCAGTGTAGAATTTGCAAGTAATGCTGATTGTTTTTTCAAGATTCCTTTGTTTTCTCTCTCAAACTGTCACAAAGTCCTTGACATTCTTCAGGACTTCAGCTTTCCTCAGCTGAAACTCGTTTTTATTCACTGTGAGCTGCACAGTCTGAATTATCTTGTGCAAAAAGTGCTTAATGTTTAACTGTACAAGAGTATGCTGAAAGCAAGCTATAGTTTTCCAGCCAGCTCATATCTCACAACCTGCCAAAGCCTATATCAGGAACATGATGTGTGGGAAAAAGTTCTAAAATGATAGACAGAAAAATGTCTTATGGGAAACTTAAAATGCCATGAGACTCATTCTGTTAATAAATAATGTTTTTACAAGCACAGAATCATCCCCTTTTTGACATTTTCAAAAACGAAAGCTTGAGACTGTAACATTTGTGTAGAATGTAAACAACCTTGATACTTAGATAAGTGACATTTCTTGCAAATAACATTGCCTTAAAAGAAAAGAATGGTCAAAGTGAATAAGAAGCCTGAAAAAAATCAAAACCAACCTAGTTTTATAAGGCTCAGCTACTTCTAATAAAGGCCATACTGATGCCTGAGATAAAGTTTTATATTTACTTTCTAATTACATTTTGCAAACATATCTTAAAAGAAACTAACTCATCCTCTGATTTTCTGATCTGAAAAGGTGCACCAGATGAGTAAATTCTTGACGTAAACACATAATTAAAAAAATCTCTAAGTTCTCAACGTGGAACACATTCTGCATACGTTGTAGTACATGTTAGTGGATTTAATGATTATAATTACACAGATGCCTGAATGGGGATGGCAAAAGTTCACATTCAGCTTCATGTTGTCTGTATTTAATTTTACTGCTTTTAAAGGAACCGTTTACATAAAAGAGTAACATAGATTTTATTCAGTGAGTCAGTGTTTAGGCAAAAAATAAGCATATTGTTTGACACGTGCCTTTATGTAAGCTGTGTTTCTAGAATCTTTCTTTCAGTTTGAGCAGTGAAATGGTTTTTCTGGCTTTTGTTTTCTTCTTTCTAAATAGCCAGTGCCTTGGCTATAGAACTGTTTTTTTACTTTTTGTCTAAACCCCTCTTCTTTTGTGCTTTCAGCTAGAAAATTAACCAAACAAAACTTAAAAGTTTTGGGGTTTTTTTGTGAGTGTTTTTGTTGTGTTCTTTTTTTTCCTTTTTTTCAAAATTGAAAGGCACTGAACAAAGTAGAAGTGGAAAAAGAAACTGTTCTATAAAACTTGTACCTTCACTTCTCCCCCATGTTTGTGAAGCAGGACATTTCCCACTCTCCAGGTCATCAAGCCGTGGCTGCCTCTTGCCGCACAAGTGACAAACAGCCCTGTGGGGAGAGAGCGAGCTCCGTCTGGCTCCTTGGCTCAGTCAAACTCACAGACCCAGAGGAAGCTCTGATTGAGGAAGGGCCCAGGAGGCAGGAAACAGATGTTGGCAGCAGTGTCCTGGCTCAGGTGGCCAGATAACAAGTGCACCAAGCCAAAAGAACTAAGTGGGTTAAATGGCCAGAACTATAGCTCATAGTCTTATTCATTGGGCTGCTTAAAGCTAGACTAACTAAGGAGTAATGTGACTTTTGCACATGCTGTTCTTTGGTGGGTATTTGTGGTGTGTGGAGCTTCACTTTGTCTGATAACACCACAGGACGCCATGTGTTTCTGTGTGCAGATATGTAGCTGCCTCAAATGCTTTGTAGGGTCATCTTGGTACTTCAGTAGTTTTTATCTTGTATTTCACGAAAGACCAGGCATAGAGGGATGCAAAAGGCCAACTTTAGAGTCTTACATTTTCAGAAAAAGCCCTATGAATTCTCCAAAATGGTGGAGATTTAGTATTTTGGTTTTGCAGTGTATGTCTTTCTTCCTGTGACCTTTGGTGGTACATCAGTCATACCAGGACCATAGGAAGTCTGTAGCAAACTATGTCAGTGGGGTGTTGGCACCTTATCTTCCAGAGATAAAACACAAAAATGCTTTTTCAAATCTCCTTTCAGATTTTGCATATTCCTGATATCCATTCATCAGTTAGTTGAGCAATCTCTCATGACAAGGTACCAGAAGGACATGAGGAATCTTGGGGTTAAAAAAAAACCCAACAAAACAAAACCAAAAAATCAATCACATAAAAAACTCCAAACAACCCCAAACAAACAAAAGACCCCTGACCCCCCTCCAAACAGATCAAGTGGAATTGAAGAAAATTATGATCTCAGGGGGTAGGCCTGATGCTCCCAGTTTGTGCCATGAAGGCATCACATGTCACATTGCGATGCAATGGAACAGCTCTGTGCCTGGAGCCTTTCTTTTGGCTCCCTCTGGCTTTTGAGGCAGGCCCAGACAATGCCTCTGTGATGGCATTTCTTGAGTTTCTTTTGAGACTCTACCTCTTCCTGGTGTTTCTCAGAGGTAAAGCCCTTGTTTCTGGTTCACTGGTGGCTAAAACAGCCCCTTGCAGGGTTGCTGCTGATTGACCTTCCTCCCTTTCTGCTCAGCTACCCTGGAGCCTGTGGTGTGAGCTCAAGCAGGTAAACAGCTACAGGGGAGTTCAGAGGGTTTTGGAATGCCCTGTCGCTCCTTGGTTTATCAGCATGAGAAAAGTGAATAACTTAACCAACAGAGATCTTCCTGGATCCTTGGTCTAAGTGTTCTCCTGGGAATTGGTGGGTTTGTTTGGCTTGTCTTTAGATAGACCTGACTTTCCCTCATCTCCCATAATTGTTGCCACCACCATTTTTCCATTTGAGAAGGTATTTCCAGAGATAACCTCTTAAATTTCCTGAGTGCAACATTTTTAATTTGTACATGTTATTTTCTGCCATTTATCTAACTTTGGAAATTTCCATTTCCCAAATCCCTTCAGGAGACATAGGAAAAAACTCACTTTGTGAGGGTGATGAGGCATGGGTGGTGTGTTTGTCTTTTAGATTTCCATAACAAACATTTTCCATTTTTGAACTTGCTAAAATCTCCTTGCAGGTAAATATTAGAATTTGCTGACTGAAGATCTATTTTAACATTGTATAAAGGTTTTTCTCTTGTAGTGGTTCTCCTAAATGTGTTTAAAAGATAGCAAGAAGTCACAAAAGTTAACTCTGCTGCACTATTAAGAAGCTGGTTCAGAGATCAGGAAAGTTTGTGTTCCTAAAAGCCACTTCATCAAAATGGAACTACTGGGTCTGGTACTCCTCTCCTTGACCTGTTGTTCTAGGAAAGAAGGACTTTTATCTGTTTTCCAGAAGGTCATTCCCAGTGGTGGGGATGGACCAGCTGAGAAACAGGTTTTGATGATAATGAGCTTCAACAAATTTCATTCAAAAGACTTCCAAGGTAGGAGAAAGAGATCTTGGTGTGAGCTTGTGGACCTAGTTAAGTTTATTCAAATACCCAGAGGACACAAGTTCATGGGAAGCCAAACCACATTGGTTCCAGTGTTTGTAGAGCTGCTTGCTCTTTTTTGTGGTAGTTTTTTTCAAATCCAATTATGGCTGCCTTTGCTAAACTTGTGTTGTGTTGCTAGCTTTACTGTGTATGTTCTAGTTGCTAAAATACAAGAAGCCACAAAGGGCAGCAGTGTAATAAACAAGAACAAATAAGGACAGTCTGAAGTGCTGTTATTGCAGATAGCTGTCTTAACATCTGAAATAAAAATTGTTTCTCTTTTTGGTATTTATTTTAGTTACAACTTTCTTACACCACTGTGAACTTCTTTTCTTCCACTGGAGTAAATACAAAAGGACTACTGCTCACTTGCAACTATTTAAGAATTGCAAACAGAAAAAGTAAAAAAATATTTCAGATTTAAGAATGAGTTTTTATGTTAAAAATAATTATTTTAAATGCTAAACATGGGACCTGTTTTCAAGTTTGTATGCATATTTCTCATGCAAAATTTTGGAATTGTCATCTTATGATGAAAGAAGTTCAAGTTTTTTCATCTGTTCTCATTTCTGATTCCCACTGAATTTAATTAATCACCATGATGATTTTGCTTACTCTAAGTGTAGTTATTTATAAGTAACATTTGGGCATTGAAAGCTATGATTATAAAAGCAGTTTAGCCTGGTAGATACCCTTCAAAGTCCTCCTGATTATGTGCAAGTGACAGCAGTATGAGATTGGACCCAGTTTGGATTTGAGTCCTGTATTTAAAATTTACTGAACTTCTGTGGTGCAACCTCCTCTTTGAAACCTTGAAGATGACCTATTTGTAACCTGTGTCAGCTTGATCCTTACTACAGAATTGGTCCAATTTTCTTTAGACATCCTTCACTTCTGGTGAACATTTTATATTCCCTTGTCCCACTGCTTTAAAACAGGTTTCCCCATGGTAAAGCAGTTTCCTTTATTACTTGTTTGTTTATATTAGTCATGATTTTTATTCTTAAGGTTAATTATTGTTTCAAAGAAATTGCAGTTTCCTGTTCTGGTGTAACTTGTTTTCTTTAGATTTGTTCCACAACTGTCATGATGTCTGTAAAATATTGTTCAGGAATTCTTTCTATTTTGAAGGTGCAATGCTCCAAGGAATTGTTCTTAATTTTTCTTATTTTCTTCTGTCTCTTTTTTTTCCAATTTTAGGTAAGAATTACTTTTGCAGTGATCTTTTGCTTTTGAGGAATGTCTCCTTTGGTAAAGTATTAATCTCTCTACCTTCCTTTAAAAAAAATGGTGTTCTTTTTCTCTGTATGTAAGTGAGGAGGGGGAATCCTTGGCCAAAGCTAGTGCTGTGCCCTTTTAAATACTCTGATATCTTGCTGGAAGAAAGTTTAAAAATTTCAAGTAGGTATTTGGATTTTTCTTAGTAATTTTCTGTATGTAGGATGATAGTAAAAATGCACAAGCAAGTTATTGACTGTCACCTGCAGTAGTTTGGGGAAGTTTGAAATGTATTTCCCTTTAATGAAGCAGTGTGCTGCTTCAGATTTCTTGTGGAATATCTCCACGTTCACAGGCCCTCCCCAAGTACATAATGAAGCTTATGCAGTAAAAGTTCTTCATCTGTCTATACCCAAGAGGAATTTAAAGCTAGATAGTAAAAAGTAGGTAAGTTAAACACACATTGTAAATTAATGATGATTCAACAGAGTAATTAACACAAATTGCAATACAAGTATTCCAGAATTGGTTTTGGTGGGTTTTTTTTAAAAGAAGCCTGATATGTCTTTACTGTGTAATAATGAAGAGGGGGCTGTGCTGTCCTGTGTTTTTCCCTCCACACCCGTTACAAACTGTAGACTTGGAAACTTCCCATCTAAAGGCTGCAATCGCAAGGGAAAAGATCTTTCATTTAGCAGACCTAGAGACCACTGCTGATTATAAGAGAATTGGTGTATTGTGGGGAGTAATGCAACTATAAATATGACTTCCTGTGCAGTACACATGTTTGCCAGTTACTGGAAGCTTGAAAAAAGAGATCTTGTCTGGTTACAATTCACAATCAACCTAAGGAAAGGACTTGAGAACAGCAGTCCATTTCTTTTATCAGGGATATGCTGGTTCATAGTACTGCAGCTCTGCTTTTTTGTTCTTTTTCCTATATGTGTACAGTTTTAATTAATCAGCGAGAGGCCTGGGCATGAGGTAATGCTGGAAATCAACAGTTTGAATCCTGTGATTCTTAGTAGAGAATTAATGGAAACAGAGGTATTGCTATCTTCTTGATCTAAGTAGTATGTCATTTGGGTAGTATCTAAAGGCAGACTCTGGGCTGCTGTGTGCATAGTATTCCTTTGGGATTTGTCTGTCTTTAGAAGATCAAAATTAAACAAGAAATAGTGTAATTTATACTGGTAAATAATCCTGATCTTTAAAATTGTCTGGCACCTGTATTGTCACAACTTAGTCAGAAGGACCTTCTGTAGCCCTCTAGTCTGATCCTTTCTGTAATGCAAGGCAAAAATCTCTCACTTATTACTGAAACAGATTTTATGTGGGTTTCTGCCTCTAATAAAGTCACTGCAAGTTCTGTTAATTTTAATTTCTTTCAAGTCTTAAATATGCTCCTTCTTTGCCATTCTATCTGAAGGGCCATTAGGGATGTTCTCAAATGGACTCTGGGGTTTGAGATGCTTTATTTCAAGAGACAAAGCTTGTAGTTGCCCAGAAGTGAGTGCATGGTGTTTGCCCTCATCTCTCCTGCTCCCCATGTCACTGGATCCCAGGTGGCAATGCGGAGGAGGTGGAAGGCAGTGTGAGAGTATGGTAGAGACGCTGACACTGGTGGCATGAAGCGTGAGGAAAAGGTATGAAAAACCTGACATCAGTCACTGCTTCAGAGAGATAAGAAAACATTGATTCCTATACTTGTTTGCTATATATTGGTCTTAACCACGTTCTTATTTTTAGAGCAGCCAGGTTTAGAAGAGAGTCAAGCCTTTGGGTAGTGGTTCTCAGCTGATAGAGAAACCTGAGAGGAGGAAAGGAGGAAGACACTTGCGTTCCATCTCCTGCACGTGCTCTTGCTTATGCACTTTCTCTCACTCACTGTTGTCTTTTCCTAGCAATCTCTTCTGTTGGTTAAAGAATTACCATATTTGAGAGTTTGAGGCTGAGCCAAGCTTTAATTACCAGTCAAGAGCATTGCATTAGTTTCACTCTGTCAGCTACCTGCCTCCATATGCTTTTTCCACCTCTGCCCAAACTACCATGCTATTTACTCCACAAATGACCAGAAACCTGGACATTGTGGCATCTACTCTGGGCCACGTCGCTGTGCAGTGTATGGATATATACTGCACACACAGCACAGGCCTGGGCCATATGGATAGCTTTGCTACAGTGCAATTTTCCTTTTTCTTTTTGTTTGTTTGTTTGTTTCGTTTTCTGAATAGACAGCAGTTCGGGGGCAGGGAGGAAAGAAAAACACACTGTGAAAAAACTAGATTTCACTTCCTTGAGATAATTTTTTGCGCTGGTTTTATGGAGTCACTTTATGTCATTCAGTTAGGAAAATAGTTAATAGTCCTACATCTTGAGTACAGATAGAAACACTGCCTTCTTTCATAGAGTTCTGTCCTTTTACTTAAGGGAGCCATGTTCCTACAAACAGGCTGTCTCCTCTGAAACTTTTCATTGTCACAAAGCTCATAATCTGGGGAAGAAACTGAAGTATGGAGTTCAGATTATTTATTTTGAAATATAAATTTGACTACAAAAAAGGAAAAAATTAATTAAATATAGATGTAGATTACATCACTTGTTCTGCTATACTTATATTTTCTACAAGGATACCAGTTTACTGCCAAAATATGACTCAAAAGATCAATAGCAAACAATCTGAACAAGTTTACACAAGAGAACTGAAATATTTCATTCCGTAAGCCTTGTGCTTTAAAAGCACACATTGCAAAAATAGATACTTCTTTGGGAAGGCTCCTTTCTTAATTTTCACTGTTGCTTTCAGAAGTATGTCCAAATAGTTACAGGGTTTCTTTTTTTGTTTCTGAGAAATCTGTTGCTGCACACTGAAAATGTAAGGGAATTGGAATGACTGTGGCTCTGAATTAAGCTAACAGAGGTCACTCATAATATTTCTGTCCACAAAGACAGTCTTAAATTTAAAAAAAAAAAAAAATTGCAAGTTTGATGCGTATTTATTTTTACAAAGATTCAAATGGAAGTCTGAAAGGTACATTCCTTTTTAAGGATGTGCTGATCGTGGTGGCTGTGGTTGACGGAGATTCATTTGTCATACCTTTATAAATACTGCTATGCAGTGCATGCAATATTTCATGTGCTTTGATTCCTTTAAAAGCCTCTGGATTCTTTTATCTGAAAATCCATGTATTAAGAATGTATTTTCAATGTCTGTGCTTGGTTAACATTCTGTAGAAAAAAATTATTTGCACAACACAATACTGCATTAATAGACATATCTCTCATTTTTGTATAGTCCTTTCTTGTGGAGAATGTCAAACGTTTTGCTTCTCAGTCCTTGTCTTTACAGTTCTTTTAATGCTCTGTATGTTAGTCTATTTGCCAAGTCAAGTGTCAGAAGGGAAAAGGAAGGAGAGCTCCCCAGTTTTTTAATCTGAGATTGAAAAATTATATACAAATCTCTCATGCTCTAAGAGGAAAAATGTGCAGTTCAGGAATGAATCCTGTCTCTTTTGTTCAGCTCATGCGTTTTATTAAGCTCTTTGGCTCTTGATTTAACATTATCTGCATGTAACTGATAGTCAAAGTCTCCACAGTGTTTCCAACAATTCCAGAAGTGTCCTGACCATCTACAGATAGTAATGTTTGATAGCACTGGGGTTTTTTAGGCTGTAAATGTTGGAACATGTCATAGCTTTTAGATTGAGAAAAAGCACACATTTTAGAAAAACAACTGAGAAAAGTAGAAATTGGAAAAATTGGAGTAGGTGAGAAAGAAGGGCAACTGAGGTAGTCACCGTCTTCAGCTCTGGGTTTATTGCTGAATGTTCCTTAATTTTGGCACTTATCTGTTGAGATTGTGAGAACAACCTTAATTATTCTTAGCAGTTTAACCACCACAAAGGTTTGTTCTCCTTTTACGGAGGACTCGTCAAAATACTATGACAACTAGGCTGGTTTTAGACAAACAGACCCTGGCTCTAAAAAGACAGTAAGTCTGCAAGTCAAACGTGGAGGGCAGCCATTGGCACTGGAAGAAGTAAGAAACCACAGATTGTTTTCTCATTGGATGAAGAGCTTGCAGCAACGTAAAGTTAATTGAAGAATTCCTTGAAAGTGAAGTCAGCCTAAAATAAAAGCTTAGGGGTCTATAATTTACTAAATGTGAAAGCATTGTAAGCAGTAGTGAACATGAAAGTTTGAAAAAAACATATTTTAGTAAACATTTCTGGCTTGTGTTATGGACTGTCCTGTTTTAATTATTCATCCAAATAATGTAGATTTGCAGTATGATCTCTAATTAGGCACAGTTTGATTTATTGAGCTGGCCCCACATAAACCATGATGTCATGCTGTACTGCTCAAAATTACAGCTCTGCTCTTGCAGTTTAAAGACGATTATTTTTAACTTTGGAATGCTTCAGTTTTGTGCATCTTGGCTTTTAGCTTTGTGAACTTAAGATGTTCTCTGCTCCTCTCCTCCTCCCTCCCCCAGATCAAAGCAATCTGTTGTAATGTAACCAGAACAAAATCCGTTGAAATGGACTTCTGAACACTCTTGGTTTTAATTGTTGGTAAATAAGAAGAAAGGCAAGACTCTTCATGCGGGCTGTCAGGGGAGCTGAGAAATAGGTACAAAAGGTATTGAACTATGTTTTGCCAGGTGTCCAGATGCTGTTGCTGTTGCAGGGCAGAAGTGCTTCATTTACGTCTCCAAGAGGTCTTAGTTTTCTTTTGATGCTATAATTGAAGAAAAGGAAAAAGGGGGGGAAAAGAAGGTGGGGAAAAGGAGGGGCAGGCTCTGCACTGCCTGTTACTGCAGGTAATAACTATTCACGAGCATGGGAACTTGCATGCACATTAGTTTTTGCTCATATGTGTTGGATTTTCTGCTTGTTTCCCATTTGAATAGGAAAATTTGCCTTTAGTTAAACCAAAGTCTCTTCCAAATGCAAAAGGAAGGCTTTTCACAGGAGGGTTTCTGCATTTCTGTACAGATGAGGTCTCACTTCTGCAGCAGTGAGCAGCATCCCTCCCTGCCAGCAGCCCTGATCTGGACTTGTGGGCAAAGGGACAATACACAGCAGGGTGTGGAGGAAGGGAGAACTGAAATTTAGATCACAGTGTAGTCTCTCCTGCCAACCTCATCTAGCATGTTTAGAAGAGACCAAGCATTTCAGGGCAGGGGGAGCCTTTCTGTGGAGTGTTCAAGACTATTTTAGGTTAGGATCCCACAGCCTGACAGCAAACTGGGAAGAAAAGAAGAAAAAGGCATGGAGGTGTCACAATTATACTTGAAGCACTTAATTACCTGTAGATCTCAAAAGGTAGGCACTGTGTTTGGAAGGCAGTATCTGTGGCAGACAAAGGCAGAGTCCATTTTCTAATAGAGCAATAAGGAGAATTTCTGAGTAGGAGGGAAAGGTGAAAATGTCTTCCTGTGGATTTTAGAGGGAGGACTCTGAGCTGCTCTTGGTAGTGATTGCAGTGTTTCAGGCTCTTGCAGGTTGAGAACAATGCACGTTGAGTCACTGCAAAGCTTTACTTCTCATGAGGAGCCTTGATTACGTAGCAGCTGACTCAGTTTCTATGCTATAAATTGATTATAGCTTAAAAGACTCATAAAAAGCCATGGGATTTCTTAGGGGTTTTTTATAAGGATATTCTCAAATGAGTATCACATTTTTAATATATCAGTTGTTGACTAATGTATTTGGTTTAGATGTGTAACTGCTTTTAGTTGTCCTATAACTATTTTCATTTTAGGTAATGAAGGTTGGAGAGGATGTTGCTTTGGGGGAAAAGGGGGAAAGAGTTCATACTCTCTCAGTGCTTTGGTGCCAGTGAATGTAAACGGATGGAAAGTATGTACAAGTTTGCAAACAAATTCTGTGTACAGTGGAAAGGTTTGATGTCCGAGTTCATTTGCTCTTTTTGACCTGGCAAAGTTGCCAACTGAAACTAAATGTAACCATTTAGAATAAAGTGAAAGCATTAATTCTTCAAACATGCAGGTCTGTGGCTTGCAGTCAGTAACAGGGGGCTTGTAATGTCTTGATTGTAACATCATGTCAGCAAGAACAGCCAGCTTTTGGTGATGAGCACACTACCCATCTTGTTTTGATGAAATGAAGCAAGTGGTAGGTTTTAGTTAATTCTAAGATGCTCATGTTTTGTCCTGTGTTAACAACACATACATGTTTGTTTGGGTTTTTAAATAACAGTTGCAAAACCTGAATATAGTATCTTTTCCAGGATGGTAATTAGCAGATAGTTGAAATGGATCTTGCCCTGAGAGACAAGTGAAGCAGCTGCCATCCACTGTGTGTCTGGGCACATCCATGCACGTGCATTGGTTTTCTCCTCATTTTCTTTGACGGATCTGGCAATATACTTGGTACAGAAACAGTCAGACCTTGAAGAACTTATGACTGACAGCAGATTTATTCTTTTTCATGTATTAAATGAGTAATGTAGGTTTAATTATTTTTTTCTGGCAGCTTTTTTCCTGATAGTTACTTGCTGAAACTGGTCTTGGATCTTAGAGGAACAGCTTGCCTCAGAGAGTGAGAACAGCTTCTCCATCACTTTTTTGTGTATTAAAACTGGACGTTCACCCACAAGCTGTCTCGCAGCTCTGGAGTTAAGGACTGAAATTACGCTGTGAGAATCTTAGCCTGCGGTATATGCTAAAGTGATCCTAATGGCCAGACAAGAGGATGATGATGACTGTCATGAAATACTGAGCAGAGAGGTGGGACAGGAACATGCCTCCTGTGATACTTTTGGAATTGCCAGGTTACCAGATAGAAAGTAGTGGCACTTTCCAGTTATGATACCTCCAGTAGCTTCCCTTTCCTTTCTCTCTACAATGTAAAGCTGTTGAGCGTCACATTAAAAAAACAACAGTGTCTTCAATAAGACGTGTCTGAAATTATTTTCTTGATACTGATGCCAAAAACAACTGGGTTCACAACATACAAAAGTACTTAAACAGAGAGATCGAGGTGATCAAATCTGGTACACAGGGAGTCTCATGAGTGCAAAGTCATGAATGACATGAAGACACAGGGAGGAGCACATCTGTCAGCTGCATAATTTGAACAAGTCCTTGGGCATTGATTAATGGTGGGCTGGTCACATACAAGAATTTACCACACATCTCTTGCAATATTCTTCTACCCCCTCATTCCCACTTTCTCAGCTGCAATTGTTCTCCGGCCTGTTTTTGTCGGAACAAGCAGGCTCAACCAAAAAAGCTGAAGGACCTCATCTGTGCTGATCTGCCTTGGGTGGAAATGATTAGGGAGTGAGCATGCAAGCAGCTGGGCTTGCTTGAGGAGTGTTGACCTTCCCTGTGGCTGTGTGTGGGAAAAGGGAGACATCCTCTGAGCAGAGGTGACTCCTGGCACAGGATGCACACTCGCAACCAGTGCTGGTCTCTGCTCTGCACGTGGGGGCTCTGAAGGCAGGTGCGTAGAGGTTATCATCTCACCGCTGTCTCTGAAGTTGCTAACTTGACCATGGGTAGCTTTGTTTTGTGAGACTACTCCTGACAGACATAGTGGACATTATGCTTCTCCTCAAATGCAACTACAGTTTTGCCCAAGTAAAACTTCACCTCATTATTGATTATATCTGGAATTCACGAGGCAGTGGTAAGATGATTCACAGTCATTAATTAAACCTCTACACCATCCTGGGAGGCAGGTATAGAGAGGAGGAAATGGAGATGGGTAACCTAAAGGGAATCTGCTTCAGAGCTGAAATTAAACTTTGGCTTCAGGCATCGTGCCTCTGGGAATTCCTGCACTACTCAAGTTTCATGTCAACACTGTCCAATTACAGCACTGTAATTTAAAGAAATTTATGAATCTGTATCAGTAGGGGATAAAATTTGCATAAACCACATCAATTAACAATAAAAGGACTGCTATTAAATAATTAAGTAATAAAAAGATTCCACCATCAGTAACATGGATAGACTGGCTAAGAAAGACTATCACTTTTTTATATCTGGCTTCTATATATTTGCATTTGTGAAGTTGTTTTTTTTTTACAGCAGGATAAATTGATCTGTCTACCACAGCCTAGAAGACTGGAGAAATGCGTGAGTCCAGTTACACCGTTTGTTCTTCTGTCTGTTTTATAGAAAAATTAGTGGCTATGGAAACTTCTGAAAGACCCTTATCTGTAGAGATTTTTAAAAAGATAAGGAAGGTTGTTATAAAATGCGGAAGAAGTCATTGTGTTTTGTTTTCTTCCCAGAGCTCTGTAGCTGCCTCCTTGGCATGGGTAGGCCTGTCATTTATGTTAGCACCCTGACATGCTTACACTGAATGGCTTTTGCATTCATTGTAGTCCATCTAATCCTTTTAGTAATCTTTGAGAAAAGTCTTTTATGGCCTTGTTTGTAGTTCTTGTATGAACATTGTTCTTTAAGAAAAACAACATCATCATAAAATGGTTTTATTAAAAATTACAAAAATGGGTAATCTACTCAAAATAATTTTTATAAGACTTTAAAATAAAAGTTGGCATTTTTTTAGTAGTGGTTATACTTTATTGCATATGACTGATTTTAAATGTTGAAGGAACAAGGGAAATCAGAAAAACAAATTTCCCCTGGTTTTCATTTCAGGCACACGGGTCAAATACCCAGCATGATGTTCTCGGAAGAAACCGTTTCATTTTTCCTAATGTGGACATGCAGTACTAAAGCTTCCTGGTTTATGACTGAGCGGTACTGAAATGCTGTTTATTGTCAGTCTCTTAACATCTGAATCATGTTATTCAATCCAGATTTTCTTTGAAACAACTGTCAGATGTGCAGCTTGGATGAACACTGGGAGAAACCAGTGGGTGTTAGGCACTCTGATACTTTTGGTTGTTAAGGCTGATCATTCATTTCACACATGGAGAGCAAATGCTTATTTCTGTTGCCTGTTTAGATTTACTTGTTGAATGAAGGGTATAGCCCATTTGTTTGTAAGAAAAAAATAATTATGGAGAAAATAGTAGGCTTTTGTTTTGCTTACACTATGCATTTGGAAACTATGTTGAGTGGGTTTTATGCACCACCTTTGTAATTGATGAATGTATTTGCTTGAACAAGCATTTTGCTAGGAGAGTGGCATTTGGTTTCTTTGTTCCTTCATCCAAATTTTACCAAGGAGGAGGAAAGAAACCAGCTTTCTGGGTTCCTCTCAGGTGGTGACACACTCTCTTTCTGCAAACAAGCATATCTTGATTTCTCATCTGCAAATAAACAGTGTCTTATTTTGATTTCACATGTACAGATCCCAGGCACAGGCTTCTCGTTCCATCTGCTGAATCAAGGGTTAGGATGTGCTTTGTTGCATCCTGACCTGACACACACTGGTTTTTCCCTTCTGGTTCTCAGCCTTTTATGCAAAGTGTTTCTTTTCCTTTTATCCCTGACTTTACTAAGATGACTAAAACCTGAAGAATAACCTTAATACCTGAAAATCTGACTTTTAGCTATAGGAATTAAATCTGGTACTAGATACTACCTCTTTCCAAGAACCGTGTTTTGCCTGCAGTTTGCAAAGTATTTCAATAGTTTTCATATGATCCTGTATGGATGAGCTTCTGATTTATTTCTCTTATTTATAGACCCAGTCTATACTTAAACTAGGTAGTGAAAAATCGAAGAGCTATACCAAAGACACAGAAGTTTAATTTTTGTTTGAAACATGTGCCTAGTCATGATTGTAAAGGTTCTTTTTTCTGCTCTTCTGGGGGTTTTTTGAACTCATGGCTAGAACATCACATATGCTGTAATACTTTCCATTTGCAGAGCCCTCTGTTTGATGATTGCAAGCTGCTCTGTAAACATTTTTTGGTCTGACAATAATTTTTCAGAGTTTAGAGCCTTCTTCATTTTTGGTGGGAATGTGACTAAGTGATTTGTTTGGGGTCACCCAGGGTATCAGCTGGAGTGTAGTGGTAACATGGGTCTCTGCATTTTTTGCTTTTTTGATGTCTTTATTGTATTTTTCTCTACATTACATAGCGTAGTGCAACATACCTAGAAAATAACTAGAAAAAGCTTTTCAGCTGAAAGTACAAAGTCTGGGGAATAATTTGAGAGAGTTTGGAATAAGTAATTATTACTTCCTTTTACATTTTTAAAGTAATGACTGTTGAGTATAATAGATTAACTGGATTACACTAGCAGCCTTACAAAGATACTTCCTTTTAGATTGTTTTAGATCATACAGATACTAAATACAGTCTTTCTGATAAAGAGGTGCATTTAATAATGATGCTTTTTCTTCCTTTTTGCCTCTTTAGTTTTGGCAGTTTTTGTGGACCATTATTTCTGTTGTTGCTTCAGTACTTGTGTTTATGAACAATATTTTTGTATAGATATGGTATTCCCTATCTATTAAATAACTTGAGAATTTCATGCTATTCAATCATGTAATTGCAGGGGGGTTTTCACATTGCTTTTTGGGGGCAGTGAAACTCCTTAAAAATGAGTTCTTCAAGGGTGTTTAGAATATTTACAAAGATGAGCTGAATGAAAAATTAGTTCAGTTACCACTGGTATTCAGTAGGGAAGAGAGCAGATGTGATAGTGGTTTGGGAGGCAGCTGAGGTAACATCTAGGAACATCTGGTGGAAGTTTCCCTAGCAGCAGAAGTAACTATGCAGATGTTTAATTTTTTTTTTCTCCCCATATTCTGCCCAAATTTACTAATGATGTTTGTATGTTTGTCACTGGAAAGGACACCCATCTCCCCCAGTGTAGACTTATATTAGTATCAGTGAAAGTTTGCCTGTGAAGCTCAAGAGAATGAAAGGAGACTTTGGAAATGCTTTACTTAAAATTGCATCAGTGGAATAAGAAAGCTTTTGGCTTTTTTTTCCTCCTGCATCCACTAATGACTGTATGTAAAGGAGTCTGTACTAGCTTGTATTTAAATTCTCTATTTTACCCCAGGCCACAGGCATTATTTTACTAATCTACAGCCATCTCTGAGCCATTAACGTATATAGAAACAGTTTCAACTTGGCTCTTACCTGTTCTCAGAAAGAGCTGTTTTTTGGGTTTTTTTTCATAAATGTTCTCTGCATGGCAATCTGAACTTTGGTTTGGTGTAGGTTTTTTTTGCATATATGAATGGGTTTTACCAACTGAAAGATTAATTGTTGAGACTGAAAAGGTAACAAGCAATTAATTTTACTGTCTTGTTTCCCTTCTTACTCATCCCCTCTGCTACCAGGCTGTCTTCTTTTGAGAACTCAACCTCATTAAGGTTGTGATAGGAGCTAAGAATGTTGCAACACATTGATTTTTTTTTTTTTTTTCATTAGCATCACAAGTATTTTTTGAAACCTTATCAGCCATCACACCTGTAGAAGTCACATTAACTCATTCCATCAAATCAGTAGACCGAGAACAGACATTCCTATGGGTTTCAAAGCAGCTGCAGAGCTCTCTGGAGTCTCAGCAGCACAATCATGTGTCCCAGCCTACGTGGTCAGAGCTAATGTAGCCTTGGGTGTGCACAGTTTCCATTCAGAGTGCTGTGTTGATGGGGAAGAGCAGTGACTGTCTTCAAAGTTTCAAAGTTGCTGTGTTCTCCATGGCTTAAACTGGCTGTTTAAGTCAGTCATTTCTTATGAAGCCCATGAAGAGGCTGCCGTGGTTAGAGCAGCCGTAGAGCTCATTTCCAAATACTCTCCCCTTTGACTGGCCTGAATGAAAACTGGTTGGTGGTGCAAGATAAGCTTGGGTTGCATAGAGTGGAATCTCCTCTGCCATGATCGTGAAGAATTACCAGAGACCATAATGGTGTTGTCATTTGGGAAATCTTGTTTAGAGTTTTGCCAAGAGTGCATAATTTGAAGCTCATGTCTTTGTGTCCCTTGGAAGTTAGGCATGAGTGTAAATTCATTTTAAATAGGCTTGGTCTTCATGAGTCATGGATGTGGCACTTCATAGATTTAGTTTACTGTGATGATTGTAATTGGCTGATTGAAATGGCTGGCTGGAGCCTCCAGCAGGTGCTTTGTGGCACCCATCTGTTTCTGAGTGCTGCAGGGTTTTCCTGCCTGCTGAATGCAGGCTGAGTGAAAGGAGGAGATTCTCTTCTATTTAATAAATTATATTTTAGATAAATCAGAGTAGTTATCAAATGTTTCCATTTTTATCCTTGCTATGAGGGTCCATCTAATTCCTGTGGGACTAAGGCAGTTCAAAATTCCAAGTTCTTCATCACGTGTTTTGAACCCCACGTAGCTGAGAAATTTGGGCTGCCGTGACCTTTCACCATTTCTCCCAAATGGAGGAAGAATAGGGAGATGAAAACCCCTTATTTTTGGTGGTTGCTATCTGAAAAATGTTATGCTACCCTTTGCAATAACTATGTCTCATGCATGTATTCTTTGGTGCTTTTGGTTTCTTCCTACTCTCCTCTGGTTTCCATTTTCCTACTTTGTGTTTTCTGACTACTATTTGCAGTATGTTTTCAAAACTTTAATATGAGGAGTTGATAATTAAAAGGAAAAAACTAAATTTTATATAGTTTGGCAAGTTTTACTTGCTGACAACTTGGGCCACATGACCAATTTTGGGAGAGAGAAGAGGGAAGCAACCACTTCCCCCATGAATTCTTAATTATGATAAATGAGTTGCTGTATTATTAGGAACATAACCTAATGGCCATACAGCTAAATATTTACTTGAGTGTTTATTTAGCACAGCTTGCTTTCTTTTCAAGCTACAGATTTCTTCATTGCATCCTTTATTCAAGTGTTTGGTCTTCCTAAAGTCAGAATCTCAGGATCTGTGATGTTAGAGAAACTAGAATGTGAGGTCAAAATTTCCATTACATAGCCAGAGAGGAATTTCAAGGAAAAATGCCAAAATCACTTAAAAAATAAATTTACAGGAAAGATGACTCATCAATCAACAATTACTGTTCTAGAAAATAGAATTAGTTGTATATGTTTGAGCACAGAGAGGGACAAAATGCCCCAGGCCTGACAGGCAGGGTTAGATTAGGGTGATTTGTTTGTTTGTTTCCAGAGATTTTTACCCTGACCTGTGCTTCTTTTTCACCCTAAAAGGAGGACCCTAAGGAGCACACAGCTTCATGTTGCAGGAATCGTTTCCTCTCAAAGCTATAACTATCTAGCAAAAAGAAAAGGATTTTCTGGCTTCTTGTTGCTTGTACTAATTAGCTAAGCAACTGTAGGACAGGGTCAGTCTCCTCCTGTGTTTAGCTTCTCTTGTAATTTAACATGAGGCCACCTGAGAGACCAAAACGGGGGTGACAGACTTCTGTTTTAGTGTGCAGTAACGTGAGTGTGGAAAAGATGTGATAAAAGACATCATAAACAGCAGGCAGGAGTGAAGACCCTTCTGCAAGGGAAATGTGTTGAGCTATAGCAGTGTCTCTGGCGAGTGCAGCAGGGCTGCTGCTGGTGGCTTTTTGTGTCGTGCCAGCCCTTCAGTGGGGATGGAACTTCTCTGGTGCTTCTGGTCTTCTCTCTCCCTTGAGCTACACAATCTTGTTGCTGTGTTAACTTCGTATGTGAAGAAAGTAGTGAGTGCTGTGACTTTACGGAGATGGCACTGGAGATGAATTTGACATATCCAGTGATTATTTTTGTAACCCTGTTTGGTTTGGCATCTGAGCAGGAAAGGGGGAAGGAAATGGTGTAACCACTCAGTGTCCCTCTCAGAGATAGTAGCCTGGATACTTTGCATGGCCGATGTGTCTCCCTGGCAGAAGACATAATGGTTCTGTAAAGCTTTCCTCCTGCTCATGAGACACTTCATCAGAATGGGGTCCCAGCTAAAGGTGTGACTTCTGACTGGCTTTTTGGCTTTAGAATGAATTCAGTCAATAATGTAATTATTCATAAGTAGAAATCACACTATCGTACCCTGCAGTATATGTGTTGTTGTTACAGATTTTCTTTTGCAGTCACCTTCTTTCCTGAAACAATAGTGTGGCAAGAGTAGGACATGAGCAACCTTGGCTTACATGCTTTTTGAAAACGGATGTGTACTGGAAACAAAATCTGTCTGTAATGTGCATTTTACTGCATTTAAGCTTGATGCTTCTCTGTATTAGAATTCTGAAGATGTTACAGCATATTTTAACTGACTTCACTTATTGAAGCAGATAATGATTACAAGTGTGCACGCTGCCAGTTTCTTCAGGAGCCTAAACCTGTCTGAGTCACAGGGACATCCTCTCTCTCAGTATTGATGGGTCCAATGTCACAGGTAAAGGGCAGCACTTCTCAGATTCAGTAAATTTGAAAATACTTGTGAGGAACAGCTGAAACTCTTCTGGGCAGAGGATCTGTCATTGAACTGTGGTTGAAGAGTCCTTTCTTGAGGGTTAAGTGGGAGTGCTGAAGAAATCAATGCATTCCTTCATCCCATTCCATTTTTCCTTAGATTTTGTCCAGTCACAGTTTTTCTCTGATTTTTGGGTTTTTATGTAAATGTTAGGGCAGAGAGTTGAATGATAGGTGACATATTTGAGTGATGGCCACAATACTTGTAGTTTTCAGAACACAATATGAGGCCCATCTTTTGGCTTAGCCTCACCCTTAAGAGAGATAAGGAAAAAGCCCAAAACAGTTTCTCCCACTCTTCCTCAAGAAGTATTCCCTTTTATCTTTAGAGCCTGGAGATCCTAGCAACTATCTCTGTGTTTTATTTTCCTTAAGATGCTGTGATACCATGGTGATGAGTTATTAATAAAACTTTAGGCAGATGGAGAGAGCTTTTAACTGAGTAACTTCTTGTTTTGGGTTTGTATGGGTTTTTTTTTTTTTTTTCAGTTTCCATGCATCTGAGAATAACCATATATGAACAAATGCTATGATTTGGTCTGTGCAGCAGAGTAGCTGAGCTTTTAGCACAAAAATACAATTTATCTGCAAGTAAATCAGATCAGTCTTTTTGCTTAAATGTCAGACTTCTGTCGTGTTTATAGAAAAGTACTGCATGCATTATTTTAAATTTTAACTATATGACCATAATGAGTTAGATCTGAGATTTTTTCAGATTTGTTGCATTTCTGAACATGTGAGCTATTTATAAGTGCAGTAACTGTTTCCCATACAGCAGTGCTCTGCTTCAGTGGCACTGACTCAAAATTCTGTAAGTCTTTACACTAATGTGCAGTAATCTCTATAACAGGGACACTAATCCCCTCTTCTAATATTCAACTTGAGTTAAAAAATCTGCGAAATGTGAGCTTTAAAGCAGCTTTTGGGAATTAGTACTTTATAAACCCTCCATCAGTCTTCCACACCAATAGAAATGTCTTTATAATAACAGAGCAACAGGGTATTCACGTTTAGGAAAAGCAGTGAAGCTTGAGGCTTTTGCCTGCTTTTCTTTGTTAATGTGTGAACAGCATTAATTGCATAACATGTCCAGCAAGATATTGGTTACAAGTGGTGTAAAATTGTTGTGTTGTCCTACCCAAATCTTGAATCTCCTGAATGTCCAATTTTAGTGTGCTGCAGTCAGTTTACACTGTGGTTAAGCTACTGTTAAAGGTTTGAGGTAATGATGTCTTCCATGGCAACCTCACAATCTTCCTGAAGTTCTCACTTATCAGCTGCTCAGATGCTGATGGGGGAGGAAGCAGGCATCTCCATGAATGTTGAAAGCTGGACAGAACACTTCTTTTTAATGTTTCACATGATTTTATTTGTTGAAAAAATAGTCCCTTAGAAGTCTCCCAACTGACTTGACTTGCAAAATATTTTGTTTCCCATTTTGTGGCCTTGAGCAGGAATTGAACTGTGGCCACGAAAAGCCCCGAGTAAACAAACCATTTTATGCACTTGTGACGTCTGTAACACTCAGTGGCTTAGATAATGCTATGTCCACTTACACTTTACGTGCGTTGTTTGTGGGAGGGATTGTCTGTGGCCAATATTTTATTTCATAAGGTGCAGCCCTGGTTGGAAGCCTGTCACTGTTGGGGTGGGGTAGCAGGGTGTGTGTTTATTGGGTGGACAGCATCTAGGTCATATTGGGCTTATTATCAGTCCCACTGACATTTCATGGGATTAAATGTGTAACTCATGAGGGAAATTCTAAAACTGTTATCCATGATAAATGTATTTCTCTGTTTTACTCTTTACTCTCCACTATGAGAATCTTTGCCTGTTAAATGGAATCCATAATCTGAAACTTGCCTTAAGAATACTATAGAGAGATCAAAGCCCACTGAGGAGCTGAGAACAAAATGTATGTGACCTCTCAGCTGAGGTATTTGTAAAATATAGGTGAAGTGTCAAGAACTGCTGTGACATTTTATTCCGTATGGGGATGTAAGGGATTTTATAAAGCATTCCAGCAGAGTGAGACAACCAACAATCTTTCTGCTGTGTTCGTGAGGTACTTAATTTTTATTTTTTTTTCCTGCCAGGAATACTTCTTCAGAGAGAAACTTTTTTTTGTCATTTTGGGGTGGTTGTTGGGTTTGTTGTCAGGTTTGGGGTTTTTTTGCAAACAAATAAAGAAGCAAAACAAGCTGTTCCATCTGTAAAATGCACTATTATTCTCCAAAGAAGCCTTTTTAGTGGAAAGATGTTGAAAAAGGGTCAGTCTTGATGAAGCAATTGTCAGGGAAGCTAGGAGAAGTGTATTGTATGAACACATTTTGATTTTCTTTGGAGCAATGATGTTCTTATGCTTTTGAGGTTTCACCAACTCACAGGGTAAATTGTTTCTGACCTAATAAACCCATCTCCCTTTGAAGAACCTTTACCTGTGAGAAGAGTTTTGTCTAGATTTAACCTCAGCTGTGGCCTAGCTGCTTTTGTCTCTGGCTGCACTGTGGAGAAAAATGGGAATGACCCATTATAACATGTAGTTTTCTTGTTGGTATTAAAGGTTGGACTTCTCACTGGTGTTGTGCTGGGCTCTGTCCACTCTGCCAGGCATTCTGGGGAGCTGTGTTTTGTCCTCTGTCCCTGCTTTATTGTAAAGAACCACACTGGCATGTTGTTTTGATCATAAAAAAAAGGGAAAACATTTCTCTCAGCAGCCAACTAGGTGTAACTTCAGGGGTTTACAGTGCAGTATTGGGCTGTGCAAATACGCTCAGAGTGGTGACAAAGAATATAAGACATGACAAAAAGATGCAGACACATTCAGTGGAACATAAAGATGCACCAAGAGGTGAAATAAACGTGGGCTAGGCTTGAGGCAGTAGTGTTTCCTATGGATTTAGGCATAGTATTTTTTTTCTCTTGAAATTACTTTAGGAGTAATGCCAGTCATAAACCTGACAAACCAAAGAACAATTTGGGGAGGTCATACCCAAGAACTAAAGGACTGAGTAGAAAAGAGCATGTGGCTGAGGAGTTCTTCCCATCATATCTTAACAGTGTGAATTTGGTGTACAGGTAGGGGCAGGCTCTTGCTGGAAAACCAGTTTGTGATAAGATTTGGAATATTTTTGCCTACAACTCATTATTTCTCTGGTTTTTGAAATGCTTCACCGTATTTGGGATCCTAGACACTTACTGTCTGATAAGGAGAAGTTGTTACTATTTATAATTTGGGATTTTATTACTCAGGCTGTTGTGATGTCTAAGTGCGTCTGTAAGAAGGAATGTAATGCGGAAGATAATATAAACTGAAAACTAATTGAGGGAGTTGCAGTAGAGATGGCATTGTGTCTGCTTTGCAGTTTGTATTTTGTTCGCTTTAAATTTCTGTTCAAGGAACCAGAAAACCAGTGACAGTGTGATAGGAAGTGGGTCATTAAAGGCATCCTGTAGAACAAGCAATAATGCTAACAAAGTTTCAGTGCTAGTGCAAATGCACAAATGAACTTTTAAGGTAATCAAGGAAGCAGTGCATTCATTAGTTTGACAAAAACATTAGGCAGTTTTAGTAAAGGTGTAGTTTGAAGTGTCCCAGACTGATGTTAGTTGCATGTATTATGAGGCATGTATACTTTTGTCTCGTAGCCATCTCCTCTATCTCATACTAAGCAGAAAGATTGCTTCTCCTAGGGCTGTTGATTTCTTTTACAAAGAGCAGAAGCTGTACTACCTTCATCTTTTACATTGTACTGGCAGCCAGCAAATCCCAAATTCAAACCTTGCTTTAATATTCACCAGTATGACATAAAAGGACATTGCACATAAAAGAGCGAGCCATTGCATATGGCTCCTGGTACGAAGAGTATTACAGTAACGGGAATGCCCTGGTCATAAATTTGTGTGAATGGTAACCATGTGTCTCTGAATGCCTCCTGTTTCTCATTCGAGCTAAATGTTACTCTATCAATACTTGCCAGATATCTTGCTCTCTCATGTCTCTGCAATTCTTTCAAGCCTTTTGATGCCTTGCAGTTTTTGAAGTCATCGTATTATTTTTAAGATCCTTAAATTAGGTCATAACAAAAGTATTTCTATTTATCTAATCCATTTCCTTGTTTTCCGACTGCTTGCTGTACTGGAGCATGTAATAAAGTGAGGAGATTTAAATGGCTTACTTCACTATGAGGAGAAAATGTTATGAAGATCACAAGTTTCCTTTAAAAACTGAAGCCTTTTCAACTGACTGTAATGTAATGGGAGTGGCTGTGAATGATTAAACTGCCTTGCAGGGGGTAGGATTTGCAGGATGCAGAGCTAGTGAGTCACTATTTCCAATTTTTGGCAAAAAAACTTCCAAAAAACCAAAACAACAAAGGAAAAAGGAAACAATTTCTCTAGGTATAGCTGGTGACTACAGTGACTACTGTGTGTCAAAAGTGGAGTAAGTGTTGGGTGTCCTATCAGTTTTCCAGATGCTTTTGTTCAGCTGAGGTTGGAATTCAGTAGCCATCCAGTTGTCTCTGCTCCTGGGGACATGGAGGAGTCGTGCAGGTCTTTTTGTAATCACACCAATTGTCATTTCTTATTAATCTCATTTCCTGTTGGACAAAACATGTACATGCCTCCCTTAATGCTTGTAACTGTCCTCTTGTAGGTGGGGAGGATCCTGCTCATGTGAGTGAGAGCAAGCAGTAATTAGTAATTCCTTCATTACTTTTGCTTGAGGCTGCAGTCATGCTGAGAGTAGGTGATATATATTCACAGCTTGGAATCCAGGTACAAGCTTTTAAGACACTGCTTTTGTCCTGGAGTGACTGTCCATCTAGCACCACCCATGCCCTGCCTATTTAGCAAACACCTTTTGCTACCAGTTAGGTTGTTCTGGCTCTGTTTTCTAGTTGCATTTATTCAAGATGATGGGTAGAGCTCCAAAGTAAAGATCTTCTTAGGAGACAGTGAACCAGTGAAGCATTTTGTCTGGATCCTGCTTATTTTGAGATAAGCAGTGCTTTCTCAAACAAAGCCCGACTGTACTCAGCATCTATTAAAAGCACCCACTAGTTTCTTTTTTTTTTAAAAAAAAGGTCTTCTGGAACCACATAATCTTCTGATATGTCTCAAAACTATTCAAGTGCTGGCAGCCAGCATAGAGCCTTTCCCTGATCCTAATCTCCAGAATGCAACAGGCATAACTGCCTAGCTATTTTCAGTCAATTCTGCGTACTGCACATCTAACACAGGAATAAAACTGTCACTGCCTTGCTTTGCTTTCCAACCCAACTTCTGCAGCAGCCCTGTCCTCCTGGCTTGTTTTGCATCCTTCAGATATTTAGAACAAAATCAGGCACCTGAACCCAAGGTGGTTTTTTTTTAAGGTTGCAATGTTTGTGTTAGAGAAGCCTGGCATTTTTGTTGGCAGTCATTTAATTCCTATATTTCCTGATCTTTTAATCAAATAAGCAGCTGCTTCAATACGATATGTATTAATATTCATAATTCCTGTACACCCATCAAGTTTTGAGAACAAACCTGAAGGTGTTCTGGAACCTTTTGTGGGATTTAATTTCAAAGTCGGTGATCTCGCATGGCCTATACAGTTTTGTATCATCAATTGACTGTCTCCCTTCTGCTGTGGTCTGTCCCAAATTTATGTTTCCTGCTTTGCTTTTCTTCCTTCTCCAAACTCTAAACTTTGCCAGTCTTTACTCTTATTTGTACTTTCATTGCTTGGTGTGGGTTGTCACTAATAGCTGTTCTTCTCACCCCCAGGAGCAAACTGACTTCCCTGATAATGCTGGTGAACTATAGAGCTATAGATTTTTCTGTCTTTCACTCTAAAAAAATAATAAAATTTTGAAAAAAGCTTAAAAAATTAACTGAGGCCTCTACAATTTCCTTCTATAGAACAAGCAAAGGTCATGATAGTTGGGCTGTGATTTATGCCAGAAGCACAATACCTAGTCCTTTAATTTTGTATCATTTGCTCTGACACATAATAGGTGAAGGTACCTCTTTACTGTGTGGGCAGGAAAAGAGGAGAAAAGTCTATTGAATTTTTTTTATTGTGCAGGAGAAATCGGTAAAGGAGCAGGAACACAGAAGAGAAATACAAGGGTCCTTGAGCACAAGAAAATTTCTAGCTTACAATACAGTGGACCTGGTCATGAAGGCACAGAAGGCATGAGGAAATGTACATTGACTGAAAGATTTTGAGACAAGCAAGGGAAATTTATGTGACAATGTGATGTATATTAGTAATGTGTATGATATATTTCAAATAGTATGTGATACATCCAATAAAGTATAAAGAATAGAAGTCTAGTATGCAGTAGTAGAAAACAGAATAGCGAGTGGTTGGAAGCTCCCTTCTTTAGGATCTTTCTTATTTCTCCCTGTCCTTCCCTCACACATCAGTGTTTGACAAAAAATGGGGATGGAGAAAGAGAGCAGTGTATTTGGTGGATATGGTTCCCAAAAGCTGAGTTTGGAGCAATGCAGTTGGCGTGTCCACATCATCTTCTGCATTTCTATGAATTCAGGCCTTGTGTTTCTCTAAAAAAATTATTTTGTTGAATTTAGGTGCAGATTTGGGCTCATCTCTTTTTTATATAAAGCCACAGAATAAAGACATTTTAGGATTTATGTTCCATCCACCTGGTTTGGTTTACATTAGACTTGTTACATCACTTAAATAGGATTTTATGAGTTTCCTGGTCTAACTGCATTTGAGTTCTTTTAAAAGATTTTTTTTTTAAATGTCATACGACAATATTTGAGGCAATATTTTGGCTAATTGTTTAAATCTGCATTTAGACAATTGTTAAAATGAATGCTTTTTGTGTTATGTAATATTATAAACCACACATGCCCTATAGTCTCTAATTATGAAACAATTAAAATTACAAAAATTATACTTCTTGACACCAAATTTTAATGACTTTATGCTTGAGTTGTATCATAGCAGATCGGGGGCATGCTATTGGGACATTTTCATCCCTTGAAAAACTAGTATGAATGCTTGTGTAGGAGTTGAAAACAAGTAGAATAAAAGTCTAAATAATTATTGTGTTAAACTAGAAGGACTGCTCGTTTGCCACATTTTTAACATGACTATAGCATGTAGCTGTCATGAGGTAAAACAGCATAAAAGTTGACTGGCACTTTTTCAGCCCCCATTACAGAAAAGTATAAAATATCTGACTTACGTATTGAATAGATCTTTAAAATATTCAGGTTTGGAGACTGAATTCCTATACATGAGGAAATAAGACTCGCTCATATATTTTGTATTTGCTTATGCCCCACAGTATTCACACCATAGATTAGCTGGGGGTTTTATTCACTTCAACATTCTAATTATGTGTTAAAACACAAGTAGCTACAGGCTGAAATAATTCTCTTTGTGGACTACTGGGATTTTTCCTTTTTAGATGATGGAAGCTGCCTGGAGTCCTGAGACAATGGAAAGATGCAAGACTTCATATCCAAAATTCACTGAAGAAATAGTGGAGTGTACCCTTAGGCTGATTATTTCATTCTCTGTTTTTCTCCCTCACAGAACTCATGTATCTCAGACCATGGTATAAGCATCTATTGAAGTACTGCTTACACTTCTAGTATAGATTTTTCCTTTTTTATTAAGATGCATAGGTTGGACAGGAGTTGTATGACATTGTCCAGCTGGGGGTGAAATTGAGGTCATGGTTCTGCCTTCTACCAGCTCTATGACACTGCCCATTTGGAGTCATGATTCATCCTTCCATCAGTTTAGACTTCCAGTAGCTCTGAGAATGCCTGTCTGTAATTGCTTAGGGCATGGGCACAGTCTTCATTAAAATGTTCCTCATGCACAAAAGCCACAGGCAGCCTGAGCCATCCCTCCTCTCTGGGCTTCCATGGTATAAACTGCACAAATTATATCTCTATCATGTGGGGGCTTTTAGCTCTCCTGTCTGCATCTAATGCTCTTTTCTCAACTGGATTTGATCTCTTCTCATCTTTGAGGTAGATTGGATCTACCTAAACTACAGGCACAGCAAAAATCACCACTGGCTGACCACGTTGTTTGAGTTTGTAGCACAGAGGGGATGCAAACTGCATTTTTTACACAGGTGTCATTTACCCAGATGTGAAGTTCTACATACTCAATTCCTCTCTTACGCTTGCAACGTCTTCAACTTCTGCCTCCTTTCCAACTTCTGTGATTGCATTCATACGAGGACAGAATTCTCTCATTTTATCCTGCATGCTTTCTCAGAATTGGATGCAAGATAAATAGCATGTGCTTCTTGTTCATTTCTTGTCTTAAGACACTCATGTTGCCTGTTTTAAAGGACTTTAAAGTCTGGCAAGGCTAATACCATAGTGACAGCTATGTTCTTTCACCAAGTTCTTCCTCTTAGCTTCATTGCTTTTCTGTTCCAGGGGAGAGCAATAACCAATTTTCCTTTTTTGCTTTCACTGCCCAGCTTGATGCTAATTTGCCAGCATTTCTTTCTCTGATCTCTTATTGTCTGCCCAGCCTCAGTCTTGCTTCCTTTATTCTGACAGCTGCTCCAGACTCATCTTCTTTTATGTCCTTCTCATATTTGTTTGTGTGTCATCTTTCTTGCTGTCTTTGATGTTTGGAATGGCCATACTGAGATCTCTACTTGAAGGAACTTGCCCTTCTAATGGCCCAGAAGGCACTGAAGAGGCAAATAAAGGAGAGGAATCATCTGGAACCACTGAGTATATGGGCTTGTTATGAGCATATAGTTTTGCTTCTAGGTCCTGTCCCTTTTCCACTGTATGGGACAATGTGCAACTTCTTATGTTTTCGTCCTACACCATGCACACTGTGTATGTGTCTTCACTGTCAAAAGTGACCAGGTGCCAGAATGGACTGTGACTTGTAATTAAATGTTTTGGTTTTTTTAAAGCAGCTGGGGGATTATTTTTTTTTTATGTTACAAACTTGTTTTGAAGGACAGACAGACTTGAGCTGTCTTTCTCTCTCTCTTTACAAAATGTAAATATTTTTTCATCAAACTTTAGGTATTAAATTTTAAAGTGCTGCATTTTTAGACCAGTTGTGGTGATTTGATGCTGGAATTATAGGGAGGGTTTCAAAATTATATTTTACTTGGTGAGGTTAGAATAAGCATTTCTTCACTGTGGTATTTTAAAGAACTGATAGGCAGACTTCTACATGCAGTTCAGCATTTCATAATTATATTGTATTGAATTTAGAGTATTTGGCCAGGAAATGGGATTATGAATTAACTGGAGGAGTAACTGTATAGCTGGCTGCTTTGAAGTAGTGCTCAGTCATTTAATTTCACATGAATTTTTAATAATAAATCAACCCTGTTTATTGTATTGAATTCCACTTGGTGTGGATCCTATGCAGACCTATGGGATCTGCCAGTGACAGAAAGGATTTTGAGACATTAAACTCTTTACTTTCTGAACTTTCATTTGCATTGCACTCCTTTTAATAGTTAAATGATCGTTTAATAATAATATCTGAGGTTGGAGTGGAAGCAGTACTTTTCATCTGTGTCTCATTCTCAGCACAGCTGAAGTTTCTAAAAGAAAAGACGTAGGATCTGAATACCCTAAACTACCCTAAATACTCAAATTAGTGTATTTTTTCTTGGTGATAAATAGCGCCCTGGAAGGTATCAGTTAATTCAGTCTCAAATCTTTAAGAGGTAATTTTGACAGAGTTCTGTAAATGTAGAAAGTTCAACAGAGTAACCAGAGAAAGGTTCCTAATGAAATTTTGGCTTTGGTGGTGAAAATGTCTGACTAGTTTTAATATAAGCTTGATTACACTGCATTCATGAGGGTTTCTGCAAGTCTGCCCTCATGACATAGAAACTTTAAATTAGGCATAGTCAATAGAAGGCCACCTAATACCGTTTCCCTGTAATTGCCCCCGCTAGTTAGTCTGTTTTCTAACCATTTTGGAATCTGCATGAGCTGAAAGAAATTGTCTTGTGAAAGATGGTCCTTGTACAGCCTGTAATGATGTGAAGTGACCTGACAGAGACCTCCCCCTGTGGCCTCCTTATTTAGTGACCTTCCAGGAGTGATGAGCCAGCAGCCTTTCTCCCAGCAGCTGTTTTCTAAATTTGGTCTGACAAATGGTATCATAAAGGTGGCAGGTGAGGTTGGGAGATCTGATCAGAACATACAAATTTAACAGCCACCAAAAGGTACAAAAGAGTATAAGGAAAAACAATCAAGTGCTGTCTCTTTATCATTGTATCAGTTTTCCTTGCATGGTCCCTTGTGAAAGCCTTTACTGATGGCTTTCAGCTATGTATCATTATAATACCTACAATAAGCATTACATAATAGGAAAAATATGCTACATTAAGCCATGAAACTGGTGTTAGCCAGTCCTGTGGCCCATATCAAAATGCTCTCACTAGCATTCCCTGTAACAACACTTCCTCAGATGTAATGGACTACGGCATGTCATCAACTAAAAATTCATACATCTACTTTAATGTTTTTTGCATATCCCTGTTACAAGTAATGGCTGAGTGCTCAAGGGAAAGGGAATCCATTTTTTTTTTCCTCATTAATAGTTCAGACAATTTTCAAGCATATCCTCTGCCACTGGTGTTTTTGCTTGCCTATCTAGGCAAGCACTCTGTGTGTTGGTGCCTCTCAGGCAGTAAGGAAAGGGGAGAAAACACAGTCATAATAAACCCCTAAGAATTAATTAGAACAACTGAGTAGACAGTAGCACTTAATTGACTTTTTACTGTTGTTTCTCTTAATAACAGTTCAATAGATTGCAAGTTGTCTCCTATTAATGGCGAGTTTATAAGAAGGAATGTACAAAATAAGTGCATCTGAGGTGCTTTAACTAGGATGGCAAATCCTTATTTCAGAAGGACTTTAGATGTTAGAAGCTTTAAAAAAGGTCTCCTTTTAAAGTAGAGTGATATATATATGTTGGAGGGCTGGAAATATACAAAAATGGCATTGGAAATCTGACCTGCTGTCTGGATGTCTCAGACCTTCAGTCTAGGGTAAGTGGTGAATTCAGGTGCTTACCTGAAGCAGGGCAGCCCTCCTCCTGTTCAGGGCTTGCTCTGCTCCTGCCAGGCAAAGCCATGGGAGGGACAGCCCATGGGGTATGTGTACATGCACAGCAGGGATTGTTGTAAACATTTATGTCTGCTTCAGCCTGCATACTGGTAAGCAGGACATAGCAGAGACCCAGCTACAGTCTTGTTTACCCAGTCAGAATGTTTTAAGATATAAATATTTTTATTCTTTTTTTTGGATATTTGTCAACCACATCTTGTGTTCAGTGGGAAATTTGTACTGTAACATTTGGCAGCGGTCGTATATTATGAGGATGGTGCCATGAGAAACAGGATGCCCAGGTCCTGGCTTGTTTAAATGATCTTTCTAGGTTTTACTTGCCATGCTCAACACCATGGTATTCGAGTGCTTACTCTAAGCTGCAGAGGCAAGGGCTGGATAGGAACTCCATCTTTTCTTTCTGAAAGATGAAATTTAGAGGCCTTTTGCTTTATACTTCAGAAGACTTTTCTCTGATACAGCAGTTTTGCCTCTTGCCTGAGGTCTGAAATAGAATTTCTCAGCCACCTTAAAAGTTGTTGGCAAAGTGGCCTTGAAGAAAATTGCATCATGTGCTGTACTGGCGATGACACAGCATTAATGTGTTGACCTAAAGCTTCAAATCCAAAAATGGAATATGATGGTGGCTGTGTAAGAAGCAAGTTAACAGACTAGTGTTGTTAAGTGCCTTTGCCCAGGGCTTACTAAAGAGACAGATGAGATCTTCCGGGTGCTGCTTTGCTAAGCACAGTTCAAATTTGAGTGGGACTTGTCCCAGAGGGGACAGTGTCATTGGAGGGAAAAATGTAGGGAATGCAGAAGTAAAATCAGCTATGCTACACACGTGAAATCAGATTAGTATTATGATTTTTGTTATGTTAGTGAGGAAATAAAATTCAAAAAGGAAGGGCTGTTCTGGTGAAGAGGAGGAAAACCAGAGAGAGTGAAGGCAGAGCAGAAAAGAGCAGAGCACATGGTTAATGGAGCCAAGATTAAAATAATGAAAGAGGGTGCAGAGGTTAGAGAAGGCAGAGAAATACCATGTTTAAGTAAGGAATAATGATAAACCTAATGCTTGTACTACACTTGCATGTTTTGGAGAGGGCATCCTGAATGTCATACATCCTACAATAACTTCCTCTGAAATGTTGTGTTGGAAGGGATAGATGCTGAACTATCCAAAGGACAAGAAGAAACTGCTGAAAGTAGTTGTGTCCATTTGATGAAAGCTTGAGCTTTGGCATCTCTAGTCACTGCGTGGTCTAGAAGCAGCTTTACTTTTTCTACCCAATCTCAATTTCTTCACAGTCAGAATTCCTGTACGGTGATCACACAGTTACAAGAAAGCTGCAGATCACACCTGCAGTTCCTGTGTGGCTGCAGAAGGAACGGGATCTTTCTGTAGGCATCAGTTTCATTGACACTAGGAGCGAGCTGCTGTCCTACAGTCTGTCCCAGGTCTAGCCCACCTCACCCTGGCTTTGGATTTCAGCCCTTCACAGCTTTCTGACTCTTCTGGGTTAACTTGATCTTCCCATAGGAGGAGTCCCAAACTCTCCAAGTCCCTAGGTGCCTCCAAACAGGCTGTAGTCCAGGTCTGTATCCCTTCCCACCTTATCCCACCCGAAGATATGTCCCAAGAAGGGGCACTAGTCCTTTTTGGCTCTTTTTCAGTGAGCAAAAAGTAAAAACCTGAGGGACAGAAAAGCAGCACCTGATGTGGGCTTTTGATTCAAAATCAATTGACTGTTTTTCTGTGTGTTCCTGGCTCTGTTGCCTCCTATATAGGATGCTCAGTGATCAGATGTACATGGGCAGCTTTGAAGGTGTGCTCAGAAGTATTTGCAAGGAATATAGAAGGTAAGTCATAATAATCTGATGTCCAGTAGTATTTATGATGGTGTGTGAAACTCGGGAAGAAATTTAACAAGTTTTATTTCTATCTAGAAATTTATTTCTGTCCTTTTTGTCCTAGTTCTTCCACCCATTTCCACACACAGAATTTATAAAATGAACCAAATTAGAGTGTTTTGGCTTCATTTTTTGTGTGTGTGTAAGTTGTGCCTCATCTGTTAATGTACTGGAAAGAGCATCAGCACAGCCTATGTCCCACACTCCCACAGCTATATGTCATTTGGAAAATACCACCATAACTGGCCATTTCAGCATCCCAGTGGCTGTCCTTGCCAGTCTGTTGCACAAAATGCTGTTTTTCACCCTTCATCAGAGATGGAGACGTGTGCTGCAGCACTACAGTAAATAATAGACCACAGTTTATTTTCTTAACCTATGTCTAGCTGTATTTCAAAACTTACAATTTATCTAGTAACTTCATCAGGAGGCTGGGATGTTTCTAAGGCAGTGTAAGCATAGATACCACATTGCTGAGTTGGTGAGCTGGGAGAGCGTGACTAGTGGGAATGAGAAAATCCACTATGCCTGTAGTTTTAACTCCAAGATTTCCAATGTAAACTTTGTGTACTTATCCTGAAAGCTGCTGTCACCTTCCAGGCTCTCTGCTGGGATCTCTCTGACTCAGGGCTCAGCACCCACTCCACTGCATACTCTTCCAGCCTAACCCTGGTTTTCCTCCCTCAGCCTTCTTCCTGCTTCAGCTCAGTTCTTGTGTCCCACAGTGACAGACATAGAGAGCTGTAGTGCAGGTGTGTAACTGGGGAGAGCTGCTAAATCTTTGAAAAGGAGTAAAGTGTGCACATTTAAAATATGAAAGTGAATGTTCCAGTGGGTGCTATAACAGAGTGCACTTTTACCTTTGCATTTACTAGCCCACCAGTGGCTTTGGTAATGTTTCCTTTCTGTTTATATTTTGGTGGTTCTTTTTCTAACTTGTCTATTCAAGATTACAACGTTCCATGAGTATTTAAAATGAGAATAATCAGCCTTCAAAGGTGGACATGTACACAAACTAGCAGTGGGAGAGTTGGGGTTTTTTGAGTTGGATGTGTGTGTTGGGTTTGAAGTATCCAGACTTCTAGTCTTGTGGACATTTGGGAGGGGATTCTTTCTTCCTCTGTGCATATTCTGTTCAGCAAGTTGGCAGTCTGATATTGATTAGGGCTTTTAGATGCAACAGCAGTACAGCTAATAAGAAAATAATGAATTGGTGTGTATTTGTGCAGTGTGCTATTCCCTAATGAATTGTCTCGCTGTCGAATACATTAAGAGCTTAACAACTGAGAGATATTCTCCTTGAGTGGTACTGATGGAGCCTGGTGGTTTTGCAGCTGCAGAGAAGGTGTATAGAACCAGCTTTGCCAGCATAAGAAATTTATCTGTCTATTCTGCCCATAATCTAATTAGTTTTACTAAAGTGACACTCAGCAAAATGCAGCTAGCAGTGAGACCAGAAGGGCCTCAAGATGGTTAATGTCAGGGTGAAGAGGAGGAAAGGTGATTTTCCAGTTTGTGCTGCATGTTCCACTTAGTCTTTCTGTGCAGTGAATAATCCCATGGCCATAGTGAACTGTCAGTAATTTGCCATATTTGGATTCCCAAAACAGAATGCAGTGTTTAGTTCAGCTTTGCATGGCAAACAGTTCCTTATGGAGCTTAATTGCTTTGTTTACATGTAGCTAGTTACTTATCGTGTGGCTAGAACAATAGGCTGACCGACTCGCTTCACCCATGATCAGAATGAGATAAAACACGGAAGACAGTGAAGCTGCATTTCTTAAACAGACCACAGGTCAGATGCAGCGTCCTTGGCAAATCTGCTGTGTGGTATACCCTTTGTCGCAGCTGTACAACTTTGCCAAACATCCTCACTCTCTGATCTTCGGCTAAAAGCAAGTGACACTTCCTGGGCCTTTCTATTTCACGTGCACCAGGCACCTTTTTGAGACCAGACCTGGCAGAGTGCATGCAGTGAACATGAAACCATCACATGAGGCTTTGACCTCACGTTCCCCCACAACTTAACCTAGACTGTGCTGTTTTGCCACAAAGGCAGGACAGGTACTTGGGTCACCATGAGCCTTGATTTCCCAACCAGCCATGCCTGTCTTGTGGGATGAGGAGCAAAATGGAGTTTGCTCTAATTAAGGCAGATCTCTGCCAGTCAGTCATGCCTGCTACTGACAGGAGACCCTTTAACAAGGGTGCTCCAACCATGACAGAACACTTCTTGTCGCACAGTCCTCCAACCACAGGCAGTACCCTGTGATCCAACATGACAGGAGTGCTTGATCCAACACGTGCTTTCCGGCCCAGAAGTTGAGAAGTTCATTCTAAGGTCTGCCAGACTAACAGAGACAAAAGAAAATTTTTGCTTGGGACTGCAGCTCACACCCTGATGGAGTCCCTTTCGTCTTGAGGCAGCATGGGGCTGATGCCAGGTCTCCCTGCATAGCAGAGCTTTTCTGAGCTCTGAGCAGAGAGGACATTCCAGAGATTTTTGTCTGTTTGCTTCTTAATGTCACTGCTGGCTTTTCCTCTCATAACATCTGAATTAAAAGTCAGAAAGTTTTTTGAGGAAGACTCATAGTTTCTTCCTCAGGTAGTTTCTGTTGGCAAAAGGGAATTCTCCAAAGGAGCAAGGTAGATGTTCTCCATTAATTTGCTTGAAGTAAAGTAAGCGGCAGCCTTGTTCTTAGTAGACACAGGCATACCAGGTGTGTGAGACCTGCAGCCAACCTTGCAAACTGAAGAACAAGTTACTAATATCTCTTATTCTGTGAATCTGTGTGCAAATGGGAATAAGAGGCCATTGAAAATATGCACAGAAAGTTTAAGTGCAGGAGAGCACCTGTAAGCCAAAAATCTTCCTTATTTTATTTTTTCCATGATTGAATTGTCATCTGACTGGCAGAGTTGTGTGCTCAAATCTTAGGTGCAGTTTACACTTGTCAGTTCCACTTGAAGAGATGTAAACGGAAGCTGATATCCTTTATGGCAGTGTATCTCCACAGCTGGTGCTTCTCCCTCTGTAGGCAATCTCTCAGTTGCAGAAATAATGCAAGGCAAAAATATTTCCTCTTTGTGTATGTTTGCGGCACAGAGAAACCACATCATGCAAATAACTCAACAAGACCCCAATGACAGCCATATTCTAGAGAATACTAAAAGTTATCATTGCCTTCCCAAGCCTTTAGACTATGAAAATAAACTTTAAAAGTCTACTGAAGATTTGAGCAGTAAGAGCCTTTCCACCGCCTCCCAAATACAATGTGAGCTGCTTCCAGAACTGGAGGCCTTCTGAGAAAGACTGCCACTTGTTTTGAGCTTACAAGTATTTACAGCTACATTATAAATTGGAAGGTTAGCATGTCTGCTCTTGCCTTGTCATTTCTCCACTTGTGTAATGCAGACCCCAGTAGTCATCACAAAAAAGAAAACCTCCAGAAATGCGTCTTTGAGGAGGAATCCACCCCCTGCCACAGATCAATTATATTTCTCACAAGAATTCAGCACCTGAGTCAGGGGTTCCCTGAGGCTGACCTGGAAAGCTGCTAAGTATGTGATCCTCAGACAGATTTTCAAATTGTGGCTGTTCTGCGCTGTCATGCTGATTGATTTTTTTGTTGTGCAGCCCCTAGCCTGACGTCCCACCCATGAAGCTGCCCTCCATGAACAAAACTCTGGGAATCCCCAAGTTACCATCCAAGAAAACCTTTATTTTGGAAGACAGACTGAAAAAGATAATCTGTTTTGTCAAGTGTTACCCCACCTCTGTAAACATACAGTCTCCTTGTCTGGATGATCTCATGCATATATTTGTCAAAGTTCTTGCTTTGCTTTGAGACGGCATTTGCAGCAAAACAGTAATCTATGCAGTATATAATAAGTTTTTGTGTGAGATCCAGTACAAGCATCTCATGGTGAAGTCATTCTTAATATTATTTAACAGCTACCTAGTGTCTGGTTCAGAGAAGCTGATCACAACTACATCTTCCTTTAGGCGCTGAAGTGAATGGCACATATGAGCTTCGATGTTATGTGAATGTAGGGCAAGGAGGACATAGATCATAATTTGTCTCTCACTAAGAACTGTCTGCACGTTTTGCCTCTGTTTTTTGACAGTGGATTGCTGATAGAGTAATAGCTGCTAAACAGGCACAAGCTCATCAGTGCTCCTTACCAAAGTAACCTTGTCTGGAAACTCTCACCTTGCTCAGTGGGAGTAGAGACAAGGAAAACTGGAAATCTCTGGCTTAAGGAAAAGCATTGAGTACTACAGAAGTTAAGTGAAGATCAGCTAACCTGCTGGAGCATCACAGGCTGGAAACCTGAATGTTCTGGCAGATGCCATCATTTTGGCAACGGAGCAGGTGGCGGTCCTGCAAAGTCGTCATGGTCTTTCTCACGTAGTAGGAAGTGGCATGGCTGCCCGTGATACAAACATCCTAAGAAAGAAGTGATTAGTCAGTGACTTCACAGGAAAAAATGATTGGACACAGAGTTGATACCATGAATCTTGGAGTGCAAGCTCACAATATGAGTCCTTTGGAAGGAATATCAGTCTTTACAGTGAAATATGTAATACCTACCTATGATTAAGTCTTATAAAACCCCCCCAAAAATAACAACAAAACCAAACAAAACAAAAAAAAAAGAAGACAAAAAACAAGCAAACAAAAAAAAAAACCCAACACCAAACCTAGCAGTCTTACAGAGTCATTGTTTTCCAGCTTTCAAAAATCTGGAGAGTTTTTGCTAAAGGGTGGTCTAAAACCCAGGCTTATTGAATATCTGCTCTGCCTCCTGTCACCTTGGAAACAGGGAATGCCTGCTGTGAAAACCATCTGACTCTGGAGGATCCAGAATGGAAGTTCATATGTAAAACACACTTTTCCCTCTTTTTTGTTGCTCAGAGCAATAGTGCAAAAGTCCACAGTAAGATGTGCATTTCCAGCTATGCGCAGTGTAACAAGTGCTTTGAGGTGGCTTATGGCAGACAACACGTTATGGTAAAAGCTGCACTAGAACTAGGATTACCTGTGCATCTGCTGCTTAAACTAGGGAAAAACCTTACTGTCACCCTCCATAGTGCAGAGCATGCACACACAGTTTTAGCTTCTTATTTACTGTAGCCAGCTTATTGTGGGCCACACTAAGTGTCTGTGTTATATGTCTGTTCTTGCTTGCATCCCTGGGAGATACTGAGATTGTGTAGTGGATATGTTGACAGCAGGGTTTTTTTTTCCCAGTTTCTTTGCTTCTGTTCCATTCTTCATGCAGCCCACTTAAATTATCTCTTTTTGTACTGTGGAGTCTTACAATTTCTTCCCAAAAATTTTTTTTTTTTTGCTGGGTACATCCATGAAAAACAAGGAGTTCTGCCTTTCAGGGTTGTTCCCTCAAACATCACTCTGTGTCTACCCACTTAAGTCATCTATCTTTTGTCCCTAATCTGTCCTAATATCTCTAGGCAACCAGGAAACTGGCCTTTCATCTGTCTTGAACTCTGGAGAATTGCTCAACATTTGCACAAAGCTATTTTTCCTCCTCCTGCAGTGAAGATAGTACCAAGTTAGGAGTGTGTAATGGGCCAGGCTTTTCCTGTTTGCCAGGGCTGTGAACTGGTGGCCTAAAACCAGAGAGATATTGCTCCCTCTCTTTGGCATGGAGGCCTGAGACTCCTTTGCTCCTTCAGGCGTTTTAGGGTTTTCACTATCTTGCAGGGATTTTATTTCCCAGCTTTCCTGACACTTTACTGTGTGGCCAGGTTGATGTTATGGGCTGTGCAGAGCCAATGAGTACAGTAGCCCTAAAAGATAGAGGAAAGAAATGGAGCCAACACATTTTGTCTAATTTTCTTGCTCTTTTGTCAGAGGCCATTATGGATTTAACAGTTTGTGATAACTAAAATGCTACCCTTCTAATCCCGTGTTTTCACTGAATGTTTCAAGAGAAATGCCAGGATTACCATCTTGGGTTTGATTTGGTATTATGATCTGAACACTTGTGATTATAATAAAGTAGGATCCTCAACTTTAGTTCACAGCTTGATGTCCTCTTATCCTGGAAATTAAGTTAAGCTGAATTAAATGTTAGCATCCGTTTTGTTTCCAAGACACACAGCTTGGTTTTAAAGATAAATGTTTGCCATTTTGGGACAGACAGTGTGCTAGGTTCAAGTTCGCTTAGCGAAACTTTTTTATTGGAATGGCTCATGTATCTTGTTAACATGCAAGAAATTATTAAGCTTTCACTTCCTCCACTCCCATTTCCTGTTTGGATGTTGAAAGGAAGCCCTGATTGCTAATTTGTGATTAGCCAGCAACCCAGAGTGAACTTAATCCTGTGGCCTTGTGTGATGCTTGCCTGTGCAGATGCTGCCGCCTCTCTCAAGAGTGGGCTGCTGCATCTCACGTTTCATGGGGAGAGCTGTAAACAATCTGCTCTTCTTTCCGTGAATTCATGGCCTGCCTTCTGAGAACAGAGGTAACGCCTGGCCTGCCAGCACATGAGACAACACCAAAGCCTTGGATGCTGCAGGAGACGAGGGAGGCGGGAGGGTGTTTTCCAGCCTTGCTTGCCCAGGAGATGGCACTGTGCAATAGTGGGATTTCTACCTGCAGTGTTTGTCATGTGACCTGATCTTGGTTGTTTGAGATGTGACAGATGAGTGAAGTTCTTGAGTCAGTAAGAACAGGGTGACTTGTACTTCTTTTATGATGCCTCAGCTCTCTTCTGTGCAAAATGCACTGCGCTGTATGTGCCTCAGGCAGGTTGGGTTTAAGTCTGCTCTGTGCTCCTGCATTAGGGAGCTGACCTTTGGGCATATTCTAGTGCAGTCAGGATCGGAACAGGGTTTGTGGGTGAAATTGTTCTGGCTACAAGTGAAGTGGTGGTATCTTTGGAGCACACTTACTTCCAAGGCTTTTGTGCAAGTCCTTTGTGTCCCCCTTGGTGATTCCCAGAGTACTGACAAAGCAGCTAAAACAAAGAGGTATATGCATGTAGTATGTGCTAGAAAATCAGAGGGTTTTTAGGAGTCTCTGTGGATTGTCTTTCTGACCTGCATGTAGCGTGCTGTGCTCCTGTTAGTGTGGTCTGGTTTACTTCTTGTATAGAAAACACACATGGCTTTTTTAAGGAATCTCTGACCCCACCTGCAAATGCCTGACCTGACTTTGCTGCCCCACCCAGCTGAGATAAATCTAGAAAATATTCCAGGTCTTCATCTTTTCTAATGGTCATGAGCTGAGACCATTTCCATTTTTCTCTTCAATAACAGCCTGAGATAGGGAACACGTACAGATCTGTGGGAAATGGTAGTCTTGGAATGGATACACTACTCAACAGAGTCTTAGGCAAGCTTATTATATTAACCTTATTTTAGTTCTCAAAAAGGTGAAAAGGGGTAATGCTTTCTTAACACAGTGGTGTTACAAATATATTCACAATATACCTTAAAGCTAGAAATATGATGTGAATGCTAAATAATTTTATTACTATTAATCAGATCTTAAGTGGCCTATACATCTATAGGAAAGGCTTCTTAGCAAACACATGTCCTTTGAAATAGCCTGACCCTTTCCACTTTTTCAGAGACATTAATAGTTTCCTGGCTCAGTGTTTTAGGAAATGTTGTCATAGTCTAGAGGAACCAATAAAAACATAAGTCACCTATTTTGTCTGATCATTTTATGCCAGGATATTTGAGGCTGGAAGCTGTGGAGGGGTAGGAGGGGACTACTCCATTTGTGTGGGTGGAAGATGTAAAAGTTTTAATACTGCTTTAGTGTAACTTTACATATTAAGACTCTAGAACTGCGTGAGAAACAGTGTTTTTTGAGTTCATAGGCAGGGACTTAGATAGTTTTAGTAAATATTTAACTGTTTTTTATCCTTTCCTAAGCCATTTATTGCTTCAGTGCCTGATGAAAAGGATATTGTTTTTGGGGCAGAGTATTTTGTGGATTTCAGGCTTACATTGCCCTGTAATAGAGGTAAGATAGTTCTTAAGAAATAGCAGTGCCTTAAAACAAAGATTGGGAAATGATTATTGCAGTGTACTCGCTGGGACAATAGGGACAATAGCTTGTTGGGTATGGTCAAAGCAAGCCATTTCCCACAAGCAGAAAATGGAACTACTTAAATTAAGGAACTACTACTGTATGAAATCTCAGTACAAAGCGTCCTTACATGACATTGTGTGTGTCTGTAACAGGCATCCAGTGACACTCTGCTCTCGATTATAAACACCGGTGTTTACAGTGGGCCAAACTCTGCCATCCTTACATGGACTTGATTCTCTCCTTTCTGAGGCAAAGCCTCCAGCCAGCATGTTAGAGTCCTGACTGGGGTCTCCTGGTCTGTGGAGAGCAGACATGCATGGCAGTTTTTCCCCTACTGCTGTACTGCTGTCTGCTGCAAAGCTTCACACAGCTCCTCAGAGGTGGGGACGTCTGTATTACTGTTTATTTACACTTGTTGCATGGAGCTGGAAAAGATTTTATGAACCCATTTATCCTCTGCCTCTTCCCAGAGCATCCTCCAGAGACAACCAAAATTTTTGCCTGTTTTTGGGAAGTCGTAGTCTGTATTTTCTGTTCTGTATTCCATCAGCGTTGAAGACCAGTTTAATGTTTGTCAGCAGCCTAGAGGAACTGAAGGATAATACCTACTTCATCCTGCATAGCTGTCTTTTCAGAAATGAACTGCATCACCAGAAGACACAACCACCACCATTGCAAGCTGCACCATAATGTATTATGTGGACTCTTCTCCTCCTAATTTTCACCCAAAGTAGAAAAATCAAACGTGATTTTGTTCCAGCTTCTGCTGTAGCCTCAAACAGAGCTGATGTGCAACTGTCATTCCCTATGAGTTCAAACTCTGTTTAGGCTGCAGTTCGGGTTCTGCAAACCCCCATTAAAAAATGCTTGAGGATTTCAGAATGTTGCAAAAAGAAGGCATGGGTTCCGAGGTACCTTGCTCAGAGTCCAGTCCAAAGGGGATGTTGCTGCTGATATAGTGCTTTTGTGTTGATGCCCTAAGCTGATGCCACAACAGGCATCAACTGTACTTGCCGAGGTATCTTATTGCTTTGTGTGCATGTTTTAGCAGGTCAGGCCTAAACTTCCTACTGTGAACTGTGCCGTAAAATGCCCCTTTCAAATTCCCTCTGCGGTGGAGCTGGGTCTGTGTGTGGAGGTGTCCCCTGGGTTGTTTCACAATGTACAGTCACCAGCCAAACTGAGACACATTTTTTTCCCAAGTAGCACCACTGGAGACCTGAAGAAACATGTACATTGAGTGGGTTGTGTAGGTGAAGGGGTGAGTACAGGATTGCTGTTATTGTTGCTCGTTCCCACAACAAATTCAGAATACAGTGCCCATGTCAGGTGTTCCTGCCAATTACTCTGGGGCTTCTGAGTAGACAGGTCTCTCCTTCTGACTGCTGTCTGTCATGCTTGGATTTCACCTCAGTCAGCAGGGGGTGTATGCCTCTGTCCCATTTCTTGGATTGTCAGGTTTTTGGGAAGGGACAGCCCTTTGCAATTACGTCCTTAGTTCAGTCTTTTGCAAATGGGAGCTTTTTGATTTTTATTGGTGTGCGGTTAAACTGGCATGAACCATGGATGTACCTACTTTAAAATACATATCTCTGTCTTGCAGCACAGGAATTGTGACCTCAGGAAGAACCAGATTTAAAAACAAGGCTATCCTTTTAATCCTCAGCTTGCACCCCCCTCCCCTCCAGTTTTTGATGATGGCTGGAATGTCATCATTGACTGCAGGTTTTTTCAATAAACAGTGAAACTCTCCCAAACCAGAAACCATCCAGTTCCACCCAAAGAAATTTAGTGAAAGTGAAACTGTAGAGAAGATGAAGGCAAACTATTTCTTACACTGTCTTCATGTTCTTGTATCCCAGCGTAGCAGTCATGTGAAAATGCATGACCTGTTGTGTCAGGCTGAGCACCCTGTGATCTCGGGGCTTACAGCAGGTACAGGGGAAAGGCTTTGCCTTCAGACATGTCTGTGCAGGGCCTACAACACTTTTGGCTCTACATAAGAAATAATAATAATAAGGCCAAAACCTCCCTGCCAGCTAGTGAAATGAAAATGCTGTACTTCACAGTTATGTCATTGGAGAATTATATTTCATTAGAGCTGATATTAAAAACCCTGATGTCAGTTGTGAAATGTGACTGACTTCAAATTTGCAAAACACATAGGAAATTTTTTCGTAATGTGTTGTCACTTTAGAAGTCTGGCAGTCCTTTAGGTTCACTCATAAAACTTTAAGCTCTCAGAAGGGGAAAGCCCCAAGGCTATTTCCCCAAAGCTTTAAAAGCTTTGATTTTACTAGAAAATGCCATTTTTATAAAGTATATGCAAGTAATATTCTGCATGCTTCAAACAGCAGCAGTTAGGACTTTCAGATTGGAGAACTGGATTAAGTAGTCATGAGAAATAAGGTATTCTAGACATTTAAATGAGAGCTTTTTAAAAGTCAGTGAACAGCACAGAGAATAGCAGTCCAAACTATTACTGGTTATTAAATGAAAAAAAACCAGAGCCTGTTGTTTTGCCATTTTTCCTTCCCATTTAGTGGCTTGCAGGCTTGTGTTACTGGGGAGGACTGTGTGCCCAGCAGTTGTGTTGAGTTGGTTCCAGCAGGTCACTGGGCTGCAGGACAGTTTCCACCTTAGTCTTGCTTACACAAATTTCTGAAGTGCTTGTAAATCAGATTGTTGTCTTAGTCACAGTAAAGTCATAAGGGGTGTATGATTAGCTCTTATTTTTGCTTGCTAGACAGTATTTAAATGTTCAGTGCAGTATGTGAGTAAGCTTACGTTTGTTACAGTTATATTTTTTTAGGAGATGATTTATTGTAGGAGATGGTAAATAATACTTGATTCTAGGCAGGATTTTCTGGTTTGGGTTTTTGCTCAGATGTGGAGAACTTGTGAACATGCATACATAGTCATTTGCTAATAGAAAAATATATTATGGTTAAATAAGCAAGTCCAAACTGTTTGTGGCTTGAAGATATGATAATGACTGGATGTGTGTTTTCTGCTTGGATACATCCAGCTCCTCAGTAACTTCCACTTCACACTGTCCTCCCTGTTGAAACCTCCACTAGGCAATAGCCAGTGTCTGCTACATCCACTCAGAAACTGTTTCAGTGCTGTACCACCAAATAAGTCTTTAAGTGGCAGAGTTCACATTTGGGTTTCCCCCCACACCCCGATTATAATCTCCTTTCTTTGCACTGATTTCTCACCAGATTTTCAGGAGCTTACTATTTTTAGGACTTCTCTCTCTTTTGAAATCATCCAGCAGTGATAAGGTACAATATCTGAGACAGAGTTGTAAAACATCATGCAAGATTTTCTTTAGGAGGGAGTCTCCAATCAATCTTCTAAAACCATTCTTACTGGTCTATCCAATTGTGCATAGCATTTCTTACAAATTCACTGCAGTTAATGGTTTTGAAGTGATGAACCGTAGTAAAGTGAAGGCTGTTCAGTGGATAGAGAAAGCTGAAGTGCCATTTAATCCCTGGCTGGGCAGATACAGCTGTTTCTTTTTGAATTTGTCAGCCTACTTGTGTGAGAAGGTTGTTGTCTCTTTGGTGAGACAAAGGAGAGGGATGCTTGTGTAAGGCTTGGATCAGCCTGTCAGGGTCTAGTTAAGGGAGTTTGTGTTTATCAGCAGGTTCTGAGGTGAGTGGAAACTGGACAGTTTGGATTCAATTCCCTGAAGGGTGCATCCACTCAGCTTGTTAGCTTCATGTGCTTGGGGACTCTAAAATCAGGGACAAACCCAACTTTTTTTCCTCCCTCTTTTTTTTTTTTTTTTTTTTAATAGTAGAGGCATTGAGACACTTTATGGAAGCAGAAAGCATTTCCAGCTTTTATGGATATGTGGTCAGCCAGCTCTTGCTTGTTCCCTTATAAGCAATATTCTTAATGGGAAGAAGTTGCTACTATTTCAGGTCAGTGTGTGTTTTCTTTTGCAGTTGCCATGGCACTGGTAAGACAGATACGTTCTGTAGTTGTGTTTGTCCTGTTATAATATGTGACTTTTATTTTCAGCTCTGTATTTGCAGCATAATAGCGTGTGCAGTAATTTTCCATACCTCACCAGAGTTACCCCTGTTGGAATTACTGCACTCTATTTTTTCTTATTTGTCATAGTAGTCTGTTTTATATACCCACCTTTGTGTCCACTAGAGTCAATGGCTCCCACATACAGCCTTTATATTTTGGGGATCTGTATCCTGATGGATACTTAAAGTGGGAGACATTATGCCATGGTGGCAATCTTACATAAACCCAAACCTTAGAGCCTAATCTAGCAAATTTTTGTACAGCTCAATAAACTTGGCTGAGCAACAGCTTTTCTTTTGAGGAGGTGCCCAATATTGATTTAAAGGCTTCAGGTGATGGACAAGGTAACAAAGATTAACTATATAAGTTATAGATAATATGTTGCTGAGCTCTGTCACGGTTTAAAAATGTAGCTTGCGTACTTACTAAAACTTGTAAGTGCTGCACAACTCCAGCAGCAGCAACCATAGCTGAAATCAACCTTCTCTCTTTTCTTTTCCTCATCTTTTCCTATAGTGAAATTTTCAATGGGCTGATTGAAATCAAATCTCTCAGTAATTCAGCTTTTCCTTTTTACTATGACAGAAATAACTTCACTGAAGTTTGAAATGTTTTCAAAGTAAATTTCACAATATGTGTTGGCATAACTAGAAATGAGTCAAGCCCAAGACACACTGACAGTGGTGTTGAGCCCTGTTTTCCCCCTGCTACAGGTTCCTGTTGCTTTGATGTTACTTGTCATTGCTTCATTGAGAATCACAGTTTTACTGACTGACATGAGCCTGCTTACCACCCAGGAAATTGGAGTGAGGTGTCTGAAAGTGTCTTAAGGCTGTCTTACTGTTACCCCTACACGCAGGATTCAGGTGGAATGTAGTACTGAAGAAAGCAAGAATTCTGTAGTAATTTTTTTGAAGCAGGATTTTTATGTTGCTGTGTTGTGGTTAGCCAGACCAAGTAAAGCAAACCTGTTTTGTCTTTGCATCTCTTTTTGCCTTTTTTTTGTTTGTATAATTAGTGTGTGGGGTGTTGTTTGTTTGTTGTTGTTTTTTTTTAAAGTAGCTGAAAATACAGATCAGCTTTGGAGTAGACAGTGAAAACCCACTGTTACCAAAACAAATCTGTCTGATGCTGAGTCAGCAGAGGGTGGTAGACCAGTTCATCAAGTTTATCAACAGTGGATGTAAGAAAAATGCAAAAGCATTTTTTGGTGTCACAGAGTGATGGTTTTGAGAATAACAAAAATTCCACCCTTTCAGTTATACCAGTGACAGACCCAGAGGCTTGATTGGGGGTGGCACCACTTACATATCCTTTTCACGGGGTATCTAAAATTTAATCAGGGGAGAGGGGGGCACAAAACACTCACCTGTGTGTTTAGTTTAAATTTGGTCCTTATTGGATAGTGTTTAGGGGCATCTGAATTAAAAGTAGTTAAAAATGGAACTGCTGTTCTCAGCTGTTTCCTTAACCTTGCTAAGCTGAAGTCATCTCTTAGTAGTCATACTGGCAAAGAAGTGTGCAATGACCCCTTTATGCTTTGCCAACCAAAGCTATTTACAGAAGAGGGAGCTCATGTTTCCTGTCACGCCTGTTTGCATTGGTATGCCCTCAAGAGTTGTTTTCTTTCAAGGTATCTTGAGTTGAACAGACGAGACTGCTTTTCCCTATATATGGCAAGAGTCAAGTTTCTAAACTTGAAACATTGGTTTTCTTAGTATCAGTGTGACCAACTATCATTCAAGCTATTAGAAACCTGACTGAGAGTAAGAATTGCCCCAAACTCCACTTACGCTGGAGGCAGTTGGATTGGTATCCTTTCCTTGAATGAGCGATTTCTCATTGCAGATGTAATCTGAAGACTATTGCCATCGTTTTGATCTTAATTTATATGTAGTTTATAAGCCAGTTTTTGTACTGGGTTAAGAACATGTGGTCTTGGACCATTTTAAATTTTCCAGGATTTGGGGTTTATTAGTGGTGTAAAAGTGGATAACAGCCTTCCTTCTATTGTTTTTCTGTATTTATTTAATGCTTATTATTTTGAAATTGATACTCATCACTGCCATTTCCTGAGAAACGAGATGGGCTTTCAGTTAACTAGCATGCTGTTTTTATTGAGAGGAATCCTTCTTAATTGTCTCTTGTTTTATTTTTTTTTTGTATGTATGTCTTCATTCCGTGATATATATTTATAATATGTGATATAGAAAACCAAGAACTCAATTAACTTCTTCAAGGGATATGTTATGAACAGACTCTGAGTGTAAATTAATACAATTATGTGCTGTCAATTAAGAGGTTAAATAAGTTTCCAGTTTAAGAAACATAGTGGAAAGTTTGCTGACTGTCTGAAGACACTTGGGGCCGAGTCTTTCCAGGAGCCAGAAGTCAGTAAGGTAGCCCACATCGTACAGGTAAACCAGGTATGACACAGCACCTGGGACCTGGGGGGCTTACACAGTTCAATGCTGCATCTGCTTGTGTGCTTAGGTATGAGTCAGTGTCCCCATCTTCCCAAAACTTGCCTTCCCAACCGTACCTTAAACAAAAGTCCTTGCTTGATCCCAATGGTGTAGATGGCACTTAGAACTGTGATGTAACTTTTTAGCAGAATCTATAGTCAATGGTGGGAGCCAAGAGAGCATTAGAGTGAAAAATGTTTTGACTCTTTAGCTTAAAAAGCTAAAGACCCTAACGTCAGCTCAGCTGAGCTCCCAGATTCACATTTGGCAAAAGACACCTTACATAAGCAGCAGTAATTTTCCCCATGCTTGGAAAGAATTGGTCAAAATGCTTTACAGCTCCCCACAAGAGTTCGGGGCTGCTGCATGCAGTGGTTGGGCAAAAAGCAAAAATACCTTTTGGCAGGACCGTGGTCAGCCAGCCCAGCTCTGCGTACCCACCTTGGCCAGGGCAGTCTGTCAGCTGTGCTGGCCACCCCTCCTCTGCTTCCAAGGTGATATGCTGGACTCGCTGGAAGGATCCCATGTGTCAAAGCCAGCTTGGGAGCTCTGGCTTGGGCCAGGCTGAAGGTACCCTTGGTCAGAATGAATGCTCATTGAGCTTAATGGAGTTCTTTGCCTGATAGTAAACTGAAAGTTTAATAAAATCACTGGCAAATGCTTAATGCTTTCCTTTCTAAAGAGAGGAGTACTGGAATCTGGAAAATTCACCTTTGCATTTGGCTGGAATTTCTTCTCATGCTTTCTATGAGGATTCTTTGTCCTGATCGTAGTGCCTCTGTGTTTCTAATACAGATGCCTTTCATTTTTCCTCTAAATTATACCAAATGCTCAATAGGAAGAGCAGATGTACACCAATTAAAAAAAAAAAAAAAAAAAGTTGGAAAGGAAAGCTGGGGGCGGAGCACAGCATTTTAGTTGCCAGATCACTTTTGTGTAGGACAATCTGCTACATTATGTGAGAATAGGCAAAGACACCCCACCAAAGTTCTACCTCCACAAGCCCAGAGGAGAAGAAGGGCACAATGACTGACAGAAAACTGAACTAAGGGCTCAGAGGAGGGACACCAGTTCAGAGTAATTTCCAGGACACTCCCAGGAGAGCCTCAACCCCCAGGTCCAGGCCTGAAACACAGCATGATGAGTCAACGGCAGAACACTTGTTGGACAGATGGGGAGTTGCTGCTGAAGTGTACAGCACACATAATGGGATGCGAAGGAAGAGCATTTGGGGATTGCACAGGGCTTCATACGGGTTGTTTAGGGGAAGAACCAAAGTCAGACAAAGGGAGGCATCTAGGTGATTCATGGAGGAAGAGGTGTGGGAAAAGAAAAGGGCTAATGGCATAAAAAGGGCCAGTGGTGTCTAAACACTTTGCTGATTAGTACACTTGTCCAGCTGTGCTGTGTGCCTGACAGGACAGACTGTGCTGTATTCCTTTCTATCTCTTTCCTGGGTGAGGGCGTGTCTATTCTCTAGTCTGTGTCTAAGTGGGAGGCTGAATATAGCAACTGTGGTGCAGCAGCTGGAGCAAGCAGGGGTCTGGGTACTGCCGTGGGACTGTGGGCTGCATGGCCCATGTGGCTGGGTGTCAGCACCTGGGGACACCCAGTGAGTGAAACCACATGCCAGTCACTGGGGTGGGACCAGAGGCCAGAGACCTGTGCATCTCTTGTGCAGCTGACTGTGGAAACAGTAGCAAATATTGGGTGAGTGGGTGAAGAAGTTTGAGAGCCAAGCACATGTGTGCAGAGCAGTGGAGTACCAGGTACATCTGGATGTGTGTGTGACAGTCGGTGCCAGCAGCTGGAATGGGGCAGCGCCCTTGGGGTCTTGTTTGTCCAGGCGCCAGCAACTGGGAGGACTGGGATCCAGGAGCAGTTACTGGGCAGACCGAGTGTCTGAGCCCGGCTGCTGCAGAAATCTGTATTGCCCATGTGGATGAACATGTGGGGGGTTGTAAGTATACATATACATGCATAATAAGTACATGTGTATACATATGAAATACATATGTTCTCACTAGCAGAGCTCTTCCTGTTCAGACAAGGAGGGGCTGTGTTTTACCTACTGAGAGCAAGTTTTCAGCCTTGGTACTGGTTGCACATAGGAGTATAGAGCTGTCAGCCTCACTTCTTCTGACAGCATTGTCAGATCAGACCTATTCTCCTAATCCTCCTAATGAGAGTCACCTAAAATCGTATAAATCATGAACTTACAAATTGAAATTTGTTAGAAATCATAACCATGTATGTTTTTAGAATTTGTATGGTACCAGGTGAGCAGCTGGAGCTTGAGCTAGTGGTGTGGCTAGGCAGTGAAGGAAGTGCTATGACCAAACTGACTTTTTTGAGCAGACAAGCAGAGACATCCTATTGTACTTCCTTTAAGCCTTTTCATTCCCCTTATGAAAGGATGACCTTTAGCATCCTTTTCATTCCCCCTGTGCCCTTGCATTGTGGCTGTTCCTCATAATGCTGTAATCAGTGTCCAAAATACTTTGATAAGAGGATTAGTAACACTGCATTGTAATTTCCATCTCTTTGTGGACATCATCGTACAATTCATCACAGAAAACACAAATAAAATCTCTATAAATTCCAAAGATTGTTTAAAAAAAATCTTCAAAAAAAAATGGTGCTCATTTTGCAGCTGAATGCTACCACCTCTTTCCATGATCATTAACCAATTTGGAATGTTAGCATTTACCTACCGGCTAGTTTTTACTCACCACTGGTAATTGCAGTTACTTTCCTTTGAATTTTAAAACCTTGCTTGTTTTGATGACCCATATACCACACATTTTTAAAACTAAAAGCAGCTTCCTTACCCCAGAACAAGTTTTTAGCGTGACTTTTCCTCTATTTGAAAAACTTCTGGAATTTCAATTAGGAAAAAGAAGAAACAGAGTTATGTGGAGAAACTATAGCTAATTACTCAGGTATCACTGCAGGGGAAATCTAAAGAGGCAGAAACAGTCTAAACTGGGATCTGGGCAAGCTAGTAGTGGCAGAAGATGGATGAGTTCCTATCTTGTAGTGAGAATAAATGGTCAAGGCTAAAGTTTTATGTCTTTAGCAGAAGACAACACCCTGAAGAACTCTGTGGAGAAGGTACTGTGGAAGAAGGAAGACTTTCATCATTACTTTAGGAGAAAGCATTTATTCTTCAGCATTTATTTTAATGTCATGAGGTGAATTCATCCATGGTTGCTTGTTGAGAACACATGAGGTGACTAAGTATATGTTATGATAAAATGCATTTTTTGGAGGGCTTTGTGCAAGCTCCTGTGTAAGAATGCTTTAGTACTAGTCTAATACTATTCTGTCAGTTGCTGCTGTTAAATTTGGCTGCTGCTTTTGGAGGGTTTTGATGGTTGATTGTCTGGAATCTGTGAGCCATGACTTCTGGAATAGTGTCATTTGAAGCTTGTTTTTACATCCATACTAAAACCATTAAATTTGGCAACTGAAGCAGCAGGTGAGATACCATCATTCGACTCAGTGGCCGTGTGAAGACCTTCATCTCATCATACTCTTTATAGCATTTGTTTTCATTCTAGCCATGGAAGCTGGATTTAGAACATAGTTTTTATAGCAATTGAGAAATCCCTCGGGAAGGAGCCCTACAACAGCTTATTTAAAGGGTTAAGTCCTTGTTATGTTAGCTCTCATTTAACTCTGATGACTATGTGGGGTTTGGATTAACAAGGTCACAGCTACTCCCAGCACCTTCTGGTGCATCAAATGGTTGTGAAAGGTCTAAGTGCTGATCTGAAAGTGCTAAGGGCTAATCTAAAGACAGTGCCCACTGCTCCTTAAACCTCCATTGCTTCCTACAGAAATCTAACCACTAGGGGATTTTGCAAAGAATAATGTGAAATGTATGTACTTTAGTTTGATTTTACATATGGTTAGTTTGATTTATATTCTAGCCTTTTCTGGTCATCTTTTCCCAATTTGCCTGCATAATTAGGAATTGACTTGAAACAGTTCTGGGCTTCTGTGAACAGTGACTTTTATCAAAATTAAACCATGCACTACATCTGATTGGGGCAAGGTAACTTTTGGGTTTTTCATATTCTACCTGGTGTCCTGCCTTCAGTGTGTTAAGGTATGAGAAATTATAAACCAAGTAGTAGTCAGGTGGTTTGTTTGTAGTGTACAATTGGTTGTCTCTCCACAAAAGAGAGACAGCTTCACTGACTTTGAAATAAATGATCCCAGTTTTCATGGCAAATAATAAAAATCAAGGGATCCTATTTTCTGCTGGAAAAGGCACAGAAAGCAACATCAAATTAAATATTAGCTTCTTTTGGAAGCAAATAACTATTCAAAATCTGCAATAAAATCTGGAATTGTGGTTACGAGATTATCTAATTTTTGCTTATATTTTGCAGATGCATAGAAGGCCTGTTGAGGCACATACAGCTGAGTGCAGGAATTCAGGAACTTGATTAGTTTTCTGTTTGATCTTGATTTGATGGTTTCGTTTTTGGGGTTTTGGGGTCTGTTTTTTTAATAAAATTTGTTAAGTATCAGTATTTTCTCTGAGGAATTAAGAAATAATATTCAAGTTATATGTGAAGATCTAAAATGCTGCTTTGCATTTGTTGGGCAAATGACAGCTGTTCAGAGGAAAAACTACTCAACTGCCCACAGAATTTGTGATTTCACCTTCTTTGAGTGTTTGCTGTATGTGATTAATTTTATATGTGGTGTATTGTTTTATGATGCTAAAACCTGCTAATAAAATGCCAGGAGAGTGAGAAAGTGGAATACTTTGTAAAAAGTACTAAAAGATGTGAAATTTTAATTTTGGAAGGAAATTTTCAACATTAGGTGCTTGTGAAAATGTAGCAAAGAGCTTTACCTCAGTATGTATATTGAGGTAGTCTAATGTCAGATTCCTTCTGTGTTTTTTAATAGGTAAGTGTCTATAACTAGAAAGTAAATAAAAAGTAAAAATGAGAAAGTAAATACAAAATCAGTAGAAGATGTGACTAAAATCTGGCTTGGGTTGTTTGTGGCACTTTGGCTGGATTCTTTTCTCAATCACACTGGTGAAGCTTCAAACCTTTTGCTGGTCACTGGTTGTAATTTGCAGTGGTGAATTACTGTACATAAAAAAATTCCAAATAGATTTACCATTTCATAAGGAAAGCTTTGGAAACATTGTCTCTGCTGATGCCAAGTCTTGGACCATTCCATCATAAAAAGAAAGACAAGGCATTGCTTGACATAGTCATCACAGAAATAGGGAGAACTTCATAGATCAAAACCAGTTTATTAAGCTTCACCCAAGAATTGCTTAAGCATAAGTACAAAATATGTTTCAAATTTGTCTGCTTTCATTTTCTGTGGATCAGCAGTGAAGTATTAGTTCAGATGCATATAGGAAAACACAGCTTTATTTCAGATGTTTGTTGTGAGTTTGGAGTGTCCATTCAGACAGGTCTTTGTGGGCAGAAGTAGAGGAAGGTTCTACCATTGCAGAAATGCTAAAAGGGAGTTCAGCATAAAAATCCTTTCCAACCTAAATGGTTCTGTGATTCTACAGCATCCTGTCAGTGTAATAGCTCAAGCAAGTGGTTAATAATTCATCCCTCCCACTTTTGGCATTAACTAAGAGAATGGAATTGATAGACATGTTAATTATTCTGTTACATTTTTTCCAGAAGTAAAATTCCCAAATTACAGTAATTTCATGGAAGTATTGCAGCAATGCTTTTTAATCAGAGATCTTAATGGCAAGCGGATGAAAATTACTATCCGTATTGGGAATGCATGACAGACCACCAAACATCAAGAAATATCCATAATAGGAATTTTGTTTTATAGTCTTTTAGTTTGAAGCCAAGAGATCTAACAATCCTGTTACACAACATACTTACGCACTTTGCTAAGTTTTGATCATTAGACTCCCCAGGGAGTTTAAAAGAAAGGAAATAAAAAGCCCCTGACACTAGTTTTGTTGACCTGCTTCGAACCTGCTAGCATCTCTTGTGGTAATTTTATTGTTTAGGGAATAAAATATAGAAACTGTCTTGCAATGGCATGGGATCCCAGCTATTCTGCAAAAGATAAAAATTCTGATTATTTCATAGGATGTGAATTGCTAGGGCTAGAGGCTGTAAAATTTGCACTTTAGTTTTTGGAACACAGCTTGGGACAGTTGCCAGTGAAATACTTTAAGAAGTGTGTTTTACTTAGGATTGTAACTGAATCTCACAAGGCTTTAAATAACCTGTATGGTGGAGTCACTGTGGTTACATGTGAGAATACTTCGTAATGGTGTGTTCAGTCTACTGCATGACTGGCAGAGCTTCAGAAATACTGTGCTTTGGAAAATCACATTAAATATTTTCCCATGCTTCAGTTGACTCTTAAAAGTCTTTACTTTTAAGACACAAAAGAAGTTACTAGTCACTGTTAGAACATGTAATGGATCTAACTGCTGTAATTGCTTCATTTTTCAGATTTATTGTAGGTAGCTATAAGCATACCTGTTGGCATTCTTTGAAGACTCTGGTTAGGATTCCTTTACACTAACAGAAAAATTCCTTTCCAAGTCAAAGGCACAGTAAAGATCCTCAGTATGTTAGCTGAGCTTATAGGGTAGAAGTGTTAGAGAGATGTGAATGGTCAGGATCTGCTAACATATGGGAAAAGTTGGCAGATTCAAAGTGAGAGACTGGGGGGGAAACAAGGTTTTATGCCTTGATGGGTTTTATACTTGATTACACAGCAATGCAGAGCAGTACAATTACAGATGACAGACCTTCCTTTACTACTTCTTTGGGTGTTCCTCCCATGTGTTCAGCATCTTTCCTAACAGGATGGCAATTTAGTTCCTTTAGGATATCACTGTTTCATCCTGGAGCCTTTTAACTGGATGAACCAACTAAGATGTTGCACTAGGAGAAAGTTTGTGAAATACCACATAATGTGAACTTTTGAAACTTAAACAAGATGATTGCTTACCTGATTCTGAACCCACTTACCTGCCTGCATGACATAAAAGTCCTGGCGTGGGGATGCAAGATGTTTCCAATCTCCTAGCTAATTTATTTAGGTAGGTGCTGCATCCTTAGGAAGGTAATTTATTGCTTTTGTGTGACAAGCAGGTCAGAGCTGTGTACTGACTTAGACATAATGAGCTATGTCTCTTTGTCACTTCTGAATGAAGGGTAGAAAAAACACAAAACCAACCTTAGCCTGTAGGCTTATTTCCCCCAACTCTTATTTCTTCTTGGCTAACAGCGGTGGTGGATCTCTATGGCTTTTGGCAAGGAGTGATCAGAGGGTGTTACTGTGAGGCAGCTATGAAGATCTCTTCTTTATATGTAAAGGAGAAGCCAAATCAGTCTTCAAACTTCACCATCTTTTTTCACTACAAAGGCTTCTTAAGAAGCTGGAGTTCAAAAGCAAGTTAAAAGTAGACTGAAACAGCCTTCTTACAAATAAAAGTTAGCTATACACAAGATTATTATAGACTGAATATATTTTTCCTCACTTGTTTGTATGAAATAAATATGCAATCAAGGCTTGGCCTCAAAATTAGCAGTTAAGCAAAACCCATTGAATTACACGTCCTTGTCTCTTATAAGACAAACATCAATTTGTCTGCGGTGTTATTTAGAATGTCTTTTTAACTGCTTGCTACATTTCCTTCCTTAGGATTTTAATTTGTATTGGATTAATCTTTAAGATGGAGGGACTGTCTTAGTCCTCTGAATTAAACATAGCATAATGAAACCAAGTTGCTCAGTGCTTATGCACAAAGTAGCAGCTGTATTGATGCTTTGTTCCTACATAATTATACTCACTTTCTTTGCCAGTGGCTGTAGAAAAGTTTAATCCATCTATTTAGATTTTGTCTTTGAGATGTCTCGTATTCCTAATGACTTCATATTTCGTAACTCTCCATTCCTCACCCCCACGCCAAAAGAAGTGTAATTTCTGGTCTGGGATGAAACTATTGATTCCAAATGGTTTTGCATAGACCCTCACATTTCAAAATAGCTGAGGAATTCTATGGAGAATCAAGAGTAGGACCTCATGAATTTCCTTTAAATCTAAAAATGTGTGCCCGCTTTACAGCAGTTCCTTTTACTGGACTGTACAAGCATAACCAAAAACTGGGGGGAGCTATTGAACCACTCACTAGCTATGCTGAAGTTATTAAAAATAAATAAATAAATTCAAACCTGTAAATTATTTTGAGGGAAAACTACAGAACAGAGTATAATCTGCCAGATTATTATATTTAGGTTCTTCATGTTGGATTAATGTTAAAGGCCACCCCGGAAGGAAAGCTGTGAGAGTTCTATGCCCTGTGCATGGAGAATCCTACTGGTCCCTGACAATATAAGATCACTACATCATTGGCACTGTAAATTCATCTTTTTGAGGTCCATCTTATACTCAGTTGGCACCACTCAGGGAGCGCTTGTGTTCACTGTGGCCATTTTGAAGTTTTTGAAAAGGGCTGTGTCAGTGCTTGGAGTCCGTCTGTGCTGCAGGTGGGAGCCTACCCAGCTCTGCCCCTTTCTCTGTGACTCCCCTGGCCAGAGTGCCTGTGCACTGCGCGTAGACTGGTCTGTTTGCAGTCCCAGGGACACCCTGCTACTGGTAAACTACTGTCATGCAGCCTGTTTTAAATTCCCACCTGTAGTCAGTCTCATTCAGTGCCCTCAGACAACATCAAACAGCTTGTGGGGACAGAATTGATTTGGAGGCCCCAAAAGGCAAACTTGCTGGTTTTCCCTGCATCTCAGAATTAAATCCCTTTTACTCAGGAATCCTAGATTCAAATCTGGAACTTCAGAAGTGTGTCTCTTTAATCTGGAACTGTTAATTTTTAGGTCACTTCAGCCCAACATCTTAATAGGGTGTTTGTTCTTCTGAATGTGTGTTATACTGTGTGTTAATGCAGTTCAACATCCTCACGAGGGGAAGTGGAGGAGCAAGTATGAACAGGGAGCTTTAGGCTGGATATCAGGAAAAGGTTTCTCACACAGAGGGTGGTTGAGCACGGGAACAGGCTCCCCAGGGAGATCATTGCAGCACCAAGCGTCTCTGAATTCAAGAAGCATTTGGACATGGAGTGATTCTTGGAGTATCCTGCACAGGGCTAGGAGTTGGACTCAATCATCCTGATGGGACCCTTCCAACTCAGCATATTCTATGGTTCTGTGAATACTCTGTGTTAATATACATGCAGAAACGCATCATAAACCGAGCTCTTGGCATCTGTGTAACAAGGGGTATAGTTAAGTTTCTGAATGATCTGGTGACAGTTGCTGAGACCAGTGGGATAATTCTTTGTCACTTTCATTGAAAGTTCTCAAAAAAAAATGACTGCAAGTCTCCCTGCTCCCTACTGGTTTACAGAGGATGAGGTCTTTGACTGACTATCCTTTCTGCTAAAACATAAATCTGAAGAGGATGAAACTGTAGTTATATTGACCAGCTCTCTCAGTGCCACATCCCTCATACACAGATGTTTACTCAGATGAAGCATTTCTCCTGGAGAAACTTCCTTTAAGAGCATGTCAAGGTCCCTCTCAAATCAGAAAATGAACCTAATGTACCTTGGTCCCTTATGCTAAGGTATTTCCATCTTTGCCTGAAGAATTTCCACACTGCTAGTAGAAGGTGTTTTCTCCACCCACTTCCAAGGAATTTAAGCTGGAGGAGAATACATTACTTTGTATTTCCATCTTAAAAAGTGCCTGACTGGCTCAGCTCAGAGGTGCTCGCATTGGGTGGCAGATTGTCATTCATTATTAGTGTGCTTGGGTAGAGCTGCTGGTGGAAATTGGGATTCATTCCTTCCATAAATGTAGGTAGTCTCCAGTACCATCTCTAAATGAACATTTCTGGTCCCAGGACCTCCAGAGCACATAACAAGATCCATGCCTCTATTGAGTACTGTTGAAAAGGATGCCAAGTGGGATTTGGTTCTTGCTGCAGCACGGCTCTGCGGTCACTGTGCTGCTAGAGACCCTATTGTGGGTGAGCTGGGCTGGGGAGGGACACACTGATGAGGTCGCTCGTAGCATTAGCATGCAGGTTAAAGTAATTTAGAGAAGAAAGGAACATTCTCCAGAAACTAGAGTCAGTTTTCTTTAGGCATGAACACAACCAACCTTCCTGCCTACTTGCCCATATGATCATGCTGGAAGAATTACAGGATTGTACATTTTAGTGAAACAAGTGTGATCCACTAGTTCTTTTAATCACATATCCATAGTGCAGAAAAAGGTCTAAAGATGCTGCTGCCACTCCTGAGTGACTATTTCCACATACATCCATGGCATTCTGAGAATTAAGGTGACATATTAAAAGAAATCCTTAGTTATGGGACAGTGTTTTCTTTTTTTTTATTAAAAAAAACCCCTGAGTTTTCTCTGGCATTGGCCATTCTCCCTAATGCTTGGTGATTAACTTCTGTGGGGAATAGACTGTAGGGGGGCTTTTGGATCCTTACCTGAAAATGCATAATTTTGAGCTATTGTGCATCTGGAAGGAAGAAAGTTTCAAATTGTGAGGTCAACCGTATTAACAAACCTCTGTAGATGTATTGTTAGTTCACAGAATGGAAGTCAGATTTGGCTGGTGACAAACAGGTTTCCTTCTGCTAAGTATGTTAGCTGATACTTTATTACAGAATGAAGTGCTTTCCCATTTTTCTTGCAACTGGCAAAGTGTAAAACTTCAGTTTGCAGTTGGCCTCAGAGAAGACTTTACCCTGCTTACTCCTCAAATTTCTGTATGCTGCTTGTCAGTATCTTTATGGTTTTGTGGAAAAGTCACTGTTTTTGTGAAGAAGTGGAAAAAATTGCTAGTTCTTGTATAGATTCAAAGTAGCAGATATGTGCAGTTGTCTTCCCGATGACGATATTTAATTGTTACATGCTACTAGACTTTAAGATTGTCGAGGGAACATTATCTCACTATAAAAATAATTAAAACCTCTTTTCAGGATAATGCACATGTGGCTAATAAAGATGTTGGCCACAGGCATTGCATATGGGGATTTTATGATTTAAGGTATGTTTTGAGTGCCTGCTGTGATCTTGTGTCAATGGGTGTAATTCCATTGACTTAAGTTGAAATTGTTCTGTTCTCCTCTGTGAGATCACAGCTCCTAAAACTGAATTCCTAATATTTTTATCATGTTTCATGCCCATCTGTCAGGACATGAGAACATATAGATAAAACAACTTTTGAGTACATTGAGTTTTTGGAATGCTGCTTTGAGCTGGGTTTATTTCCCTTATAGGTAGACTTCTAAAGCCAGTGGGCCCAAGCAGTGAGTTGGCCTTGGAATACCCTGCAGTATGTCTATTATCTTGCAGAACCTAAGGCAGATGTTTACATTTTGTATTGTGTGGTCTCAAAGCTGAGAGGTTCTCAGTGCTCTGATGGTGTACCTGTCGCTTGAGATTTTTGTGTCCCATCAGCTTTTTGATAGAATTCCAGACTTTTATGAATCAAGTGTTTCTGGCACTAGAATAATACTCAGATATCAGTGTAGTACAACTTGGCTACATCAAGAGAGTGCTTTTTTATTAGTCGGGTGTGAGAATTTGGCTGTATGAGGTGGAATTGATCAAAAGCTGGTTTTCTTCATCTTTCTATAGTCCTAGAAACACGGCTTTTTGGTACAGAAAAAAATTTCTTTTTGCCAAAAACAGATGTCTGCTGTGAAAGACAGACTAGTTGCATGACAGTTTTCTAGAATTGTGGTTGATAAGTACATTAAAAAGTATATGCAGCTTTTTGAGTTCTGCTGACACTAAGCACTAAGCATTGTACTTTTAAAATCATTTCTTCCTTAGTTGTTAATTTACCTATAAGGGAAGAAAACACAAAAATACTGAGCTCAGAGTATTGCCTAAGTATTCAATATTCCTCAGCTGCTCGGAACAACTTGCAACTTACTGGGAGAAAAAAAATCAGAGGAGATCACTGTAGATCACCTGTTTAACCCAAGCAAAAGTCTTTTTCCTGAAATTATTGCTCTGTGATGTTCTCCTGGCTCAGTATCACTGTTCTGGTTTTGCCTGATCTTAAGAGAAGCTAGATGGCAGTGGACCAATACAGGACTTGTATTGTTTCTGTTAAGGATTGTCAGTGTGGTCTACATAGTCTTGTCATGGAGTATACAGATCAAGAACAATGCCAGATGCCTTCAGCTGTGGGTCTTAATGCTGCAGCTTAGGAAGCTGAGGTGCATGGGGTATAAGGTCTAGAGATACTTGTCTTTGAGGCCATCACAGTGGGAAAATAGTGAAAAAATTTGAATAAAAGGTTGTGGCTTCCTGCAGGAATAAGCATGAAATTCTGGGCTAATCATATGTATCTTCTGTATTTTTTTTTTCCTGTATTGTTGATGTTTGTCAAACCTTTTATTTCCCAATTAACTTCCCCTGAATGTCTGCAGCATGTTAGAACAGAAGGATAATCTTCAGCATTAGAGACTGTTTAAACCACATGCTTTATGGAGTTGATTTCTTCCATGAATTAAGGCGGAAATGCAGGGATGAGGCTCATCTGCATGGGATGGACCTCAAAGTGGACAAAAGCTGAAAGGCTTTGACAGCTCACACAGCTTTCTCTCAGCAGAGTGTGCAAGTAGGATGGGGAGGATTCTGAGAAGTGCTCATCAGTAGCTTGATTTTCTTCCCACTGAAATGTATTGTTTTGGAGGTTTTTGTTGAGTTTTTTTTCTACTGACTTCTCTGGGAGTAGATCTGAACCAAGCTAATATAATTCTTATTTTTCTAATGCAGTGGCCATGTTTCTTGAAGGGCATTGGAGAGCTGCAGCTGTAGTTCTCCCTATATGTCTGCAGGTGTGCATGTGTGCAGCTTTCTTGTGATCTGTTCCTGCTGTGTTCCCTCATGGATCAAAGTACCACTTTAACCCCAGCATGATTTTTATATGGGGTTTGTGTTTTAAATTTCTCTGGATAATAAGTGGGTTTAATTCCTGCTGAACATTGTTTACTTCCTGCCTATGAATAGTAAAACCTCAATGTCTGTTTTTCATATACTGTTTCCAGGAACCTCATGCAATCCTAAATGGTATGCCCTAGGGAACAGCATATGAGGTCAGCCCTGCTGCTTACTTATCTTGGGATTCAGGCCTTCCGCCCTTGTTCTTCAATAGTAACATTCTTGGTTCAAAGCCACTATTGAAAGATGAAGAGCGCATGGAGAACCCATATGGTTCACCTGGGGCTCATGGTGTTGCAGTGGGGGGAAGGTGTTACTTCAGAGGGGCAGCCATCCTGCTCAGGGGCATTTGGTGACTTGTTACACTCTGTAGTGAGGATGAGGAATTTTTTCCTTTGATGAGGATCAGATGGAATTTCAAACCCCTCTGGCAGGTTACATATTAACCTGTATCTTTGTCCTTGATCGATAGTATCTTATCAGAGTTGAAGGATAAGACATGCAGTACTTTGAAGAGCATAATGGCTGAGCAAGCTCCGAGTGAAGAGGGCACTCAGCCACCCTTTGAAATGATTGCTCATGTTTGTATGCAAGATCTGCCTTGTTTTTTATGATCAGTAACTTCTGAAAATTTTTCTCATGTGGTTATATGATTGTTCTTATTTATGGCACATCTTAACTGTATTTTAAAAGAACTTGAGCTGATGCCAGCATCACCATGTCTGAGCAATTTTGATGCAACTTAACTAGCTTTAGGCCTGAGGTCATATGAGAAATGTTGCTTTGGGGACCAAAGTCTTAAATATTATACCAGCAGGAGTTTCCTTAGAGATTTCAAGAGAACTGGGTAATTCTCTAGAGTGGAGTGCAGTAGCATTTGTTATCTGCTTTATAAACTTTGGGATTAAATATAGTGTTTTTTTGGAAAAAGGATATTGGGAATGGGATAGGGGGGTGAACCTGAGATGGAGGTTAACATTTTGCAGAATATTGATTTGACACAGTACTGAATAATAGACTGCTTAAATTATATTGCAACTAGGAGAATGTGTTCTGACTCCATTTTCAATTAAAAATACTAACTGTAATTAAAAGAACACTGTTTGTTTTTTCAGCTAATGCCCATGTTTGTGCTCCCCTATTTTTTCTCTTGAATGCTTTTCTTACTGCTATTGGCAAATTTTAGATACCAGTTGGAAGGAAATAACTGATTTGTTTTAGAAGTGACACTGTGCAGTGTCTTGTGTTCAGATAACTGACTCCTTCCATGCTGGCAGACCTATTAGTTTGTTGGTACATCCATCAAGAACAGTCATGCCTCCAAAAACTTTCCTCTTTTTAGTGCTTGAAAGACCTGTTGCCAATCTAGATGAGCGGAAAGGAGCCTTGCTTTGAACAGACTCTCATCCACGGCTTCCTCCAACCAGCCAGCTGTAAATGCTGTGGGTACCTCTCAAAGTGCCCAGCCTGTCTGGGTGGGCAAGTCAAATGAATTGTTTCCCTGTGCCCTGTTGGCTGCACACATTCCTGTGCCCGCTGCCTCAGGGCTTCACCTTGCTCTGGACCTGAGGCCTTTGAACTTCTTTCATTCCCCTCACCCACTGGATGTCTTAGTAGTTTGATGCTGTTAGGTTTTAATCATGCAAGATCACAGCAGTTTTTCTGAGCAGGTCTAGTATTATCAACTTACAATATCAATGCCAAATGCTGTAAGTGTGTGCTTTGTGGTGTGTTACTAAAATTCTGATTTGTTGGACTATTCATTTCTATGCTCCTTTTTAAAGCAGAGAAGGTGCAGAGGGGAACAGTAGTCATAAGAAAAAAATTCATTTTGGGGCAAGAAAAAATATTGGAAGGAGTTTTGGCTTTTTAAATTATTTTTCTTTTTTTTCTTTATTTGAACTGATCTTTGTCTTTGTTGTCATGGTTTAATGCCAACCAATCACTTGCTCCCCTCACAGCAGACTAGGGGAGAGTCAGAAGAATAAAAGTGATAAAACTTATGAGTTGAGATAAAGACAGTTTAATAAGTAAAGCAGAAGCCCCACATGCAAGAAAAGCAAAACAAGGAAATCATTCACCACTTCCCATGGGCTGGCAGGTGCTCGGCCATCCCCTGAAGAGCAGGGCTCTGTCACATGTAGTGGTGACTTTGGAAGACAAATGCCATCACTCTGAATGTCCCCCTTCCTCCTTCTTCTCCCAGCTTTATATGCAGAGTATCACTCCATGTAGTATGGAATATCCCTTTGGTCATTTGGGGTCAGATGTCCCAGCTTTGTCCCCCTCCTAACTCCTTATGCACCCCCATCCCACTTGCTGGTGGGGCAGTGTGAGAAGCAGAAAAGGCCTCAACCCTGTGCAAGCACTGCTCTGTAATAAGGAGAACATCCCTGTGTTATCAATTGTTCCCAGCACAAATCCTAAACACATCCCCATACTAACTACTGTGAAGAAAATTAACCCTACCCCAGCCAAAACCAGCACAGTTGAGCCTCAGGGAGCTTAAGCACAATTGTTAATTATTTACAAAAAAAATAGAAAGTCTAACGTGCCATGAAAAAACACCTCAGGATACAGAAAATATCTAACTTGATGTTCCTGCACAGTGTTCAGCATAGCCCAGTTCCCAGTGGAATGTTTTCATCAGCCACATGTTGCTATTGCTTTAGCTTTTTAATGTCTTGCACAGTGGGATAAGGTGGAGGCAGCGACGCTGTGTTTGGGTTGACTGTGGTAATGAAAAGCATGTCCTGAACACTTCTTCTAAAGTGTCACTGTTGTGTTGTGGTTGGCTGCCAACAGGTCTGCTCCACACAGGCAGGTAATGTGTAAATGACATCAGCTCCTCTGGTGTTTTCCCCTGAAGGGAATGGCTGAGCTGTTCAGGCAGGCTCAGCTGTGATACCACTGGCTTCACATTAGCTCTGGTAAGGCACCATTTGGAGGTTGTTGATGGACTGCAGTCAGGATCATTGTGTAATTTAGGTAGGAATGACAGTCTTTCTCACTCCAAGAAGTGCAAGTGCAATTGAGTCCACTTGTTAAGCCAAAATCCATTGCTGTCTGTGGTGATTCACAGTGGGAGCTGACATGAAATATCAAGGAGGGATTAGCATGCACAGCACGCTGTGGTTAAGAGCTTGTGCCACTTGGTCATACCACGACGTGAAACTGTGGTGAGTGTTGAGTTGCTAATGTCTGCTCAGGTTACTCAACTTGGGTTTGTGTGCAAACAGAGCAAGGTGGCTGATTGGCAGGCTTGCTTCAGAGCCAGGGATTTTAGAGCACTGCTGAAGAATGGGCCTCAAATACCACTGCTTCCAGTTGCTGGCTAACAGGAGCAGCTACAGTAAAGCCTTACGGAAGAGGGGGAACTGGTCTGGTTTTAAATTGATGTTTTAAAAATACTTTGCTACTTTTTTCTTTCATATAGATTCCCATGTCCCGGTGAGCCAACAAGGCTCTCTGGTGCTAAGAGAAGTTCAAGCATTTTGTCAAGCTTCCCACTCAGGAGTCTCATGTTGCTGTGCAGGAGTCCATGCATGGAGGAGGGCTGGTTTGTTTCTAGAAGATGATGTTGCAGCCTGTGCATTTCTCTATGCCAAAATTCAGCCTTTTCAAGTTCTCAGTATTACTAGGGAGAAATGTTCTCCCATCCTCTTGCCTCACGTGAGTGTCTTTCTGGCCCACTCTTTCTGACATCAGGGATCTGACTTTCGTAGGAGTTCTGTGTAGCCCATGTTCACTGCTAGTATCATAATCCAGCCCCGGCAGAACAACTTTGCTGGAATGGTTTTCCCATTGCTTCCCATGAAAGAGGCACACTGTGCCCCTTTTGGTGGTGGCAGACATGCCTGAAGTCCTTCATGGCAAGAAATGCATGTTCATCCCAAATTCCTATAGTAAGACATCACTATGAATGTGGGGAGTGTGAAAGCAACAGAAAACCAGGAGAGAAAGACTAAACTGTGGTCCTTGCCTGATTGTCTATTCCAAGTTTCACAGCTGTGTAGGAACTGCTGTATTTTGGTCCCTTCTCTAGACTTCAGGCACTGGACCGTTGTCCCTGTTGCAGGTCACAGCTGCTTGTGAAGGCAAACAAATCAGACTGTGCTTAAGGAACCAGAACAAAACAGTGCAGGAGATTACAGTGTGAATGGTCTGCTCCTAAAGCTTTTTCTTATGCTGGAGTTTTTGTGGAGGGAAGGATGCAATTGTGCTAGTGCATTATCGTTGGATATCTGAACTCCCCCTCCCTGTTGCTGGCTCTCAAATACTTTGTTATTGCCAATTCACTGACCTCTCCTGTGCTGATTGCACAAGACCAGGTTGAAGGTCTGTCATGTTATCACCTGGGAAACTAGAAAATAAATCGAATAAATCCCATTAAACTATTTATAGATAGAGATTGAATCATGGAGGGTTGGAGTAGATAGAGATATATTTGATGCAAAAAGAAAACTTTGTTACTTTTTTTTTTTAAAAAAAGAATGTAAGAATTTTATCAGTGTTGGTCATTTCTATCTGTGAAAAACAACATTCAGAGTTTCATGGGAGGAAGAAAGAAAGCTATCTGTAGAGTGGAGAGAGGATGGTGGTATTAAGTAGCAAGATTTGATGCAGTTGGTGTGGGTGGATGGAGTTGTAGGGAGTCCACAGCTCTCCTGCTATTCAAGGGAAGGTTCAAGGGGAAGTGTGTCGAAGCTCAGTTCTCCCTAACTGGTGAGACCCTCTCGGCAGTGTAGCTGTGTATCTGAGGCTCTTGTCCTCTGCAGTGTGCTGACTCTCTTGTTGAGTACCAGGTTCTTGGTGGGCAACATGAGATGTGCCTGACCAGGTCTGAACTCCTTAAGAGTGTGCATGCTGTGCTCTGTCACAACTGTTTGAGCCTGGAAATTTGTATGTCCTTTTGTATTGGGGCTACATCCTCATATAGTAAACTGCTGTGGGAAATAGTTTCCCCTTGCATTATTATGCCAGTGGGGAAGTTTTATGTCTCATGATAAGGTTTTGTTCAAGCACTGTCTTCCTCCTGCAGATTTTGCTGGCTGAAAGGTCACTGCCTGCTTCCCACAGTTGCCTGCAGATCTCCCAGGTGAGCAGCTTTGCTCTGTGACTGCCTTAGATTATCGTGAGTAGGGCTAGTGGTAAACAGCATGATTAATGGGTCATTACCAGGTTGGTTTGTTGCAGCTGAACTGGGCACAAACAACTAGAGGGCAGAACTTGAACAGGAATAATAATGGGGGTCAGTCTTTCCCTTTCCCCTCTTTTTCAAGCAGCCACAGCCAGTGCTGACTGGGGACGCGTGATCAAAATATTCATAATAGATACCTGACCTTGAGAAAGTAAACTCAGAGCAGATATGTTTGCTCTACCCTGGTTGCTTATTTCAGAATGGATGCTGTTCTGTATTTGAATGTACATGCATGCAAAGTGTCTGAAAAGACAAAATTAGAAACAAACAGGATCCCTTGCCACACCCTGTTCACTGACTATTTTTTGCTTAATGTGGAAAATACAAAATCTGCTTTTATAAAGATCCTTGCTGTGCTAGCAAATGTGTGTCACCCACCAGTTTGCTCCCTCCTGTTGCAGCGCTGGGAAAGATTTCTTAAAAGAAATAAAAGGAATAAATCACTCAAATGACTATGATTTGCGGTGCCTGCCTGGCCAGATGAGTAGTTTTCTGAGCACTGGAGTTGAACATGCCTACTTTCCTATAAATTTGTGTCCAGTGGTTGACTGTGAGGCTCAGTGGAAACTTTTCCCATGGTTGAGGAATTTGCTGGGATTGTCCACTCTCTCTGGGATCACATATGCCAGCCTCGCCTTTCACAAAGATAATTATAGAATCGCCTTCCTGCGTGTTCTCACAAAAGTTGTAAGAACTTGCAAGAATTTGCTTTCTCCAGCCTTTTGTCAAACCTTGGCTCAGTAGCTGTGGACCGAGACAAAAACTCTGGGATCAACAGCCAGACATAGACATACACACAGAGGTATTGTGGTTGCTATATATAAATCCTGTTTCACTAAGAATCAAAGCAAAAGGGGATGTGCAGTGGGAACAACTGTCAGCTCTGTGTGGGACAAGGAGTCACTGACAGTGTCCTGAGAAACAAGGATCTTGCACATGCAAAGCAGGGAGTAGGAGTACAGTAGCTTCCCTTTCCCTGGGCTGTTTGAGCTTCCTTGCCTATGTGCCACTAACATTATAGGGGACGCTTAATGGCTTTCTTTTCCTTTTGTGAGTATCACTTGTAACTCGAATTTATGCTTGTGGAGTTCAGTGGACACTTGGTGAAGCAACCTTATGAGTAGTAAGGTGCAGGGTGGATTTGCCTTGTTTAACCACAAAGAGTTTTCATAAATAAGAGAAATATGGTAATATTTCTAGTAACTAGCACATGGTAACTGCAAGCATAAAGGCATGGGATTTTAAATGAATAAAGGTTACTCAAAGGAATGTTTCCCACTCTGGTGGTAATTCACTCTGTAAAAATAATGAGCAGATATGTGTAATGCTTCACAAGTGTGGGAAAAGTGTAGTTCAGTTTTGGATATTCACCATTTGAAAAATAAGTACATTTAGAGACACATACAATAAATAAGCAAAAAAGCCACACATGGGGTTATAGATGTTCTTCCACATCAGTGAGACTGGCATACTGTTCCTGGCACTGCCAGTAACTTGGCATGTGATTTGAGAAAAATCATCTTGCCGTTCTGTGCTCTGGCATATCTGTTTGCATTAAAGATGGGGCTGTCCTTTGAAATCTCACTCTACTTATATAGAAGTTGAGGGGTTTTTCTGATAAGGTCTAAATACAGAAGGTGCTGGCAAAAGGACTGTATTTTGTGGGTTTATGATGTAGCTTGAGTGTTCTGGATTTTCTTAGATTCTTAATCTCAGCCTTAAACTCAAAATGAAGAACTAAGGGTTTAATATTTAGGATTTTAATGCATGGTGTAGGTGAGTTGGGGCACCAAACAAGCTTTTCAGATATAGAGGTAAACGTGAGAAAGGAGGAGAAGAGTCAGGCGTGGAAGTGCAATGTTGTTTCTCAGAAACAGCCTGTCAGACACAATGGCTGGTGTCACACTGTTAAGAAACAACATCTCAGGGTCTGAATCAGAGCTTGAGTTTACAGGAAGGCCTTAGATGGCATTCACCTCGAGTAAGGGATCTGCTTTCCTGATGATATTCAGGTGTATGGCAGTTACAGGATGAGAGGTTTATGGCCATGGTGAGGAATTACTCTGCTATTTACTGATAGACTCACCACTGTTTGTGCAAATGAACCTTAAAGGGAGACTATATAATCATGCTGGCAACTGGTCTAGCTGAGAACAAGTAATAGTGTCCCTTCCCATATCTTCAGCTGCTCTAAAGTTCTTGTGAGAAATTCCATTTCTCAGGCTAAAATTTCCCCGCATGTACCAGCATTTATTTTTGTATGTTCTGAGAATAGAAGGTTTCAGTCACACTTCAATAATGAGAGAAGAATGAAATGACATTTTCTTTGTCCCCAGAAATGTTGGTTTTAAGCATCCTTTCAGCTGCATGGATGAAACTGTAAAATTGGGATGTGACAATGGTGCTTCGGATTTCTCCAGGGGCCTTCGAGTTTGACTTCATGGCTTTTTGTGGCTGATACGGAGCTGATGAAGCAGACTTTTCCAGTTCATTTTTTTCTGAAGCACACAACTAAGGAAAGATTTAGTACAGAAGCATCTGCAACTAATTTAGCAGGGTAGCCCAATGAAGTACATTGCTGCGAATTGCTACAGAGACCTGGCATGGTTGGTGGCGAGGCTGGAGAAGAATCTTTTGCATGGCTGTCAAAATCAGAAGAAGGTACCTCAATCTCTCGTGCTCTTGTTGAACTGAAGCAGAGGAAGCGCTTTTCTAGAGTCGTCCTGTGGTCTGAAATGGCAGATAATTTCTCGAGGGTGAGGTGTTATTTCTTCTTTCCCTTTTCAAGTTCCTTGATCAAGGAAAGGTGTTAGTGGAGCAGAGTATTTTGCCAACCATGTTTAATGCTGACACGACAACTGAGTCCTCAGTGCTTTCCTAAAGCCCTGCAGGCTCCAAGTGGGTGACTGAAAATGGTTGTCTAGTAAAAGTTCTATTCAGATTAGTGAAGAGAAGAGAGTGCAGAGTAAGTGGTCTCCAAAGAGAAGTGTGAGGATTGTTTTTTGTTTTAGTTTAACTTTTAAGATCTTTCAAAGAAAAGACAAGACCACCATTTCTGTTCTTTCCTTCTTACCTCATTCTTTCTCTTCTGCCAGCCCATGTTTGAGCGGTGGGATGTAACCCCTCTTGCATTGCTCTTGTCTCATTTCATAGTTCTCAGTCCTCATATGGCTTTCTATTTCCTTCCTTAATTTTTGTCTTGATGTTTAAAAAAACCCCAGAATTCTTTGATGGCTCCACATGGGCAGACAAATGTCTGGAGGATCACATCATTCAGTCTACACAATGCTTGGATCTCAGCCATTCTTTGAGTTCATTGCTTACATGACCTCTAAATATTTATTTTTGAAATGGGTTTATAAATTGCTGTGATTGATTAAAAGACTCCCGATAAATGTGTATTCTTTTAAACACATGCAGAATGGTGGTTGGTTTTAATGAAACAAAACAACAAAAAAAGCAAACATCTTGTTTAATTTTATGTGAAGTAACAGATCTATACAAAATTAAATGTTTTATTCTTTAAATCTTGTGACTGGTATCTGAACAGCCAATACATATTCAGAATGACTGTAACATTGGCAGCAGCTCAGAACTTGTTTGTCAACATTCCTAACATGAGAGATGTGACCATAATTTTCTTTCAACAGCCAAGTTTTGGGGGGTTAATTTTGTTTTGGTTTTTAGTGTAGTCCCCTTGTGCTTTTGCTTGGACAAATACTGTGCCTAATGTGATTAAAATCAAACCCTCTTATGACTGTGTATTTAAATTGCTTTGTCCTGTATAAACAGGCAGATCCTGGCTCCAAATCTCTACAGTATGTGAAACGTTAGACTCGTAAGACCATTGGTTAATTGGAAATCAGGTAATGGGAACTAATTGTCATTGCCTTGTGAGGAAGGCTTAGTGAAAATATCTAAATTGAAATCCACAGAAGACTGTAAAGGTCAAACCCAGACATGAGCGTGGAGAAGCTTGTAGGCTATAGCTAATTTGATGAGATATAAATGCTTGTCTGGTCTTACTTTGCTATGATGCTAAACAGTTGAAACACCCTCATACGTACTTGCCAGGTAAATGTATATGAGGTTTGCCTTGTAGAATTTGAGTATGGATGTGTAATACATTTCAGCCTTCCACTTGGAAATCTTTATTTTTTCAAGTCCTTCATACTGGAGTTTATGCTACCAAACTTAACCAGCTTGTTGCAAGAGGCATAAAGAGCCTTGTCAAACAGCTCTGAGGCAGTCACAGATTTATGACAGATTTTTATTTGCCATGCCTGAAGTTACATAGTAAATATGACAACATAAAAAGTGCAATAATTGAGGAGTCAAATGGCTTCATCTAGTAACCTTGCTTTCTAAATAGTACCTGGGAGTACAGATTACTTGCTTTGCCAAAAACAAGCTTTAGAAAAAGTAACAATGATATCTTGTTTTGACAGTCTAAGTGGGTGAGGGTAATGCTACTCAGCCATAGTGTTTCATTATAATTACCAATTTAAAAAATACAGTAAAACTTGGGAACATGTTGTTATACTAACATGATCCAAATTCAGCTTTCGTCGGAGAGCCCGACTGCACAGAATGAGCATGGTCTTCGAAGTTAATGCTCACTTACCACACGGTGCCTCCACACACAAAGGCAATAACGTGTATTATGGGGCATTTCTGTTGCTTTAATCACCACTTACTGCAGTCTTATTGGTAGTCAGTCATCAATTCTAGACATTAATGACACAAGTCTGGATTTATTAGTGCTGTAAACATATGGGAAACAGTGAGCTGAATTAGTGTCTTTTCCATAATAACAAATAGTGCGTTTTTACTAGGCCCAAACATGGTGTGTCAATTTCTACAATAAAAATTACTGTATGGGAGCCATTTAAGGTTGCTCGAATGACCTTTCATCACCTGGCTGTAACATTTCAAACTGTAGAACACTTTCCTGCTTGCTAGCAAAGTCTCAGTTCCTGATTTAGGGGTTCAAAAACTCTTTGGAAATCATTTTGCCCCAGAGTGAAATGCTTTTATTTAAAAATAGGGCTTCCTCACATGTAATGTTGATGCAGTAGAGACCCCTGAGTTCCTTGAGAAGAAAGGATATGCAAGATATGTGTGTTTTAATGTGACTGTTCATAAACCAACTCACTGCTGGTCTGTATCCTGAAATGCAAAACTGGTCAAAGAAACAAGTTTCTGGTGCAAAATTAGCTACAGTACCATGTGTTGTTTGGTTTTTAAGGAGTATATCTACCTGTTGAGCCACGTATTTGTATTGTACCAGTCTATGCCATGTCTACACATCCATTAAAACATCTCTGAGATTGTTGGAGACTTTGAAATCTCTGTACGTCAGCAAAAATCAATTTCTTCCTATTTTTTTGTGTAATTTGCCATCCATTTGATTGTGATCACTTCTACAAAGGGGTGGTGAATGTGAGTCTTATCTGCTACCCCTTATGAACCAGTTCTTAAATTCAAGGTAAAAAATTCTACATCAATTTGGCTGTGTTTCAGTAGGAATTAACTTCTTTATTTACAAGACTAACAACTATGTGGTATCTCTTGGCTATAATCCTCCACGGGTGATGATATAAAAGGACCACAGAAATTGTTGAACCTTTAAATCCTGATCATGGAGGACCTCTGAGATGTACATTATAGGGAGTTGTTGAGTACAGTAATTTTCTTTAGTGTCCATTCCTCTGCTCTGGGAGGTGTGCTGCCCTATCTTCAACTGGCTGCATAATCTGGGCATCTCCTTCTGTTGGTCTGATAAAGACAGTCATGTGTAACCTATCCCAAAAGGCTCACATGGGATGGGCTGTTGGGGCAGGCCTTTGTGCAAGAGAAAGTAGCACAGTTATCATGTAAGCAGAAGATAAAGAAAAGTCTATTGCACCTGGCATGCAGAGAGATGGAGTGAGGTATGAAGCCCAGGCTGTCGCTTTGATAGTGCTTAGGGGAAAGGAAAGAAGAAGGATTCTGAATCCTGCAAAGTTTTAAGAAATATTTCTTCTTGATACATGCACACATTCTGTCCATTTACTTGGGCTGAGCTGGAGACAGCTGGTATTCTTCCAGACACTGAGGAAGTTGGGCGTCAGCACTGTCTGCTTCAGATAAGATTAATAATGTATAGCTTCATGGGGAATGGAGCCTAATCTGTTGGGATGCCACGGCAAGCATTCCCAGTGAGGAGGAGCAGCTGCCTGCTTTGGGCCTCCTGAGAGGAGCAAGATGAGCCGTCTGAGACAGACTGAGATTGACTCCTGTTTGCTTCTGAAGGCAAGTTCCTCACACCTTGTAGTCAACTGTGTTGAATGCAGCAGGCAGACCTATGGACTTGTGATCATGTCCGAGTCCCAGCTCTGTACACTTCAAAACTCTCTTTGAAAAATGACCCCATAATTGAACACAGGGATACGGCTGAACTTTGTTTCACCCTTGTATAGCAGAGTACAAGGGTACTGTGAGCTTCCTGTAGTTGTCCTGACTGACAAACCACAACAGTGGCAGTTTTTTTAATTAAAATCTTCTGCAGTAATTTCTGCTTCCCATTTCCAATTTAGAAGTTAAGAAGAGGATTGTTTGATTTCTTGAAAGCTTTCTGTGTTGTACACAGGTTGGAGACTTCACCTATCTCTTTTACACCTTATTTATTGCTGTCTTAGTGAGTCTGGTCTGTGCAACGAAGCCATGATCTTCATCTTCTTCAAATGGTGGAGAGAAAAATTATTCTTCTCCACAAAATTTCTGCCAATCTTAACTGGTGTTAAAAAAGGCCAGAAACTATCTAAGGCTATCCAAAAATGTCTTGCTTTTTCTGGGTTGTATTCCCTCCCGGTGCCCTGTATTTCTGTCTGTATTTTAGTTGCTCTTACAAGGCATCAGAATGGCTGACGGGATTTTCCCAGGAATATGCAGGAGGCAGCTGCTGCATGTGTAGGCAGCTTGAAGACTCTTGTGCATGAGGTTTGCCTCCCTATCCCTTCAAGGTTTCCTTGGTAGGCATGCTTGTGGTGTTGTTTCAACTGCACAGCCTCCACCCCAAATTAGTGCACAAACAATTTCAGAAGAAGTACAAATTCCCTACTTTTAGGAAAAAGAAACAAAACACAAAACAAAACAGTAAAACCAATGTTTGCACTAAGGCAGCAATTTTTTTGTCACTTTCCTCAGGAGTTCTCATGGTAGATATTGCTTGGAGTCACGAGCATCTTTGTTACTCTAATACAGGATCATAAACCATTGGTGAGAGTACTGGTACACTGGTGCTCTTACTGGTTCAGGACTGAAGAACTGAAAACAGAATAATCCTCTGCCTGGAAGAAGCTTTCCCTCCCCATTTTCAGAAATAATGCTGCCTGCATGCAGTGACTTCAGAGTGTGGATGGTGGGTGACTTTTAGTACAGCCAAGGGTTTACCTGCAACATGGGGGGGTGTTTTTTAGGGCAAACCTCCTGCCAAAGTCTGTTTCCTGGGCCTCTAACCTTAGGGGAAGCTGCAAAAATCTGACTTCTCTGAAGATCACCTAGGTTGGAGGATGGCATGCTTTAGGTTCCCAACTTCCTTTAATTTATCTCGACTTTCTTAATGACTTCCATGTAGAAAAATCTTGGGACGTTAATTGTTCTTGATATTGCTGGGGACCTCAGCCAGAGTGTTGCTCAGAGCCATGGAGTGATAAGGCTTTGTAGGCTCAAGTTCTTTTGGGCTCCCTTCAGCGGTCCTGGCTAGGATCTGCCCAAGATTGCAATTTGGAAGCAGCTTTTAGGGTCAACCCCACGTAAAGTGCACCACATCGTTGGATGCAATTAAAAGATAAGATGTGAGGGAAGAATGGAAAATTAGAAGGGGAATTCTAGACCACTGAAGGCTGCAGCATGTGAGTGCTGGTACTTTCACACTCTGCTGGTGCAGGGTTCCCACTCCTGGTGCTTAACCTGAGGCAGGGAGAGCAGCAGCAGCTGTTCCTTTCCTTCTGGCTCGAACACAGTGTAAGTGGCAGTGTACCCAGGGGGTGTTAAATACATCACTCAAGCTTTCTGAAACCTGAACTAAATACTTGGTTGTTCTCCCAGTGTGGGGGAAAAAAAAAAAAAAAAAAAAAGAATTAAAAATTATGGAGGCTTGCAAATCTGTGCAGAGACTGCCTCTCCAAATCAAAAAATCAGGTTTTGTGCCCTGTTCTGTGTTAATAACTTGATGCTTTTTCCTTTCTGATGTTTCCAGTCCAAACCCTTCAGTCATTGGTTTCACAATTACTGCTGGGCATGAATGACTGGTTTCAAGCCTGGAATAATCTTACGTGCTCCAGAGAATGCCATTGCCTTTACCCAATTCTGTGGTTATTTACTGTAACAAATTAGTCCTGCAATAGTTGTGGTAATGACAGCTGTAAAACAGAATATCTGTGGTGCTGTTAGGTTAGCAGAAGCTAACAGAAAACAGTGATTGCTGAACTAGATGCCTTGCCAGAGATCTGAGCATAGATAGGTCTGTACTTTTCCTATTCTCAAAGGAAATCCATTATTATTCTCTTAAATCACGTTTGCTTCATTGCTCCTACACAGAAGTGAGATATGCTACACAGAACAGTTTCACCATGGAAAACTAATCTAATTCATATTTTATATTAATTAGGTTGGGTTTTGGCAGCTTTAGGGATACACTGGGGTAAGGGACAATGGGAATTTACTTCTGTTTCTTGCCCACAGCCTTTTCAGTGCCTGTCTTCTTCTCATCAGGTTTAGGTAACAGCAGTGGACAGCTAGCAGAGTTGAGCTGCATTTGGCCCAGTGGTGTAGCCATGAGCAGCTTGGGACCTCTTAGTAGGGGTGGATGCTGCTGGGACCAAGGGTCTGACAGTGCCTCTAACAGGAACCAAGGAACCTTGACTGTCCACTGAACAGGTGGTCCAGCAGCTCACCCTGTTGTAGGGTGGAAAACAAAGAATTCTCAACATGACCCCATGGAGAAGTGTGCTGGCTCAGAACTAGAGCTCCACATCTGCTGCCTTCATCCCCTTTCCTGCCACCACTGCCACAAACTCCAGTGGTGTGCACTGCCCTTCTCCTGGGTTTAGCCCTTTCAGCTTCAGTTCAGGGGTTTTTTCCTGGTCCTTTCACGCTGTCTAGATCTTTTTTTGGTTATTACATACCTCGTGGAGGAAGATTTGGTATCTATTGCTGCAGCTGTACAGGAATGGTGTACAGCCACCTCTGCAGGTCACATGTAACTGATTTTGGGGACTGCAGCATCTCATTAGAAACAGGAAGAGTCCTGGGCAGTTTAACATTTTCATTTCCAAACAGTATCAAAACTCTGGTGAATTTACAATGTAGAGAAGGATGCTCAGGAAATTTTATGTGCTTTGTGAATTTAAAGATATAAATTATATCATCTCTGCTGGATCTTATGGTACATTAGCTCAAAACTGACTTATTTTGGGATCTGGTTCTTCGTTTGCCACATTTCTATGCATGTTTCATCAGACCTTAAGCATGACTCATTTAAGCCTGGATTATACAGAAAATGTAGACACTGCACCATATGTTGAACCCTGAATGTCCTGCTTTTCTCTTGTCATTGACAAGGTATGTGTTTATCCTATGCTGGATGATATCTCATATTATTATACTAGCTCACCAAATGCTACTGTGGCTTGTCTTTATTATAATAGAGACTTCCTTTAAATTAAAATGCTTTATTGATATGAAAAAACCCTTCTTTTGTAATTAGGAAATTCTCTGGGCTTTTCATTAATACAAGTATTGAAGAGATATTTGGTTTCTGAGGCTACATTTGGCATTCCACAGCCACATGATTTTAGAGATTATAGTTGAAATGTCAATTGAAAGCCTCTATAATAAAAATAGAAAAGAAATTAGATTACCTCTGAGACTTAAAAGAACTGTTGAAGAATTTATTAGAGCAATGTTAAAATATGCTCTAAAACAAGTCATGCTAGTCTGCAAATTGATATGTGTTATCTGGGGATTCAGAGTGCTGTACTACTCTGATTAATTAAAACGTAGTCAGCTGAAACCACCACTATAATCAAAATTGTTCCCCAGGGTTTTACCTTCATTACACTGCTGGTGTAGCCTTCTAGTCCTGACCATTACTGAGCTAAGTAATTAGTTCAGTTAAAAAAAAATATAAACAAGGATAAAATTACCTTGACAGTACTTAGATGTTTGGGGATTTTTTTTTTTATTGCTGGTCTGAGCTCTGTTTGATATCACTAATTGTATATAGCCATTCTTCCTGCTCCTAAAGACAAACAGTGAGAGAAAAACTATCTCTGATTTGAGGATTATACTGTTTTCCATATTGTAAGACTTGGAATGTTTTACAGTTGCTGTTTTCTGTAACTTTGGCTGAGATGCTGATCTCCCCTCCGCAGATGTGCTGCCTATCTCATCCCTGCTGTGCTGTGGGTAGTGTTCTGCTACAGCAGAGCTTCCTTATCAGCAGTTCTGCAGTAAATCAAGGCGAGGGAGATCACGTTTTCCAACAGCGTCTCAAATGAAGAATTCATATCATGTGAATTTGTACAGGATAGCAGAGGACGTCTGCCTTATGAGACTGTCTCCAGAGTTCAGGCTTCAGGAACTAGATAAAGCACTGCTTCTGTCTCTCCCATACTGTATGTATTCAGACACTGCCTTTACAGAGTCTGTCATCGGTTTGTCCTTGGGCTGCATGCGGTAGTGAAACACTTGGGATAAGGCTAATCCTTACCATTCACTTGTGTCATGTCAGGGCACTCTCTCAGAAGCTGCTGAATAGCAAGGCATGACAAAGAAGCCTTTGACTGTGGCCGTCAATACTGGGATCTGGGGAACTGTAACTCAAAATTAAAAGGGATCCTACTGAGTTGTGTCTCTCTGATAGAGTGAGCCCCAAGTTTGGTTTTTATCTTAATGGTCTGAATACAACTGATTTGGATTCTCAAAGATATTTCTTTAAAACACTGATGCTTTTTCAAGGATTAAAGAAAGGAATTTCACATCCTTCCTTGTCAGAATATAATAACTATTATATTCTACTATAGCACTTCTTCCAGAATCCCACAGCACTTAATGTATGTTATTTAGGCTCCAAAACACCCCATTAAGAGATATTTCTACAGCTTTTTTCTTTTTTTCCCCATTAGGACAAACTGAGATGGAAGAAGTGCTAGTAATTTGCTAAAAGCAGTCCCTATCAGATGTAGAAATACCTACTCCCAAACTCTTTAGGATTACAGAGCATACACTTGCACCTGTCTTCCATCCAAATGAATACTCTAGGATTCCCTCCTGACCATGTGCTGTGGGCATGTACACAAAGGAAACACAGTGTATCAACTCATACATGTAGGGCATCATCAGCAATGGTAAACTGTAATATTAATTGCTTAGTACCTGTCATAGCTTTGCACTTTAATAATAAAACTGTCTTCAATATTAACAGCTCTATTTAAGTGCCATGTCACAGAAAAGGACAGTAGGGAAAAGGCTAGCTGTGCCTTTTGTAGGGATCACTCCATACCCTGCATTGTTTGATGAAGCCTAGCATTTCTTCCTTTTGTTTCAGTGGCAAGCAGCAAAACTTGATGGGAAACCCACCTTGCACATTTATGATAGGGCAGTGTAAAATGGAGGAATATCTCTGTTCTGAAAGAGATTTGTGAGATTCTTTGCCCACATAAGGAGACAATCTCTGGGAAGACTAAATAAACCTGTAATTAGACTACATGTTGTACACCCCAGACAGCTGGAGGTCAGATGAAAGTTGGCGAGAGGGAACAAAGACTCTGGTTTCCCCCCTTCAAGTGTCTGAAGTTGCAAAAGAGTTGAGGGGTCATATAATTTCAACCTCTTGGTATCTACTTAACTGTATCAAGAAGCTCCATCACAGCCTGAGTGGTCTCACCCTCTGTGTGGGTCAGCGCTGGTCAGTGGGTGAATGTACAGCAGGGAATGTGCAACCCATTGGCTTGGCTGTGTAAGATAAACCACACAGCAACAGCATCTGCTCAAGCACGTGAGTCCTGATGCATCATTTCAACCCTTCATTTTTCTCTTATACTGAGAAGACGATGTAAAATGCCTATTTTTCCATGTACTTTGCACATGATTTTAAATAGTCTCTTTAGGGAGAGTATTTCAAGCATTTGACATTCATTTGGGGATTCTTTTACTTTCTTTTTCTCTTTCAGTCTTTTATTCATCTGTAATATTATTAGTGGTTAGAAAACTGCATTGCTAATGCAACCATGTTGTAAATACTAATTTTTAAATATTTTTTAATGTTACTTGTGTGCTAAAGATTGGACAATGTTCTCCTATTCAAGTGAATGCCTGCAGATAAGACTGATATACTAAAAAACTGGTTATGAGTGAAAAATGGAAAGATTCACCTCCAAGGGTTTCTTTTAACAGGACTGTGATTCATTTTATATGCAATTGTAATATACGGTATTGCAGCTGTGCATATGTTCTTTCACTCTGATGTTTGAGACAAAAGAATTCAGTGCTGTTGGATTACTTCTTGTGGCACTTTCACATCACTAGTGGTCACTGTGAATGTGCTATGATTGAAAGAATTTGGGCTAATGTCATGGCAGATACAAAATTTGTGTTAGCTTTATATAATCCCAGTTTTAACTGTTTCTTCCTGTATGACTTAATGCCACATTGTATAGGTGGTATTTTCCTTGGAAATAAAGTTAACCACATTCATCCTCAGTTGAAATGTGCTGATTCAATCTAGCCTTGCATATAATCCCTTTCCTTGGCAGATGTCACAGAGCAGCAGAAAGCCATGTGAATACACCCTTCGTAGGGAAACTGCTTCAGCAAAGCACAGCCTTTGCTGTGCTGGTGCTTTCCCAGACTCCCAGCTCCCACTGAGCTCTCCTGAGGGAGCAAGGCTCTTTCTGTGAGCATGCTGTGTGTACCTCCATTACTCCCCAAGAAACACATCCCCACCTGAGTTCTCTGTTTTCAGCTTAATTCTGGACTTATCACTGAGCTTAGAGCTGGGAACAGCTCTGTGAAAATTAGAGGAACAATCCATGCAGGTGGCCAGCTGTACATCTTCAATTTTTAAGTACTTTTGAAAGAATATTTTCAAGTATAGGTAATGACTGCTGGTTGTATACGTGCTGTTTCATAGTGCTGCACACTGTTCTATAGCATTCCAGGTAAACTGCTTCCTGTTGTTCAGTTTCATCCTCGTCATCATTTTTAGGTTCATCACAGTTGCTCTCCATTTCATCTACCCGAAGTCCATATAAAATGAGTACATTTTTCAAAGAAGATTCTTCGTTTTATCATAAAATACTATGATTTGGTGTTAAGGGATAGAGAGTAGATCTCTGCCTGCTGAAACTTTGTCATTTGCCTCTACAAAACTGTGTACATATGTGCGTGCATGCATTTGTGTGACTGCAGGAGAGACGCAGATGTGACCAGGGAAAGCAGCTGCATCTGTGATGTCCTCAGTTACACGGGTGGCCAGGGTCAAGCGGGGCTGCTCCTTCTGCCTTCCCTTCCCCTGCTCTGGGAAGACCCACAGACCTTATCTCACATGAATGGGTTGTGTGCTGATCCTGAATAATCAACAAAGAAGGACTGAGACTCGTGGAATTGTACTCAGTGGGGCCACAAAGGTGTCTGGGTGAGAAGGAGGACACCGAGTGTAGCTGACAGTGCTCTGCCTGCAGTTTTCATGAGTTTGGAGATGACAATTACAACTACAAAGTAGTGTGGTACTGCAGGCCTGTAGAGCACTGAGATGTTCTGGTAGATTTCTTGTTTTGTGCCTTATATTGCTTAGATGAGCATGAAACTTTATTGTGCTTTGAGTAGACAAGAGTCAATTTGCTACAGTTAAAAGCAATATTTTGTAATGCAAAAAGTGAAAAGTCTCCAACCAGTGTTGGAGATCTTTCTGTTAGTCCCAGCAGTGTATCAGACTGAAAGAAAATGCAGATAATGAGGCTATTCCTCACCTCAGAGCAGGTTTCTGCAACAGGATGTCACTACCACTGGTGCACAGAGAGGCAGGGCACCTATGGAAGAGTTATGTTGTTGGGTTTTTTCCTTCCTATTTTTGAGAGATGGATTTGTGAAAGCAGGTCAGGCAAAGCTTGGGGCTATGTGGCTGGTTGTGAATATGAACTTTGATTTTCTTCCCTGTCCTTGTTACCAGTAAGTCTTAGGGGAAAAAACTGTTTAGCAGAATGACTATAATTATTTAATTAACTGTTTGTTTAACTATAGCTTGATGCTTTTTCTGTGCCTATAAGTACCTTTCTTCCTATACAGCATGTATTGGTGTATCATCCCCCGTCCCTTCCTGAAAAGTATATTCAAAAGTCATGGCAATAGTCACTAAAGGTTTGGAAAGAAAAAGTCAATGCAGGTGTCGAGGCAGAGCATCTTCATCAGTTGTAGCAACCTGTTTTCATACCAAATACTGTGGTCCTCCCTCATGCAGGTAGTACACACAGAACTGTACCCAAATATTCCCAGACTGACACTCCTGGTGCCACCTTTACCTTTCTCACACTCTTCCAATCCCTTTTTGGTGTCCCTGCCTGGATGTTGGCTGTAGTAGCAGATGGTGGTGAGTGGAGATGAGTCTTGGGTCCTACTGCTTGACTACAGAGCCATGTGCCAACAGCGCTGTAGTATCTGACAGGACTTCTTGCTAAAGGTATTTGTTTCAGTATGAGGTGAGGTATGCTTTGACTCCCCTCAAAATCCCAACTTGTTTCTGTCAGTTCAGTTTGGCGGGGCGGGAGGAAAATCCCCAGGTTTTTTGTTGTTTGGTTGCCCTGAAGAAAGCCCCCAAGCTGGAACGTAAATAGAGTGAGTGAGTAGTAGTAGGGAATCTGACTGCTCGTGGGACTTATCCCCCTGGCGCTGTTTGGATTTAGCCATCTGGCTGTGGCCCTGCTTACACCTGTCAGCTGAGGGGGACAGTGCCAAAGCCAGGAGTATATGTGAATGTCCCCTTGGAGCTTTGCCCGGTCAGCTGGCAGCATACATCATCAGCCAAGCCTTCGCTTCCTCCTCTTCCACAACCTTGGACATGTTGTTCAATATGTATGGCCATGCCCTCTCACCACAAGTGAGGAAAGCAGGTTTCAGCCCCATCAGCCCCTTAAGAGAAGTGAAGAGTTTCAGTCTTTCTTATACTAGAGGAGAAAAAAAAGATAATTTCTTCCTTTTTATTTTATTTTGTTTTAATATTTTCCCCTTCCATGATGCTCTCTGCTAAGATGGACATATCCTACCCATTGGAGATCACACCTTAGCAAGATGAAGCTAACTCATTCTTCTGGAATGTTATAATGAAGAGGAGAGAATAGGAAGAGGAGGATCCTACCAAGTAGGATCAGCCCCAGCCAGACATTAGAAGCAAACTGAGGTTTGTTTACGTTAGAATGTGATGAGGCCTGTTAGTTCAGATGTGCTTCTTTCTAACTTCTTCTAGTAATGCCACACTCATATTGTCACTGAAGTGATACTGACATTTTCCAATGCTGTCATCCTCTCATCCCCATGTCAACAAACCTCCTACCAGCCTGGGTGACAGTCATTTAGGCTCAGCTCCTGTAGGGAAGGTGTGATGACCCTCCCTTCAAAACAAGCCAGTCCCTGTCTGCCACTGTGATGTAGCAGTGCTGCTGTCCATCTGCCAGGGGGGTCTTTGTGAATGCTGTTAGTAACTTCAGTCACACTCATACTGCCTTTTTTTTAAGCCAACCCTACACTTCTGATGTCTTTAACATTGATAAGGGAGTAATATTTTCCCACATGCAAATGGAGAAGAGGTACTATGAAGTGTCACAAAAACTAAGTTGATTCATTAAGCAGTAACTTTAGGTAAAACCTGAGCATTTAAAAATTTATAAAGACACGTTTTTTCCTCTTTTCTATCTGTGTGTAACAAGTGTTTAGAAAAGATTGTTGCTAATCTTGGACGGCATTAGTTGCTTTTATACTGTAAAGCCTTTTACTTGCTGATGAACTTGATGAATGCATTTGCAGGACTTCAGTAACCCTCCTGTAACAGGCTCATCTTCACGTTCTTGCAATATAAACCTTCTAGACAAATCTGAATTATCACATGCCACACAGCCCAAGTTGGCTCAATGGCATGCTGCCATAATTATCATTTGTTAAAGAGTCTGTGGACTGCTAGGAAGAAATTTTGTGTGAAATGGATGGTGTTTATGACATCCTTCAAATAAAGTTAACACTCAAGACTCCAAGCATAAATTACTAAGCAAAATCAGAAGCAAAGCATGATGAGATGATCTTATACAGAGTTGAAAGTAACCACAATAGAAGTTTCTTCAGCAGGTAAGACTTTTTTCAACTTGTAATTTTTTACTTTTACAGCTTGATGCATGGCATTGTTTAACTAGCAGCTATATTAAGGGAAGACAATCTGAAATAAGTACAGGAATTCACCCAGTCATCATGGCTTAGCTGAACTCCCAGTGACTTGGTGACCTCTCTCGCCCTTTGCTTTCTTTTAATCCAGAATCCATCTGCCTTTCTTCAGTTGCTTCTGCTAAGACTTCTATGTAGTGATCATATTGTGAAGAACTTTTTGGTGCTGTAGCATCGGTGTTTGGACCTTTGGATCAAGTGGACCTTTCTACCCAATTTTTTCAAGTTACCAGTCCTGGGTGTTTGCTATGGTCATGTTGCATTAGAAAATGTGTGTGTGTACCAGTGCTAAATCCATGGCTCCAGAGTGTCTTTACATGATAATAATCTCACCATGTTGGAGTCCACACCACTGTATCATGGTGTCATGTGACCCGAAGTGTGTTAGGATCTCCTTGCAGGCAGGTATGCCACGAGGTACTCTGTCCAGGTCTTCATTCCCTTTCAAATCACAACAGTTTAAATGGTGCTGAGGAAAACTGTTGAGCCATATGTGTTTTTAAAAGGAGAAGGAATGCTGAACCAATGTATAGCATACAGTGGAAAGGAGACCAATATGATCTGTAATACTGCCTGTAGTCTGGAGCTGAGCAACTTCTTTAGAACTGTAAAGGGATTTGAGCACGTGTTCATTTATTAATTATAATTTTTGTACTTATATCTGTGCTATTTGCAGCAAGCCCTATATTGCAAACCTGATTCAGTGCAGCTCATATTGTACACAATAACATGGATAAAACATCACTCAGCACATGTAAATGCACACCTGTATATGTAATCCTCATGCATATAGTCACACATGTGGTTTTCTCTTATTTTCATAATGATACAGTCTATTGGCATGGCTGTGTACTTTTTACATTAATTTAAACAGATGAAATCAGATAATTTATATTCTATTGCACATGCTGATATCCTTTTATTTTCCTATTTCCTATAGGCAAAGGTAATGAAAACTGATATTTTGAAACTGAGAATTTCATTATCCAAAAATATCCTTAATGCTGACATGCATAACTGGTCTAGCAGAAAAAGCATATCTGATCCAAGTCATCATCAACTGCTCTGTAATTAAAATGACAGTACAAAAATGAGGCAACCTTACCTTAGCTCAGGAGAGTATTTTTGCTCTATCCCAGGCAGTCTCCTCTCCTTGTTCAGCTGAAAAGGGAAAATCCACTTAAACAAAAAAAAATAAATACTAGAGGAGTTAGGGATTTAAGGAGTTCTCATCTGAACTGCCGATCCACTTGTTTTCAGCGAATTGCAAAAAACCTCAATCCAGCAGTAGCTCAGAGGGACTTTCCTCTCCTCATGTGTTCTGTGGGCTGAGAATCTGCAAGAATAAACCTGAGACGGTGCTGCAAGAGAGAGACAGTGGGGGGGACCTTGGCACGGAGTTGGACCAAACTCTAAATATAGCCCAACCCACTTTCTGTGCAATTCTCTTCATACTCTGAAGGCAGACGACCTTGTCAGAAAACTGACCTCCCAGTATGTCAGTCTCTCAGCATAGAGGATCTAAGGGAGCAGGACTGCAGTGTAAAAGGACAGAAAAGCAATCAACCATCTGCATGCAGCAAATGAATGTAGGTATGAGCTCTTATTTTCACGGTAGTTAGAACTGATTGACTCATAATGTGCTTTATTTGATCATTTAGGCAAATGAGTCGCATGTCAGTTTGCGACAGGCCTGTACAGATGAGAGATTGCATTGTAATTTGTTAGTCTTAAATAGAGAGCACTGACATAGATGACAAGCCTAATGCCTTTCTTCCTCTAAAAAACCTTAATGCCTTAGAGTGTGCAGTATTTCCCTAAAAGCTTCTGACTGTAACAAATTATCTTTCCTTTCACTTGCTCTTATAACAAGCAAGACTTTTCGGAAAAGTGAGTTAAATCCACAAATGTGTATTCTAGTACTGTATAAATGTGAGATGCTGGGACAGCTTGAAAGGGCATCAGAACATGCAGTGTCAGAGACCAAACTGCACAGAAATGTGTAGTATATGCTGAGGAGGACGCAAAAGAACAAGAGTCGTAGAAACATAGCCCTTGTGCCTTAGAGAGGGAACTGGTTTTCAACAGATGTTTTATAATCCGGGGAATTTGCCACTTTAACTCTATGTGGCAACATGTCAGGGTATTTTGTTCTTAACCTGAAGGAGAGTTTAATTTGATATGCGTTAATCTGATACTCCGTCAAACAGGGACCTGATACTGCTATGTCATATGAAGGCTTCTAAATAAAAAAGCTGCAGATATCAGAGCAGCTCAAAATGTCAGCTCTCATGTTCTGTGTAAAGATGGGTAGGAGAGTTGGGATAAAAATTGTTTGCGGCACTGTTCTTCGGTGGGATGTATTTTGTGGTGGTGACATATCTGAGCGCATGCTACACTGTATGCATGCATGCAATGTTCAATATTCTGGGAAAACCTGACTGAGAACATCAGGACTGTGATAACTGCATACTATACATGTATATGTCTGCAAAAATGTCCATGAGCCAAAAAGGCAGGAATGGTACCAGTAGTCAGTAAAGTAGCAATGTGTACCTATGAACAATAATTTGTGCTGTTAAGTTTTTGTTAAGTATGCTATATATCTTTTTTTAATTGCAGCCTACTATTTTTGGCAAGTTCCACTGTGTAATTTTATCGTGATCTATAGACTTGAAGTCCATAGGATCAGCCAGGCTTTCTGTGTTACCCTCACAGCAAGAACTACAGCTGTGAGCCACAGCCGCTTCCCAATATAGACAACAGTAGAAAATATGAATCACTGGCAGTATTTAGGGAGACATCACATCTGGGCTACATTCCTGGCTAGAACTTGCTCATAGTCAGACCTAGGCTAGAGCCCACCCATTAAGTAGCTTTATGGACTTGCCCAGGTTCCTCTTTCCTCACAGTTTACATGTTTCTTCCACATTAACAAGAAAAAAGTCTTTGTTAGAAGTGAATATTATAAGAAATGAAGGATGCTGGTGTTACATTTTGAAGGGAGAACCTGAAAAACTAACAAGTCCACATCCAGACAGATGTATATTGAGTTACATCCTAGCACTGTGTAAGTAGTGAAATTCTGAACATATGGGTCACCAACATCATTTAACACCAATAACCCTGTGCTGTCTGTGCTTCGGGGTGGTACCTTCTTGAGATCCAGACCAACTCTACCAATTCCAACTCCACAGTGCCACTGCCACTTCTGCCCCCTCTCTCTAGTGCTAGGATATTGAAATCGCCACAGATCCCCTCATTCAGACCATGAAGGAGAGGAGGATAAGGGAGGGAATATATACTCTTCCCCAGCACGAGGAGTATACTTTTCACCCTCACCAACTTTTTGCCCTCCACAGCAAACAGCTGAAGCAGCTTCCACATGTGACAGATCTGTAGTTCTTACAAAAAGAAGGAATCACAGTGCTTGCTGTGTCCTAAAGCACAGAAATAGTCATACTTGGCCAGGAACTGGGACATGGACTTTTCCCATGTGACTACTGTGGAGAAAGAGTGAGTTTTTGCTCATACAAATAATACATTGGTTGGCTTAGGGTAGGGAGTGTTAGTCTTTGAGGAGGCTTTTACAGAACGATGCAGTTTGTGTGTACAGGGCTCTAAATGTTGCGTGACCAACCCCAGTGATGTGAACATCCTGAAAGAAGGGCAAGGACTTTAAGAGCGGTTGTATGTGTTGGTCAAGATGGATGAAAACGTGTTGTGTTTGGCAGCTGTATGCACTCAAGTTTTCTTTAGGATGACTTTTGCGTGATTTTCCAGTCCACACCACCAAGTGGGAAATGTAGTAGAGAGTCAGGTCCTGGTTTGTGCCTAGCTTCTCCTGGGCTCTTAACTTGTGTTGTCCTTATGATGCTGGATGGTCTTTCTGCTTTTTTGTAGTCAGTTTTTCTCTTTAACTGTCCTCTTTCTTCGGTAGCATTTCCTCTGCAATAAATTGGATCTCATTTTGCCAGAGCCCAGTCTGTTTCCTCCCTCAGCTACCTCTGTTGGGGCTGAGATTTATTTCAAGCCAGACTTGTGGGATTCTCCCTCAATACAATTACACATTCTGTAAATAGTATGTGTGAACCGATTTTTATTTTGATTACCCCCAAATCCCTAGACACTTGTAGTTGTTTAAAGATCCCACAGAGCATTTACAAGGTGAGATTGTGAACCATAATGTCTCTGTTCATTTCCAGTGTGGTCAGCTGTATCCTGGCTTGCCCTATTTATCTGCTTTTCAGAGCTGGATAGTGTTCTGTTACAAGCATAAACTGTTGCACTGTATTGTTGGCATCCTTTTGAATGGTTCCTGGACTGACTGAATGGTATGTAATGCCTGGCATCTATCAAGAAGAGAAGCTCTTTTTACAAGGCTAACATTTACAATGTTCATCCAATAGATTTGTGAACACCCAAAACCGCATGCTTCTTACAAACAAAACAGTCTCCCACTTCCATATCTCTCTAGAAATATGCTTTTAAACTTAATTTTGAGAGGTAAGGAGATTATTGGAAGTTCCAGCATAAAGGATAGTTTTTGAAAGAACAAAAGAAAAAGAGTAGACTGAAGTAATTTGTGGATGTTATCTCAGCCTTCGCTCATGATATCATTGGCAAAGGGCATTAGAGCAAACAACAGAACTGATTTGCACCCCATGCTGAAGAATTGTTGTATCTTCAGGTTCTGGTTGCTCTTGTCTGACAAGCCTGTAATGAAGAAATTAAATTGGATGCCAAACAGTAAAAGGGCCTGTCATGTTCCTAACATGTCAAATCTTTGTGTTTGCCCTTTGCGTAGCACAGGTTTTAAAACTACAGTGACTAAATGAATGTTGAGTTCTTACTGCCTTGGTGATGGCATTGTTCATTGTGAAGTAGTAGGATGTCAAATTCAACCCTTGTCATGCAGGTGAAAAAGTTATTTTTATTAGAAGTGGCCTACCATTTTTATGTCTGAACAGTCACATTTTATGATTTTTCTACCATATTTCTGACTTACAGGCAAAATATAAAAATTAAAAAGTCAAATTATGAATAGGGCTAGGTAGGTTGTAGATATACCACAAGCTGGGCCTAACCTTGATCATATAAAGTTTATTCTTCTGTGGTTACATATGTACAACAGAGAATTTCTTCTGGTCTTATTTTCTGATATGGCCTTTATTTTGTCTTTTAGTTCACTCACAGTCACCAAGTCAAGATGTGTCAAAAATTAGTTTGGAAGTACTTATTTTGCATATTAAAGGAAAAATGTTAAAAATAAGGGAAAAAGGAGAGGTAATTCTTAGAAATGTATTGTGGGAGATCCTTTGCATTGCAGATAGTTATGTCTATGAGATAAAAAATTTTTATCAGAGCGTAGTGAATATTAACTTGACATTATTCCATAAAGACCAGTTCTTTTTTGCTTGAATGGGCAGTGATTTTAATTTATATGGTCCTTCAGTGTAAGGAAGAGAAACCTAAACTGAATATCCTGTCACCAGATTTTTCAGGCAGAAAGAATAGTTCGCGGTGGATGTGCCTTTTGAACTGCCCCAGGAAGGAGTTTGTGCCTTTTGAACTGCCCCAGGAAGGAGTTTGAATTTTTAGAAGAATATTGTCTTTGCCTTTGTAGTACAAGATATTGCAAATACTTAGAAATTATTACAAGGAATTCCTATAGATTGTTTACAAGAAATTCTGACTTGGCACAAGCTTAGGCTGGGTGGAGTGTGAAGAAACTTATGCCATCTGAATGTTACCTAATGGCACAAAATTGAAGCTGTTTTGATTCTTTGGTAGGACTGTATGTGTTTCTTCTTAGTTGCTTTTTGTGTGCCCTTCAGGTGTACCTTAAATTACCTTTTTTCAAATACGTTAGGAGGTAAAGTCTGCAGTTCAAGACATTCTCACAGATATGAGAACTTACTGGTGTGCTGGAGTAGGTGTGTTCTGGAAAAGAAGTCTTAGTTCATAGAGATAGCAAGGGAAGACAGTGCTGGGACCGTGGGCGACTGTGGGTGGGTGGGATGGTGGAGCACTGACACCACTTGTAATTCCCATGAAGATTACCCCAGCCCAGACAGAGGCAGCTCTGTTCTCTGCTGCGGCAGGCTCATCGTCCACAAGGGAAGGGTAACTAACTGGTAATAACCTGGAACAGAGCTTTATGCCCAGCTTCTTGCGTCCTAGTAACAATTACAGATACCAGTTCATTCACAGCATTCCCTCTTTAGTTCCAAATGGTCAAAATACCCAGGTATTTTGAATGAATGAAGGCACTTCATTTGATTCATTACTCTGGTTTGCAAAAGCTAAAATGCAAAACTTGCATTAAAGGTTTCCATTCAGTTGTAATATTTTGTCTTTTGATGCAATTAAATATTAATTTTTCATTTCTTGTAGTGTTCTTGTATTGGTTTCTAAGACTAAATCTTGTTTTGCTATACTGTCTTGAATTATTTAGCTAATCCTTATTCAAGAAGGTAAGATATTTTGGTTGGTTTGTTCTTTTATGTAATCTGTCATCTAGATTTCTCAGTTGTGCCACTGCACATGATGCACACCTGTGAAGGGGAGAATTATTTATTTTTCTGGGGGTGCCAGGGGACCCTTTCTAATTTAGTCAGAGCAATTTGAGAAATGAAAAGGGTACTGACACTGTTGTAGCTATTTTTGATGCAATGGTTATGTGGTGATCTTCCCCAAGGACAGATTACTTTTGTGTCTAACATTTTTAGCTCATTGGTTAGCAATTTCTGAAGTATTGCCATGGTAAATAGTCAGCAACTGGTCTGAAGAACCATATTAGTAATAAAATTTGCATTCTTAGCCATTGCATTTGGCTGGTCTGGAAGTCCCCAAAAGAGCTTCATAGCTATTGCTTGGCCAGTTGGCTTTACCCTGTGGGCTCCAGGGTATCTGAGCTATTATTAGGCTTCTCAACAGGAAAATTCAAAGCTGCCCATTGCCTATGGAGAGGGAACTTGGAGAGGATTACCCTGGTAGACATGAAAGAGATCCTCCTTTTGGGGTTATCTGTGATGGTGACACACAGCTGAGTAATTTGGGATTTGTCCAAGAGGCACTTTGAGCCACTGCTTACCTATTGCTGCTGAGAACCACTGCCTTCCACACCTCCTTCTCCCACTGCTGCGCAGAACCTTTCCCTTTTGTCAGGGAAGTAGCTGAGTTTGGAATACTTTGTAATATTAATCCTTTTGCGTTAGTTAACCAGCCCACCAGCCAGGCCTATTTCATTTAAAAGACCTCATCTGTTTGATACTGGTGGCAGGACCTGCCTGAGCTTCATGGTTTCTGCTGCCTTGAGGAGTGGTACCACAGAGGTGTGTTAAAATACCATCCTCTCCACCTTTAGCCCAATTACTGTCATCAGCACAACCGTACTGGTAAAAGGAGCAAGGATGAACAGGGACTTGGGACCAATTTTGCTGACAGCTGTTACATTGTACAGAAAATTAATTGTCCTTGCACTGTGTGTACCTGGTGGGACGTGCAGGAGAGATGCAATGAGGAAATTTCTAAGTAGTGCATTGGCGTTAAGATTATTTAATCTGATTCAATGAAGATTGAGACCAGTTTTTAGTAGCAAAACTATGAGAATAATATGGAGGTGTCACACTTAAATTTTTTTTATTTTCTCTGGCCTCATCTTTGCCCCTCTCCTCCTTTCCTCCCAAAGAAAAATGGCAATTAAGAAAAGACTCAAGACATTCCCAACACTCCTGGCATTTTAATAAGCATCAAATGTATTTCAATCTATTGAATTTAAAGCTGGGAGCCCTGAGAAGTATTTTTCTCACACACTGCTGAACACAGATCAGTCTGTTTAATCAACCAATAAATAAAAATATTGCCTGCAAAGCTGCCTGAAATGAACCCATCATGGCACACGGAAACTGAGTGAACTGTGCCCACCTACAGAGTAACTACAAGCACATACTTTCCTGTAACATATCTGAAACTATAAACAGAGCATAAGAAATACAAAACCTGTTTCCACAGTGTTACAGGGCTTTTTGTTAAAAATCAGAAAACATAGGCTTTATTTTAAAATCTGGTTTCAGATATGAGGCAAATTTATAACAGTCAGAGGAGGATGGAAGTTGGGGGGAGAAAAAGATGGAGACAGGTCTATAATAAATTTTGTACAAACTTTGTTTTCATGTAATTATAGTTTAGTACTGATATGTAGCCCTGATGGGAGCATAGGGAAGGAAGCAAGAATTTCTGTTCAGATCCAGACACTCTTCTGACCCAGAGTGTGTCCCTGATTGTGGACAATGCCAGATACATGAAATAAAAGTTAAGGGATTCTCCCATGGGAGTTCCTTTCAAATTTTTTCACAGTGATGAATTTAAAGGTAAGATATGAATTTATCCTGTACTGGTCTGTGTCACTGGGAGCCTTCTGGGTACTGAATAGATGCCTGATCTCACTTAACTTCCAGATTAAAAAAGAAACAACAAAACCAAACCAAACAATCAAACCCCCACTTATCTTTGGGTATGTATGCAAAATAATATTTTTCTGTACCCAGCTTTCTTTTTAATTACATTTTCATTGTTTCAACATTATGAGGAGTTATAAGCACCTTGCCTTCCTTCTATCTCAAAAAACTTCCTTTGTTCACTTCATATTCTCTTCCTTGTAATGAGCTTCCCATCGCTGCCGTAATTTCTATGAGCTGCCTTTATCTACATTTCAGTTGAACCACAAGTTGCATTTTCCTAAGAATTTTAAGATAGTCTTCAGCTGTAACTTTTTATTTATTTGGGGGCATTTGGAGGTGTCCTGCATAGAAGAGCTTCACTTTTTCAGTCACGCTTAGTTCTTACAGAAATTAATTTGTGTTGTGGTCACTATAACTCCTTCATTAATAACTTCAGAGTAGAAATGTGACATATGAAGGTCAGGAGTCTCAGAAATGTTGAGTCAGCCTCCCAAATGCAAATTTTTATGTACTAGCTGTTTTGTAGGAATAGAATTGCATTTACATCAAAGCACATGTCATTACATCCTATATCATTAAGGTCCGGTCTGCCTTTAAAAATACTAGTATAAATAACCAAGGAAATATGTATTCTTTGTGAATATATTAGTTAATAAAGGTGATTATTAAAGGAAATCTGTCAAATTATCTAAATACCTGTGTGCTTTTATATGTGAATGTGTATGAACATGCTGATGTGTATGTATTAATATAGGTGTGTATATATATATAATTAGTATACATATTGATATACTGAGACATATATGCATATATTAATATTAAATTTGAAAGAAGTTAGAAACCATTGCACTGAATTATTGTAAATAGTGATCAATATAATAAGTGAGAAAGTCTTATTCCTCTGTGTGTGCATGTTAAGTATAAATGGCTTTTTACATTTTTGCATGGTTCAAAATAAATATAAATACTTAATGACTGGGAAGCCTGTAAGTACATCCCATGCCACTGACATAATACCAAAGCGAAACATGTGAAGGGTTGTGAAATTCCCTTTTATTTTTCTGTATCTACAGCATCACGTGACGGTTCTGATGCCTTTGATGACCTTGTGGTTGTGCCAGGTCCTTCCGTCACAGGAAAGCAGATGCAAAGGATTGATGTGCTGAACAACATCAGCCCTTCAAGCACTGCTTTCTCTCAGCGCCTGCCTGCTCATTTGCACCTCGAGTGAGATGCAAGTCAATGTTGTGCTAATCAATTTGCTTCTGCATTTCTGCCAGCTTATTATTGAGGAAGGGTTTGTGCTTTCTCCTGTTCTGGCAGAGAGGAGTCTTCTGGGAAGCTCGATACCTCGAAGCAGAGCAAACAGTGCTGGTCTATTACAGACGTGTTTGTGATCTGAGAGCTTCTGCATTTATTTGCATCAAGTTATGATTTAGTCTGTGAATAACCCCACTGACACTAGGGTAACTATTTGCAGAGAAAGGTGCACTGTTTAACATGAGTGTGGTTGGTGGAGTCTGGTCTGTGGTACTTTGATGCCCTCAACAAAATGCTCCTGTCATCATGGGAGCTGACATAGTGTCACAAAACCTCAGAGCTTGAAGCTAGCTTCTCTCTTGACTGAGGTGTGGGTGGGTTTTTCTGGAACAGATAAGAAGCTCTCCTGTTGTATGAAATAAAGATACTCAGGTACTGCAAGAAAGATGCTCAAATTAGAACTGTTTTCACTGATGTTTTTTCACTAAGCCTTAGTCTGTACCCTCTTCTCTCACTTCTTGCTGAAAGCGGAGGACATTGCATCATGAAGTGCCATCCAAAACTCAGATCGGCAGTGAACAGGTGGTACATTGTTTGTCAGGCTATTTCAGAGCATGGAAACCATTTGTCCAGTTTTAGATTGCTATTGCCATTGCTAGCAGTGTGTCTTTTAGTTGTGAGAAAGAGAAGAGGTTATTTAAAACTTAGGCAACTCCTGTTTGCCTTTCAGAGCATGCCAAGTGGGATTTAAGAAGGAATGCTTACATATCACAGGCAGCTTCCCCTGAATCTTTTTCATGGAATACTCATTTATTTCCAATGTGAAACATTGGAAAGAGCTTGCACAGCAATTCAATTCAGTGAGACATGCACAGATATACTCTGGAATGGGTATTTGGGGCTCAAGCACAGTGAGCAAGAGAAATGAAGAGGTGATTCTGATTTCTTTGATGTACTTAATTTATATAAGTTCTTCACAGCCTGCTTCAGTGTAGTGTGTCCAGGACCCCAGGGGTGTGGAGCTGGTGTGTATTAAAGCTGGTCACCCATCCGAGGATCTCTGGAGTCAAGGCAAATGAGGCAGAAGTCAGTGATGGGCCCTTAAACAGAGAAGCTGCCCTACTGAAACACAGCACAGTAAATTTGCCAGCAGAAGGGTGATACAGAGGGAAAGAAGCCTGTGGTAATGCCAGTGGTAGCACTGAGTTACCAAGATACCTTTTAAACTTTCTGGAGTAAGCTGAATGATGTGATTTTTCAGCGTCTTCTAATGAAGTATTATATCTGAGATTCCAATGTGACTGGAGGATGTAAGTGGTCGGTGACTTTGCCAGGGGAGGAGTTCTTGCTGTGCCAGGAGCACTTGGATATCCTCAGGAGAACAGAAAGCTAGTTGACCTCACAAACCTTCAGCTTTCTCTCTTCCTCAGTTCACCTGCTGCCATGTGCTGGCTGTATAGGACTAGACATATATATCCACATGGGCTCAAGCACTTGTGTGGCCAGTCCATTCAGCTGCCACTTTGGTGGCTGTGCCTGCAAAGAGCTTGAAGCACATCACTGAAGCTGAGCTGCAGCATTCACTCGGTACACACATTTCTGCATCTGCTCTGGATCTGCAAAGCGAGGACTTCTCTTGGTGGATTCCTGTTTAAGATTTCAGAATATGTCTTCATCCTATGTTAAGTTGCAAACAAATGCTGTCATTCCTTCCATGGCATTCATTTTGGTCTTAATTAAGTTCATTAATATGTTTATCTAACCTGTTCACTTAGGAGTCTCTTAGTTGTATTGAACAGAAAACAAATTCCCTTCTCAGTTGCTGCTCTTGTGGTTTGCCAATACCATAATCTGTATCAAGTAAGATTTCATGATAAATGGCATCCAACCTGCTAACACATTTACTGATTTTCTTCACTTGCTATCTTTCAACTTTGCAATAGACTTATAGAATGTTCATGGTTGGAAGGGATCTTAAAGATCATCTAGTCTCAACACCCCCTGCCATGGGCAGGCACCTCCCACTAGATCATGTTGCTCAAGGCTCTTTCCAACCTGAACGCTGGCAGGGCTGGAGCATCCACAACCTCCCTGGGCAACCTGTTCCAGTGTCTCACCACCCCCACAGTAAAGAATTTCTTCATAATATCTAGCCTAAATTTGCCCTCTTTCAGTTTGTACCCATAATGAAGCTGCAAATTTTCAACTTTGGAATACAGGAGATTACAATAATGAGTAAGTACCTGTTGGATAGAAATATTCCAGATACAAAAGTTTAATTAATTCAGTTTGATGCTTCTGGCAATGATCAGGGAAGTAATTCAGTCCCCAGCAGAAACATCTGTTTGAATACATCTCAAGCACTAGTATAACAGTATTGGAAGTAGCTATTGCTGTGCATGTATGTTTTCCCCAAAGTCTCTCTCCAGATAAAAAAGATGAAATAGAGAATGAGTAAAGACTTCTGAATTTAAATATTTTTCTTTCAAAATCCTCTTTTAGTCTTGTGGATGTTCTGCTTAAACTGTGAGACTGGTGCCTTTGTCTAATTATTACTGAAGTAAGAGACACAATTAAAGTGTACTAAGAGGAAAGGTGCATTATACATTAGAACCTTATACCAACTGTGTCATTTTTTCCTCTCTAATTGGTGTCAATAAGGCATTTGGGAGCTTGGCATGGGGGTTTTGTGTGTTTTTGTATGTGCTTGTTTGGATTTTTATTTTTTCCTTCAGCTGCAAGACTTGTTTTAGTAAGAGGAGATGGCTTATTTTAAAAGAAGTGTCAGCAAACTTAGCCAGAAAGATGTATTTTTACAGTGATCCCAGGGACCATATTGCCATTAGTCTTCAATACCAGTGCTAATGCTTGTTTTGGCATTTAATGAAAGAGGTCTGCAATTATATGTGGTGAATGCAGCACTACAGCTCCAAGATTATGTGCCACTTGTTCTGAAATAGTGTGATGTCCTGTGACTTAAGATGTAATTTATCAAAACCATCTTTCATTGTTCACCATTTAGAGTAGTTCAGCGGAGGTTTGGGAAAGATGAGGTATTTCCACCTCTGATCCTGCTGCTGGCACCCACTGTGCAGCACTCCAGAAAGAAAAGAAAGACGTTGCCTGCCAGATGTAATGCTGTGAAGATGAGGGGAACTTTTCTTAAAATAAATTTCAAATACTAGTGTTATAAAAAGGATAAAAAAGTCGTTACAGCCGTATTTACTGCCAATCTTGAGATTGTATTATTGTGGCAACCTTTCAGCTGAAGGTTTTTTCCCTTTTGTTTGAATGCAGAAACAGATGGATTTGAAAAACAGTTACAAAAACTCTTCCTTTTTTTCCATTAGGTCCTTCAGATGATGAAGCTGTTGAGAAAGCAAGTCATAACAGGACAGCAACACATCAAGACTCAGATTCCAAACCTGCTGTGAAAAAGAAAAGAAAGCAGGTTTGTAAATTTAGCAATTGTTTAGAGCGCAAATATGATAATCCATAGTGAAGCATAATCTGCTGTTGCTCAGTAAAGGGACACTTCTCTTCACTCTTTATCTGATCTGTTCATGTAATAAGATTCTTTTTAAATATTTTGCCTTATTTAGATGTGATCACATTCAAGTACATTTCTATAATAACCTCACTTTTGTTTTGTGTGAGTTGAGGTTGTCAGGCCTGTCCCCTGCAAAGTGACTGTCTAGTGATAAAAGCCTGGATGGTGCTGCTGAGTGTCCTTCCCTAGAATATTTTCCTTTTCCCTGCACACACAAAGTCTGGAAAGCTGTATTTATGTGTTGTACAGCTTCTCTGCCCAAGCATGTCTGCTGTGCAAGATTCAAGTCAGAAAGAATTTAGGTCTACGTGGCTTGATGTTTTCTTACCCTTGCACTGCTAAAACTTCCTTTAATGACAGTAGGAACTGTGTTGTTCAGCATTACATGGAGCATGCCAAAGAAGAGGTAGCATCAAGCAAAAAAAGTCATCTAGAGGTCAGCTGACTTTAAGAAGTTTCTTGTTTGATGGTAAATTTCTTCTGCCTGCCTAATATGATACACGACAATTGACTGAGTGGCTCAGAGAGCTAAAATTATATTGGAAGTTATGTCTTCTTGAGGTTATAGATATTAATTTTGACCTCTAGATCAATAGTAAATTCACTCTGTAATGCCTAGGCAATTGCCCAAGTGAAAACCATTTGCAGGGACGTTCTTTTTTTGTAACAGAGAAGTGTAAACAACGTGGTAGTAATTACTATGCTTTTGGGTGGCTTTCCAAGGAGACCAAAGGTGAAGTGATCCAAGTATCTGAACTAGTTCAATGTTTTGATTAGGAAAGAGAACCAGGCAATGCAGGAGAAAGCTGTACATGCTCTACCAGGGGGTCAGATGCTGAGGACTTCAACTTGGTGAGAATCCTTGTGGAGCCACTTTTTATCCATATTTTCACTTAAGCATTTAGAATAAGTCAGTCTGGGGGAGTTGCATGACTCTTTTTATGAGAACATTGGAAAGGATAGCCAACGAAAGGTACTTGCCAAAGTGGCCCGGGACTACTCAGAACACCTGCCACAGCTCTTTCTGTCATATAAAGAATATAAGTCTGCATTTTGGAATCAGGTAATTTCGTGTTCAGGCACAGAACTACAAGAGGGAAATGCTTTATGGCAGCTCAAAGTCATTGATGTGTTATTGTCTTTTAAAGCAAAACACGTTCAAGTTCAGAGGTATTTATGGAAAGCTAGCAGTTCTGTAGTTCTGGTGCATGTAACATAACCCATTTTCCTCATCCCTGCTTTATTCACAGGCTGGAAGCTGTTCTAGGGTGGATTTGGCACCTTAAAGCCAGTCACGAGACAACTGAATAGGGTTACAAACTTTCATGTTCCTGGTCTGCAGGCTGTCCTCGGCCTTACAATGAAATGAATAATTTGTCTCCAGTCTGAATGATGCATTGATGTGTTTACTTTGTCACATATTCCAAAAGTCAGAGTATATGGCTGACCTAGAATGTAAACTTCCACACACGTGCAAGAATGTTTTCACTCTACATTTGAATTTCCAGTAACTTTGGCAACATGTGAAGAAAAAAAATATGTTAGAAACATAATACAGGAAATATTTTATGTTTTGCCTGTGATTAACAAACAAGGAATTTATGACATCTTAGTTCATAAATCAGTGGTCTCAGCACAAATTTCCTGTTTTCTGCATTTTAAGAATTTCCATGTAAAAATACCATGAAAACACAGAGCGCAAGGGAACCATGTCAAAAAGCAGTTGGCTGTCTGCTCTGTGTCTTGCATAAGAAAAGCATGCAAATGACCTTTTCTTAAGGGTGGCATGCAAAGAGCTATTGCATGAGTAGGTAGGCAATGAATGTTTGGATAAGGGTCAGAAGTTCAGTCTAAATCAGATGCTGACATATTTTGGACTGCAGATCATCAAAGACATATAAGTTTACAGCCATTCACCACCATGAAGTTTATCTTTTTCTTATGCCATTATTTTTAATGTCTGAATGAAGTGGACTTATTATTCCTGGGCTAATAATATACTATCTCTAAATATATATCTATGCAGTGTAAAGGAGATAATTTTGAGTCTTAACATGCCTCTCTAAGGAAGCAAGGCTTTGACTACAAGCCTGCTGTGTACTTGTGTTGCCTGCTGTGTGCCTCTGTGGCTGTTGAAAGGAAGGGTTACATACTGCCTTCAGAAAAGAAGCCATGGCATTTGGAGATACTTTTAAACATCTGAATGAGGGTATAGCAATGAGAAAATTTTCTTCTAGAGAAAATTTTTCAGCTTTGTTGCAGGTTTCATTCTTTTTTGATGCAGATACCAGTTGGGAGTGTTTTACAGAGTTATGTAAAACATCACAATGGATATGAAGGGTAAAAAGGGCCCAGAGTGAATGAGTGGCATTTTTCAATATACTGAAAGAGGGATAGCACTGCTAGGATAGGGAACCATCATACTCTGCTGGAGGACAGATATTCAGGTGGGCCCTTCTCTGACTTTTTGCTTACTTGTTAGTATCCCTTGACTAAATCAATCCAAAGGCTTGTTCTCTGCATAAAATACATTGTTGAACATAGAATTTATGATTAAAACACCTGGCAAGTGGCCTTTGAGTATCTGTGGACAGCTGGGATGCATAAGGGTAGAGGAGAGGGTAGCTCCGTTTCAGTCTCAATGTCTGGGAATGCTAATGGTAGAGATAGGAATGAAGAAACATACAATGGTGTTTTAAAAGCACTTGAATCAGAGTCAGGACAGAGATTTTTAAAATAGAAACAAACCAAAAATAAAACCAAAAAGCTTTTGTTAACCCTGGAATAATTTTGTTGGTTGAAGTGAGTTTCTACTTGCAGTCATTCTCTTGATTTCTAGTGAAGATAATATCTGTTTATACCTGAGAAAACCACAGTGACAGATCTCTGCTACTGAGGCAAGAAACAGTCCCTATCACAACTTCTCATGACTATTGATCCAGGAAGTACTACATTCCAGATGGAGTTTCAGAGTGCTTTGCTGGCTGTAGTTAGTCTCCAGCCAAATCTTCTCCAGTAGCTCCCAAATTTCATTTCATTCCTCAGCCACTTTCAGGGTCCCTCCTGTACAGTACTACAGCCTTTGGAAGTGCTGTGACTGTACCTGCGTCCTGGCACAGAAAGCAGGAGCAGGAAATAGGTAATTTGTTTGTGTTGAGCATAGTGGTTGCCTGTTTTTATAGCTGACTTAGCCAACGGAATGGGGAGAAAAAGGGGAAAGTAGTCATAATATGAGCAATTAAACTTCAAAACCTGTTTCTGATAAGGATATGAAAACTTGGAAAGACACAAATGTGCTGGGTAGGGTCACATAATACCATTTGTTCATGAAGTGTCCTGTTCAGGGAGCTGGGGCAGTGCAAGGAGGGCTCAGAAAGGCCCAGATACTCTGGCCCTCTTGAAGCTGCCCTCACAAGAGGACAAATCCTATCCTTGGATCATGTGAACAGTGACTCTGGTACAAATGCACCAATTCAGCCTGCTTAGTCAGGCACAAAAGAGGGTTAATGACAGCAGCACATGTTGGATTATTCTGAAATGCACCATGTATTTATTTTTCTTGTGTGTATTTGACCCTGCCTGCTATGAGGAGACAAAGCAAGAATGGGGCAGGATCAAATTTGAAACGTTTTCCTAAGTTTTGCATTAAAAGTGTAGAAGGAAATCCAGAGGATCATTGTTTCCAACTAATCTCACCCAGTTCCATGCTGTCTTTCACCATCTGGATGCTCATCTTAGACACAGTTATTTTAGAACACTACTGGCAAAGTTTAGAAAAACTATCACACACAATAATAGAGATTAACAATACAAAGTTTATGATAGGTTTTGTTCATGTTTTCCTCGTGCTGGTTTTTTTTCCAAAGTATCAAAACCTGCTTTTCACCATTTTATGGAATTACAACTATACCCTGAATGTTTCAACTTTCTTTTCTTTTATTCCTCTCTTGGTTACAACAGCAATCTCAATTCCAAAATTACTTCATGTACATGTAACTGTAAGAATTTGATCCCTTCCACAGGTGGAAAAGTTTAGTTTTATTTGTTTTTCCCTAACCCAACACTATAGTTTCTGTATCGCCTCCTACCTCCTTTTGGTGACTTTTTTTCATAGCTTTTTTTTTTTTAATTATGATTTTTAATGTGCTTTGCAGCCCACAGAGTGTTTTCTAAGTCAGCCTGAAGAAAAACAAGAGACCACCACCATAAAGGCAAGAAAGAGAAAGAAGGTAAGAATGTCCTCGAGTGTGTTTGGGGACTGGGCAGTGGGTGTATGTGCTGTGAAGTTCATAACTGAGACAACCCCATGATGATGAGAAGTAATACCATCATAATGTTGCACCTTCTCTCAGAGAATAATAGAAATTCCTGATTTTTAGACCTCACTCAAAATACCAATCCCCAACCTGAAGTTTGGCATTGTGTCTATACTCTACTCAAGGGTTGTGTCTGCCTGCACCCCACTTGCAAGTGTTGGCTCACCAGGGAAGTGTGACTGCGGCAAAAGAAGGTGACATTTCAGTCCCTGCAGAATCTGACCCATTTCAGCTGTGTGGTTGGGCTCCAGCTGCTGTTACATCTCTTGAGCCAAGAACTGTCCTTGTTCACTCTTCTCATAAGTATAAAAATAAATACTCTGTATTGTCCCTCTGGCCGTGCTCCATCCTCACCCACAAGAACAAACACTCTCTGCAGCCTAAATGGAGATTATATGGCACCAGGCAAGTTAATTGTCTTTCGGGGCAGACTGTAAATAGTTGGCTCCCTCACAAGGCTGAGAGGTGGCCTTTTTATGTTATGTCAGGCCTCTTAATCATCTAGGGAATGGGAAGAAGGAAGAGTGGGATTTTGCTTTAAATGTGGCTCTGGCAGAAGTGACCACAATACTGACTCCTCTGCTGCCAGAGCGAGGGCATCCCACGGCAGAGGGTGGTGATCTGACCAAACAAAAAGACCCTGTCCTCAGGCAAACAACAGGCACTTAGTTACACCTTTGGTTTCAGTGGGGCCAGGCCACTAAGTTGACATACACAGCCTGTCAAAAAACCCATTAGGAAACATTTATTAGGTTGATCTATGGGTTCCAAACAGAATGCTCTCTCCAAAAATAAGGAAAAGGGCGGAAAGCCCCTTTGCTTTTAAGCATCTGGAATGAATTGAAAGACAAATAATAAAACTGTCTGCATGAGGAACATTTCCCCGCAGCTCGTCTTGAAGGAAGAGAGTTTGCTCAGATCTCCTTGCTCTTGCTCTTACAGAATTTCTCGTTAGTATCTGGCTTCTCCCCTTCAGAGGGCCATAATTTTCCTAAGGAACCAAGTGGCCCAGTGAATGATGTAATGGTCCTGTGGAACAGTGTCTTACTCTGAATTACCAAGTAAAATGAGCCCGATAGTTCTGTCTTGCTGCGTGCTAAAGCAGAGGTTCACAAATGTGGGCCACTTGAGAGGCAGGTTTGGGACAGGGGCTGGAGAAAAGCATTTGTGGTTGATGTTACATGGCAGAAAAATACAACAGGGGTAAGTTAAGGTGAATCTTGGGAAGGAATGCTACAGATTCAAGCACTGCAGAAACCTGCTTTCCAGACAGCCTCTGGAAAGTCTTCCAGGGACTGCAGAGGGCTTTGTGCCACTGAGAAGAAGGCATGAGCACTCCATTTCCACGTGCCCCACTGTCAAAGATTCAGCTGGGATCTTGCAAACACACAGGTGGCTTTTAGCTGAGGTGAAACAGGCAGTGGCCAAAGTGGCAGATGGCTGGAAGAGGCAGCTGCTTACTTTGCCTTTGCTGCTTCAGCAGCCCCCAGATGGCCCTTCCCTGTTTAGCCTTCTGTCCCTTATGCTGCCGTTACAGGAGCATTTGGGGTGTGTTGGGCAAGAAGGAGAGACAGAGTAGTAGGGAATGGAAAAGAGGAGGGAGTGGGAGTTGAGATGGAGTGAGGGAAAGAGAAGGTCTGTCCCCTACGTTAGAATTCCTGCCATAGCTCTCTTAAAATTTCCATTGATCTTTGCTGCCTCAGACCTTAGCCTGCCAAACTAAAGGTATCCACCATCCCTCCAAAGCTGCCAAAAATGCTTTCAGGTCCAGTTCATCTCACTTTGTGTCACTAATACGTAATTGCTCTGTACTAACCACACTTTTCTGCTCCTTTTCGTTTCTAGGCTTATCGTCCCACATGTCCTCATGATGGGGAGTTCAGTTTAGCTTACACAGCTGAGAGACCTTAAGCTGGCCTTTCAAAATTTAATCACATCTCAGCGAGAACATGAGAGGCTTCACATTCTTGTCATTCTCTCCAGACTGCCTCTGTCCTTGAAACTGCTGTTTTCTTAAACGCTGACTGATCATTCAGATAACAGGAACCTTGGGCTATTCTACTCCCATGATCCATTTAACTGTGGGAAAATTACCACAAAATTACAACAAGTTTCACTTCAGTAAGAATTCATAACTTGCTATTTGCTAACATTCCTAAGGTGTGAAACACAATCATTATGAACTCATATTCAGGCTCTAAAAATTATTTGATTTAAAAATTACATAATTTGGAATAACAAAGCAGCTCATGATTTTTTTCTGCTTGACTTCTAGTTTTATTATTAGCTTTTATCTCGTTTTCATCACCCTAGTTTGGTATTCTGTGAATAAAGCTAATAATTCCTTCCAAAACAGATAGATAATGTTTTAATCAAAAATAACCAAGTCTTATATAATCACCTGATTCTTGTTGTTATGCTTTAAGAATAATAAATTAAACTAATTATGGGAAAAAATGTCAAACTGATTCTTAAGTGTAGCAATAGCAAAACTCAAAAAAACCAGCGTTCAGTGGCATTTCAGGTGAGTGTACAAGACTTTTTCAGCTTGCATCTGAAGTCTGCATTCCACTAAAGACAAAGGGAATCTTCTCCCATTATGGTTTTCCACTTAAGCTGTAATTAAACAAATACAACTGTATAAAGTTACAGAGGAACATTTATTTATGGTGTTGTAGAGCTAGACAAAGAGCAGAAACTATAGAAATACCATACCTAACCTATTTTATGTTGTTATTTAGAAGAAAATTTCTGATATTCTGCAAAAATCTGCTCCAAAACCTGGTGTCCCTGCAGATCTACAAAATCTGCTCAGTCAGCATTTTGCTGGAAACCGTTCAGTGATTGAAATAGAAGAATTAAAGCTCTCAGGTAACTTGTCCTAAATTTAATATACATATAATGTTTCTGTCATGATGCTATTATTTTCTTTTTCTGCAGAAGAAAGAAGATTTTTGGGGCAGGTCTGGAGTTGTACTTCTTAATGGAAATATTTTCTTACACTGTGTATTAATTTGCTGTTTACATTGAAATGTTAGTTTCATTGGAATAAATGTGAAGTTTCTTGGAGTTACAGAAATGAAACATTGTTTAAATGTGTCCTTTTATTGTAAAGTATTCGTTTCTGGAGCTCACTTTCTAACAGACATTATGTGATTTCTAATAGTAGCTTCCATGATGCTAAGAGAGCGGAAATGTATTTTATTTCTGGGATTATCTGAGTCAATCCAGATGCATAATGGGAGAGCTGACAGGATTAGACAAAGAAATAATGAGACAGCATTCTAACGTGGTTATGAGTTGTTGAACGCAGTGGTTTTTCAGGGAGTAGCAAGAATTGAGATGGTAATTTTGGTCGACATGTGAAGTGACCAAGTTTTAACCATGATGAGGATCCTCTTTATCCCCTGTATTCTGCCTCCAGTTAAAAGCCAGTGATAGAAAAGCAAAAACCAGGACAGAGAGGGATTAGTTTTTGTCAGCTGGGGGTTACATTAGAGATGATGGCACCACCGAACTTCTCTGCCTGTTACTCTGCAGATAGAGGCACTGTCCATTATTTCCTGGTAGTGCTCATGAAGAGCAAACTGCCTGGTAACCAACCTGCATTCAGCTTTGGTACTTCTTGAGCTGTTAGTGACCTATGCCCAATATAGAAGCCACCTACCCCAGCAGTGCCTTTTGGTTTAATGCTTAAACCTGTCTTCTTAGATAGATACGCTCTTTCTTAACACCCATGATTCTAGGTTGGCACTCCTTTATTTCTGTGGGGTAGGTTCAGCTTTCTTGCTGAGTCAAGAAAACCTGGAGAATTTCCACACATTGCTTTGAAAAGCTTGTGTTAAGTATTTTTGGACCTATAAGGCTTTTAGAAAATAATAAATTGCTTTGGTTTCTTTCTTATTAAAAGAGTCCTTTGGACTAGTGAAGTGACCCATTTCCATATGACCTGGATCTTGGGTTGGATGGAGATATTTTTTCTTAATTTTTGTGCTGGGACTTGAAGACTTAGAGTGCCAAGGAGTTTGCAAACTTGTACAGTTGTCAAGTGATCACGTCAAAGCACTGAGCAAATAATATGCAATTGTTTCGGAGTTGTGTGTTCCTGTTAGCTGACAAAGTGCAGAAAATCTGGTTTGTACTCAGCATGGTCTCTTGCTGCAGTCTGGAGCTGTGTGTTTCCTCCACCCTTTCTGAAACTTTCATTTAAAATTGTAAATACTTCAGTGTTGCTGGACTGTCAGTGAGAAGTGAGTGACTGAAGCTTTGTCCTTCAGAAACCACCTCTTGAATTGTTCAGTCATTAATGAGATAATGTATTCAGAAGAACAGCCCCTGCCCTTCCCCACCAGCATCAAGTGCATCTTTTAAACATGATTTTCAAAGTAATCACCTGCTGATCCTTCAGTTGTACAGATTCATTTCCTTTTGAGCTCAGGTCCCAGTAAATACCAATCTCTGGATTTAATAGGGATCAATGCAAAATAAAAGTTTTTAGCAAGACAACACTCATTAAACAAAAGCTATAATAATAAAGTGGCTATGCTCAAGAAAGTGCACAGACAGAACTTCAGCCAGGCATGAGCTACAAACCAAGTCTGTCGCACTGTCCCAATGAAATCCAGTGTTCATGGATCGAAGCTGTCAGCATTAGCACAATGCAGCATCCATAGGAACATGAATAACCTATTTAAGGAAATCTTCCTAATTTAGTTAATTTAGTTAAAACGTATCAGCAACATCCATGGACAGACACCCTGAGGTGCTGTGCTTCATGCAAAATGATGACAAATATGTAGGTCCTTGAAGACAGAATTGTTAATGCTCTGCAGGAGCAGGTTGTTCCATCAGGCAAAGAACCCTTTACATCAACGGCAAGTTTTCAGGCCATCTGATTTTAATCATCTTTTTAAGAACTTAGACTTTTCTATATGGACAGAAAGGACCTTCCAAACAACCTGTTAGGCTTGCCTTTCTTCATTGCCTTTATGTGAAGCTTGAAGTTAAATGGCATGTCTTCCATGGAGTGCTTTTAAAAGACTTTAACATAGTGTCCAGGCAAAAGGAAGTCAGCAGGAAATGAAGGAAGACAAAGGCATTGAATTCAATGAAGGTGTTGCCATTAGGGTTGAAATAATTAGGTAGATTACCATGATATGAGAGGCCAGAAAGTGGAACAAATGTACTGACAGATTATAGGTAATTTCTTGCATTTACACAGTATGAATGGTTTGGGTGATGTACAGAAGTATTTCATCATACGGGCGTTGGAGGAGCAGTCCAGCACTGTAGGGCTTTTGGCTGAGACTTTTGATTCATTGTGGCAAAGACACAGGAAAACATATTTTAAAGTATGTGACCCTGGATTCACGGTTTCATGATGAGAGAAAAGAGAGGACTTGCAAGTGAATTGAGAGATGCTACCTTCATAGATTTAGCCAATATAAAGTTTCTTCTACACAAGGTGTACATTAATTTTGGCTTCAGAAATAGTAATTTATTGATGATGGATTTTACACAGTTGGGTTTTCATCACTATGACTAGTGGTTATGCTGCAAACATATATTCTCCCTTTGCTGTTAAAATACATCAACAAAAATAGTTTTTCCTTTATGTTTTCAGATTCCTGTTTTTTGCCAGCCAATGATCTCACACACAGTTTTTCTTCATACCTGAAGGAAAGTGAGTTAAAATGTTGATCTGGGTGAGATGAAAATTGTATGAAAAATGCTATTATGGCAATATTATGACTTTTTTTATCTGTACCCCTAAATATTATTATGAAATACTGATCACTTTTAGGTGTTGTTAGTATTTTTTTTAAGACAGGTCTTGTTTTTCTGGCTCTTCTTTACTCTTTTTTTTTTTTTTAATCAAAATGTTCTAGGGTTTCTTTTAATTGCTAGGGATTATTTGTCAGTAATTTATTGTGACTTCTTAAGTAGGTGTATATATTGTCTTACAGTAAAAATCCTGCAGCTGTCTGCTGACATGAACCAAGAGAATTTTTATTCTCTTTTATGTTTATGTAGAACTTCTGGTCTGGTAAATGTTTCTTTTCAGTTGCTTTTCCCTGATACAAATTGCCATATGTGGCAAATGAAGACAGCAAGCTTTTAACGTTATAAACTATTGATTATTAATGCTTATCTAATTTGCTAAGTTATGTGATATTTCAGTATGTTATTTGTTTTGGGCATTTCACTTTCCAGTTTCTGAGCTGTGACTAAATGTAAAAGGGTTGCCAAAGATCCAGACCTCGTAGGAGTCAGCATGTGTGTTCTCGCTGCTGGCTGCCATTCCCCATGCACTCTAGTAATTCAGAATTGTGGCATGTAGCACTTTCTCTGTGTGTACAAGGCGTTTTTCATTGCAGTCTGTCCTAAGTGGGCAAAACTCCGTAGAAACCACAAGGAGAAGAAGTCGGTGGTGATGCTGGTTATCTGCAGTTCTGCCCTTCGCTCCTTGGAACTCATCAAGTACGTCGATAGCAAATGTTATGTTGAGGTTGGCAGTCAGTCAGAGGTTTTGTCTTGGAACCACAGGCATAAAGGCAAAACTGGGACACTGTCCTCTGCTAGCCAATAAATTCACTGACTCAAACTGATGCAATATCCCTTCCTTCTTTAGACTCGGGGAGTGTGGTATTCGCTTTTAGATGAAAGTAACACTCAGTACTTCAGTTGCCTGGAAATGTTACTTTTGTTAAAAACCAAAAATAAAGTGTAGCCAATTTGAGGGAAACATGCAGCTTGTTATACTTGGGAACAGAGAAAATGCAAAAGGCATCATGATCTACCACTAGAAATCATGACTTTGCACCAAAGACAATGTGGGCATGGCATTTCAGGGCCTCCAGCTCTGTGTCAGTGTTCTCAGCTGGCTCAGGCTGCGAAAACTGCTGTGCAGAGGTGACAATTTTCAGTGTTCTCTCTCTTTGTCTTTTTTCCCTTCTCTATCCTCCCCCTTCTCATTCCAGAAGTCTCGATGACTTCAATGAATTAATGTATACCTCACAAGTTTCATGGCTGTCTTCTGTGTCTTGACCACATTTCCTGTGGTCACCTGTCAGTATACAATGAGATGGAGAGTTGGGAAGTTTGACTCTATGGCGCAGATAGAAGCATAGACAAGGCAAATGTGCAAGTCATGCTTAGTCCCTGCATACAGAAACTAGCACCTGAGACTTAGGTGGTTTATGTGTATCCTTGCATATGAACCTTTAGCTTTGCAAATGGAAAATTCGGTGCACTGCAAAGAAAGCTGTCTTAAATGATATTCAGTAAATACTGAATATTGTTTCCTGCTTGATTGATACATAACATAGCTTTGTTCCCATGTGCTAAAGTGGAATGTCAGAAAAACAAGTCAGGGTTTACAGAAAGTGAGTTTTGGTTAATTGGAATTTGGGCAATCTCTGCAGTAAAGATTGTGGCAGCCTAAGTTTTTTTAGCAGCCTTGCTGCAGGAAGACTGTAAAAGGTAGGTTGGTCCATACACACATCCTTCCTTATGTGCACATGCACACATATTCATTCACGCCTCTATCTTAGTAACTGAGGTTTTTTTTAATTAGGACTTGGTGATTAATCAGCTTTGAACTAAGTTAGCTGTGAAAGCACAGGCCATAATTATTAAATATTATCTGAAAAGCTGTCTAAACAATATTGCCCCCTACTGATATCTTCTATTGTGCCTGTCCAGTTGTTGCTCACTGTTGATAAGTAGCAAACAAGTGTGTACATAGTGTTCAGAGTACAAACAAGGTTCACTGGGGGACTGTGTGTCTCAAACATATTGAGAAATGCCAGTTAGTTTTGCTTTCCTCATGTGTGGTCTTAATCCCAACCCTGATTCTTGCATTTCATTGTTCATATTTTTATTGCTAGGTCAATGACAGCATTTAAAGGAGACTGCAGAGTCCTCAAGTTGTTTGCAAAGCACATAAAGGTAGGGAATTTAATAGAGCAAGTAAGCAACTAAATAAGTGTCATACTATTTTCTTTTAAAATCATGTGGCAGTAGTGCCTTTCATATAGTGTTCATATAAAGTTCCTTCCTTTAGATAATGCTTCCTTTGGTAACCCATTGCTGCAGCATGAGGAATCCAGCCAAACACCATCTAACTCTGGTGCAATCCTGTGCAAAATGTAGATGTTTATTAATATGTTTTAAAGATGTTCCACATTTCCATGAAGTGTTTATTCAAATGCCTTTTGTCTGTTGAAATAGAAGGCTTGCACACTTAGGTCTGTGGAAACAAACTACCAGCACCTGTATTTGGATTCTGGCAATTGAATGCCTGGATACCCAATATCCATCCGTGTTAGAAAGCACCAAAAATGTCGATGTTGGAAGTACCAAGTGAACACTTGGCCTTTGATATGAATGCTGTCAAACACACAAATGTCACTTGCTTTATTTCACCTTTTGCCAGTACCTTTATCTTGGAGGACTTCAGAGTTTAATTCAAGTTTGTCAGTTTTCCAGAGAATTTGTTTAAATGCTGAAGGAATCTTACTGTTCTCACCTCCAAAAATAGTTGGTGCAATAGCAGATTTTCAAAGTTGAAAATGATTGAACTTCTAGAGAAGTGTGACACCCAACTGGCTTGTTATATTACTTAAACTTTCTTTCAGATATAACAGGTTGACAGTTTGAAAGACAAATAGGATTTGTTACTTGATGATGTTCCAGAAAGAGACACTATGAGATCTTGAATATATTTCCAAGTCTTTGAGAAGGAATTTTAAAACAATTGTGGGTTTACTGTGTTTTTTCTTTCTCTCTTCAAATTAGATAAAGGAACAGATGAATATGTTGGAGAAAGGTGTATTCCACATCGGAGTTGGAACTCCCGGGAGAGTAAAAGCGCTCGTGGAGCAAGGTAGGAGAACAAGGAGGGGTTTCTCCCTGGATATCTTACATTTGGTTTCATAAGAAGTGAGACTTCAATTGTTTTTGAAGTCCTTAGGTTGACATGAATCTGTAGATTTGGTTACTAAACTGTACAGTTCTGTTTCTCCACTAGTACTGCCAGTCAAAATAAGGTCAAGACTCTGTTAGTTGTTTTTAAGCTGGCATAAGTCAGTATTAGCAGAGAAAGGCAGAGTAATCCTTCCTCACCCCTGCCAGTCAGTGCTCACTTATTCCCCCTTCCTGCTTCTTGTGTGAGCCCAAGCGAGTGTTTGGCAGCTCACAGTGAACTGACCCCAATTAAAACAAAACCAGCATGCACACAAAATCAGGTAATGAGCAGGCAGAGGTGGGGAACTTCCTCTTTTGGCAGGAACACTGATTTATGCTGACTTGAAAGTGATTGCAAAACCATAGTGTAAGATTTAAAGCTCCAGGAAACCAAACACTGGAAGTGAATCAAAAGGAAATAATGGCAGAAGTCACTGTATTATATGTCACTCTGATCTCAGTGTAAACTTTTGTGAGAGGTGGATGAAAGATTTGCTTGCTGATTTGATCTTATTTCTGATTTAGCTGTGATAAAATTAATTTTTCTTTATAAATCTCCTTTTCTTTTTCCAAATTTTGAGTACTTTTACCTAGTCAGTAGACAGTATGTAGAGAAAGAAAAAGAAAGAACAAAATGACAAGATGACAAGGCAATTCTTTCCATTCCTCTTTCTAAACACTGCCTTGCTCTGACTGTAGTCTCTTGGTCAGGGAGTGGCTGTGCATTGGGACTCTATTGCTCCTTCCAAAGGAGTACAGGAGAAACATCATTTTGTTGTTTCCTGTGTGAACCACCAAGGTTAAATTGTTAGTGCTCAGCTTGTCAGCACATTGCCATGAGGGTGCTGAGACACTGGAACAGGTTGCCCAGAGAAGCTGTGGATGGCCCATCCCTGGCTGTGTTCAATGTCAGGTTGATGGGCCTTTGAGGACTCTGGTCTAGTGGAAGGTGTCCCTGCCCTTGGCAAAGGAATTGGAACTAGATGATCCTCAAGGTTCCTTCCAACCCAAAGCATTCTGATTCTGTGTTAGGTGGAGGCAGCTTATGTATGGCATGGACACAAGATGTGTCATCGTATCCTGAGGTCTAGTTCTTTTTTGACACCTAGGGTTGCAGTGCCAGGTCACTTAGAGAATGGAGAGGAATCAAAACTGGTGGGCATCACGTGGAAGGCCAGGGAAAAAAATAAGAGAACAACTGAAAGACAAGTTCAGAAAGGACCTTTTATATCTCACCACCATTTATTTGAAGGACAAAGGAATTCTTCAGCAACACTACTGCCCTGACTGACATTCATACAGCACCCAGTCCTGTAAATGGCTGCACACTGTCAGTTCCCATTAATGTGAATTTTCAGGCTAAGGTCCTTGTAACTTATCAGTTGCAACATCAGCTGTGGAAATTCAACTCCTGTGGTTTCATCAAGAGGAAGCTTGAGGAATTATTTTCTGGCAGGATGTTAAGCTCTTGACAAGCCTGGCAACAGTAGTTGTTCTGCTTTTGTGTTTATCTTCCAAAAAGCATGGGATTATGTGGCTAAGGGAGTTTGCAGTGTCATTGCATTAGTTTTTCAACCAGCAAATGTAGCACTTAAGTGTTCAAAGATTAGTTTCCTTGGAAACAGACAGCAAAAGATGTAAAAGCCAAAAATCATTTTGATAAGCACATGTCATATTATCTTGGTAGTAAAATTTATGTTGCCTTTTTAGATGGCCTGTGCTTGAGCTCCACAAAATATATGATTCTGGATTGGAACTGGAGAGATCAGAAACTAAGGAGAATGATGGACATCCCTGAGGTATTGTATAAGCACCTATATATATTATATTCTCTGTATGCATTACTTTTGATTTTAGTTCTCATATCTTGGTCAGTGAAGTTTTCTTTCTGTAAAGTTGTCTTCAGTGGTACAAATACACAAAGAAGGAAGCATTAACTGTTAAGTCTGTGCTCTCAGGTGTCAAAACTACCTCCTGAGAAAGAATTTTTTCCTTTATTGTTACCAGTCAGAGCTGTAACTTCTATAGTTATGCTGTGAATCTCCCCTGTTTATGCTAGATAGTTGTTCAACCTGTTCCCAGGAAATTTTCTCAGTAAGAGGACTTTGTACAAAGTCCTAGACCTCAGCAAATTAGAGGGCTGGGCAATCACCAACCGTATGAAGTTTAACAAGGGAAAGTGCCAGATTCTCCACCTGGGTGGGGAAAATCCAGGATGTACAAACAGACTGGAGAAAGAGGTGCTGGAAAGCAGTGCCGTGGAAAGGGACCTGGGGGTGCTGGTTGATGGCAAGTTGAATGTGAGTCAGCAGTGTCCTGGCAGCCAGGAGGGCCAACTCTATCCTGGGGGGAAATCAGGCACGGACAGCGTTCCCAGCTGGGCAAGGGAGGGGGTTGTCCCACTCTGCTCTGCTCTGGGACGGCCTCACCTTGACCCCTCTGAAGTTTTGGGCACCACAATATAAGAAAGATGTTAAGCTCTTGGAGACCATCGAAAGGAGGGCAGTGAAGATGGTGAAGGGCCTCGAGGGGAAGCAAAGGAAGCCTTGAGAAGCTGAGATCACTTGGTGTGTTCAGACTGAGGGGAAACCCCATCACAGTCTACAATTTCCTCATAAGGGGAAGAGGAGGGCCAGGCACTGATCTCTTCTGTGTAGTGACCAGTGACAGAACCCAAGGGAATGGCACAAAGATGTATCAGGGGAGGTTTAGACTGGATATTAAAAAAGAGTTCTTCACCCAGAGTGTGGTTGGGCACTGGAAGAGGCTCCCCAGGGAAGTGGTCACAGCACCAGACCTGACAGAGTTCAAGAAGTGTTTGGACAACACTGTCAGGCACATGGTGTCTCCTGTGCAGGGTCAGGAGTTAGCATTGATGATCTTTGTGGGCCCTTTCCAACTCAGAATATTCTGTGAATCTGTGAGAAGTTTCATCAAAAACTAAAAAAAACTTTGGGGAAGCATTTATTTTTCTCCACCTGAGAGTAAGATAACTTCTTGTGAGTAAATCTACAGACAACTAATTTGTTTTATGGTTTGGTTTTTCTTTGTTGTGGTGTGTTTTTTTGTTTGGTTGGTTTTTTACAAGATATAATATGCAAACTGTTTAGAGCCATCCATCATTTGTAAACTCCTTTTAGGCTGATTCCCAATTCTTTTCAATTGTGTAATCCAGCTTTTATATTTATTGCTATGACAAGGTATGTTTACTGTATGCTGTGGGGCATCACCTGGTATCTGGCCAGATGAAGAGGCAGATTCCTCCATTAGTGGTTGTTACAAAGCTCCAGTTTCCTGCACAGTGTTTTCACTTTCTTGCACATTAGAGCAGGCCTATATGCAGAATCTCCAGGGAAGAGGACTTTTTTGCATATGGACATTAAGCTGAAGTGAAACAAATTATCAGCCATTAATCCATCTGTGTACTTGTCTGTGTATTTGAATGTGCTGCATTTTACAGTCACACATATACAAAGGTAGATGTTTCTAATAATATCAAATAAAGTGCCCCATACATTGCAGAAATAAAGTATAAAGAAAACCAAACCTGGCTTTGCTTTTTGGAGGCAAGGAGGCTCCCTCTTGTGGTAAATAGGCAAGGCTTTTTTGTGTGGTGTTGACACATATCTCTTTAAATTTTTGGAAGAACAGAAAACACAAGTTCACAGACACAGCAGTACAAAAGGTGCTGATTGCAGTGGGATGGATTTTTTTTAAGTCAACTGAAGTAAATATACATAGTAGAACATAAGAGATCCACCTCAAAAAATGAAGATTATTCTTTCATTCTGGTCTATTGCAAACCTGAACTATCCCCTTCAGCTCATTCTAGGTAGCATCACCCATTTATGTGTGTCTGTCAAGGAATATAGGCCAAAAATTGTGACTCCAAGTGTGTTTTATTAAAGCAAAATCTTAAGGCTATCTTAGCATAAAAAGGTAAGGCTTAGTTCAAATTAAACCCAAGTAAGTAAGAACGTTACACCTTCATATACAGGGATAGCATAAGTGATAGATATTTATGTGTGGTTACAGAATAATGAATATGTAATTACATAAAAGTCTTCAAACCTGCACTTGACTCAGGTAACACAACATACAGAAAGGCTTTTGACATCTTGAGCTATCTAGGTGGAGTGTCTTGCAGCTATTTGTCCCACCGCAGACAGCAGGCAGATTCCTGAAAGTTACTTATTAGGAATGTCAGCAGTGAAAGATAAGCAAATAATGTTTTAGTGATAAGGCATGTTAACACAATACAGAAACCAATGGGATGTTCTAGCAACTTGTACACTTGAAATATGGAATACAATCTTAGTCAGCTTCTCTAATGGGATAAAAATTGTCAGATACATGCTGTGGCTGTGTTTTCTCAGAGAGGAAATATAGTACCAAACACATAATTTGGAGAATTGGCAGTTTGATGTACTAATGTCCCTCATCCTGTGTTAGTTGTGGAGGGAAAATTGTACACTTAAAATTAGAAACAAAGCATACTGGCCTATTTTCAGTGCTAACCTCAATTGTCAGTACTTTCTTGGCATATTTAAAGTGCCACGTTGCTAAATTTCATTGCAATTACACCAGAAAACAAGAACAGCTGGAAGCACCTGCCCATTCTACATGCTGTTTTTGTGCTCACCTAGAGAATTATGTACACAGTGGTATGTTCTGATAAACAGATGAATTTAAACACACATGAATCTTTCCACATGACAGTTCTGTATCCCGTCACATCCATATAATGGATAATGCCCTGATCCACTGCTCTGTGAGTTGCCTCAGGGTCTCATTAGTTAATGCTGTTGGATTTTTTGTTCTGTATTTTTGTGTCTCCTGCTTCCTTCATTCCAAACAATGGAGAGAGGGAGCTAAAAAGAAAGCTCTCAAAGAAACCACAGGAGGGGTGAATGAATTTATCAGACTTTGTCTTGACACACTGGAGTTGTAGTAAAACATAAAGTTTAAATATAAAAATTGATTGTATACTTTTTGATCTTACCAAAGGACAAGCTTCCTGCTTTCAAAGCTTTGTGTACAGAGGTCGATCTGAGCTCTCTCAATTCCTCAAATTACTTGTTCATAAGATTCAAACAGAGTTTTTTTCCAACAAAAATCAATACTGTATTGTCTGCAAACAATACACAGACTGAGCCTTCAGTAAATTTGAAAATATGGAAAGTTGAAGTTTCAGGCTTCATGAAAATAAACAGGCTTGTGAGAAATGGAAAGGGAAATGGAAAAGGTTTGTGAAAGAAAGACAGCTGTTTTCACCTTCATGTAGCACATCCTGTGTGGAATAGGATTGGTCAAGCTTTCTTACCTCATTTATTCCTGTGCAAAGTGGAGGCACAGAAGGGTGTAATCCTGGGAGAAATCTTTAAATAACTTGTTTGTAAGTGGCAAGAGGGAGCTACAAGGAAACTTCAGACTAACCATGATGATAAAGAATCTTGTGAATATTTCCCTTTGAAATATGTAGTCAATATTTACTCTGTAATACATTTGTCTTTTACCTGTAGATAAGCAAAAAGCTACAGCCGTATCTGTGTTGTAAGCCAAAGGACTTTGCATGCAGCACATGCAGACCTGACCTTCACACTCACCTTCATTCAGGTGTCTCAGACACGGACAATGCTGTGCCTGTGGTACTGCCCTTGACCTACTTGATACTGGTTGTCACTCTAAAGCCCCTGGAAGGACCTCTGGCTGTGTCACGTGTCATCAATTCCTTACCAATGGCAGCTTTCCTGTAGCCATGTTACTTGGGACTTCAGGGGCCATAGTTGTGCTTCAGGGTTGGAGAGCAAATGCTGGGTATTTTAGAAAGTGGAAACATTCTGGAGGACCTTGTATAGGAACTTCTTTGATTTCTAGTCCTGTACCTGAGTAAATAAGTAATAGTGTCATTATCAGTAACTTTTTATGCTTTCTTTGTCTTTGTTTTCTTTAGATAAAGAAAGAAACAATTGACCTACTGGAGATGAGTATTATAAAGCTGTGCAGAGAGGGGTCTGTGAAGCTGGGACTTTTTTAATGAGTTTACCAACAAGGAAGTAATTTGCAG